>CM031588.1:13459360-13974983 GCA_018467065.1 Ephestia elutella
GAGCTAAGTTGCGAGGTATATGTATTATAATTTCACTGATTTTACTTAAAATGATTATAATTAAGGAAAAAATATATATAATGATTGTTTAGTCAGCGAATATTGATGTTGCATTACACACCATAGGCATACACACTGTCTTCGCCAAAACTTACACATATTCACTCATTCACACAATCATTCCTTTTCCTTCATTCCATTCATTCTTCCCTACCCAGTCCTACTGTGATGGCCGCGCGCAAGATACGCTCTAAAATAAATTTCTAAAAACCGCAAAAAATCTACCAAAACTCAAAAGTTCGGTGTGTCCAAGTGATAGTGCTCTCAAGAACTTTCTCCCTTTGTACGGGGCGGAGTCCAGCGCTGGAGAGGAGCTGTGCCTTAGATTGAGACCCCGAGGCCAGGTCCCCAACCTTTTCATTATCCGCCCGTCCAACTGGTCCTTCGAGCCGCGTCCGCTATTCCTTATCCCGGATTCAATTATTCCTATCTAAAATTCGCTTTCATCGCCATACAAATCACACAAAAATACATTTATCGCATATTTCATTCAATCTCGCATACCCCACATCGCTATCTTTTCTCTCGCTAAAACTCATAAACGCATATATTTTCCTCATATATATCACTTTTATTATCTTATATATTCGCATTGGTATACGTATTTCATATTACAATTATCCGTAAACTATTATTTTTCGAAAATAGTTTTATATTTTTCAAGCCTGTGCAGAGCAACTACGCTCTGCTGCCAGAAAATGTGGAGAATCCGGACAAACGAAGCGGCGGGAAGAATTCTGTACCGGAACTTCACCGGGAAAACCACCGGTAAAAAATAAGTACCGGGAAAAAATCTCCACGCGGCACCACGTTTGCCCGACTAAAACCTAACTAACTTAACGCAGTCTGCTACCACCGTAGCTTATGAAGGGAGCTACAGGGCCCTATATGATAACCTAACCTATAAATTAACTACAATTGAACACTTACCAAATTAAATCTTCTTTCTCTTCGGATCCAAACTTGAGTGTCTTCGGGAAGGGGGAATTTCTAATCACCCTACCTAACCCTTGAGATCTCAATTCCCCAGGACAACTAAATAGATTTCTTCCCGTAGTTTCACTCGGGAACAGCCAGATGTGAACAGCCAGCCACGTTTCACCTCTCACAAGAAAAAGTCACAATAACAGAGTTTTTCACAAACACAAATTCAATAGTTATTTAACAAACAGGAAATTCACAATTATCACTCAAACTAAACAACAAGCAAAAGACGCGAGACCGCTCCGCGTATTAAAATCAAACCGATATCGCCCGGGACAATGCAATGGCGACCGTCCGCGAGCCATTCGCACGAGCAATGTGAGAACCCCGAAACGCCTGGCGGCGATAACAGGAAACGCCTGCGTTTAGTTTTACCCAATATATTACAAACATCCCCCGTCCCGGTCTGAGAAGCAGACCGCTAGCTTACTCTACGGGAAGGCGGGCGAGAGAGGTCACACCTCTCCTTAAAATCGAACCGTCGACCAACACCTCAGCCACACGCGGAGTGCCATCTCCGCCAAGAATCAAACGTAATATGCGAGCTCGTCGCCAAAGCAATGAGGGCAAATTTGCCTCTTTTAACAATACTAAATCACCCTCCCTGGGAGGCTCAGTCCTGTCTGTCCACTTCACTCTTTGCTGCAGCAAATGCAAATATTCAAGCGACCAGCGACGCCAAAAGTCCTGGCTCATTTGCTGCAACATTTGAAAACGCGACAACCGATATACGCGTTCATCCTTCCACGGGTATTCGGGCAGGGCATTCAACGGCCCTCCCACCAAAAAATGACCAGGGGTGAGAGCTTCCAAGTCATTTGGATCTGGAGATAGCGGACAGAGAGGACGAGAGTTGAGGACCGCCTCAACTTTACAAAACACTGTGGCCAGCTCTTCAAAAGTTAGAGCCGTTTCTCCGATAATGCGGCGGAGGTGGGCCTTTGCGGATTTCACAGCCGCTTCAAAAATCCCTCCCCAATGGGGGCAACTTGGGGGACTAAACTTCCAGGTTATTCCCCTTTGGGCAGCAATTTGACTTAAACTAGTACAATTTTTATCAATAAACACAGAAACATCCTTAAGATAATTTACAGTTCCTTTATAGTTTGTGCCATTGTCAGACCTAATAAGGGAAGGTAGACCTCGACGCGAAACAAAGCGATCCAACGCGGCGACGAAGGCCTCCGTAGTCAGAGCCGATACCACCTCCAAATGGACAGCCTTGGTGGCCAAACAAACAAATACACACAAATAGCCCTTCACAATACGGGCATTACGAAAGGGAGAAGCCTTGATCGAAAAGGGACCGGCAAAATCGGTTCCAACGCCGTCAAACGGTCTCGAAGGTCGGATTCGATCAGCGGGCAAATCACCCATCTGTGGTTGCATCGTGGATGCCTTCAACCTATAACATGCAATACATCGAAACAGAACGCTACGGATTGCTCTTCGGGCAGACAAAATCCAAAACTCGCGTTGCAAAATAGCCAACAAAGCATTGCACCCAGCATGGGCGTTACGAATGTGTCGATCAGACACCAAAAGCTGCACCAAGGGTCCGCCCTTGGGCAACAACAGAGGATGGCGAGTCTCATATGGAAGATCCGCCTTCCGGAGCCTGCCTCCAACCCGAAGAAGCCCATCCGAGTCGATGTACGGGTTCAAACGAGCGACCGCGCCCTTCAACTTAGCGCGTCCGTCGCGCAAAATATGAAGCTCTGACTCAAACCGTCCGGTCTGCACGACACGGACCCAATGCAACAATGCGCTCCGGCGCTCTTCTGCACCTGCAATCGGCTCCAACCGCTTTGCCTGTGGGTTTCTACAATTATGTATGAAACGCTTAATCCAACTGGTAACACCCAGAAGCTTATCCAAGCTGCTATACCGAGCAAGTAGCCAATCCGGCTCCGACGTCGTCTCAGCGACTACAGCATGTACACGGAGCCCAGTCAAACTCAAAGAAGTAACATCTGTCTGACAGACAGGCCAAGAAGTTTCTGATCCCATCAGCCACTCTGGACCCCACCAGAGCGGGTGTGACACCAATTCTGGTGCCGTACAACCTCGGGAGGCACAGTCCGCTGGGTTAAGCTCTCCCGGCACATGTCTCCATGTTATATCAATTCCAATATTCTGGATTTGGGAAACCCGATTTCCAACAAAAACCTCCAAGGTATGTGGGGCCGCGCGCAACCATGCAAGCGCGACCTGGCTATCCGACCAGGCGAAGATGTCTCGTATCTCGACCGTGGCCGCCAGCTCACTGGCAACGTGATGCAACAATTTAGAGAGAAGGTGAGCTCCACTCAACTCAAGCTTGGGAATAGTCAGCCTAGTCCTGATGGGGGCGACCTTGCTCTTCCCTAACAAAAGCGAGACATTGACCCGGCCATCGGCGTCAACTGTCCGCATATAGACTGACGCGGCGTAGCCTCGCTCCGACGCGTCACAAAAGCCATGCAGGCTGGCTCGATATTTCCCGGGTGGCAATATTCGACGAGGCAAGGCAATCCGATTGACTTCCTTAATCGATGAAAACAACTCGAGCCAATCATCCAATGGAGAGCCAAACAGCGGCTCGTCCCACGAGACGCCCAAAGTCCAAAGTCTCTGAAGAAGACACTTTGCAGAGAATATCACTGGACTGATCCAACCGCTTGGATCAAACATACGGGCTATTACGGACAACACCGTTCTCTTAGTCCAGACCTTTTGGTATTTCCAAGTCCACTTGGAATGTGAAAATATCGGTTAGCGGCTGGTACTGCATGCCCAGCACCGCTATCCTGTTGGGATCATCCACATCCTCAAACAGGTGAGGGTTCTGTTGGTGATCCTCCGGGATCCCTTCTAGAACTTTAGGCTCATTAGACAACCACTTACGTAGCTCGTAGCCACCTGTCTTCAATATTTCGATCAATTCATCCCGCAGTAGGAGGGCCTCCTCAATACTTTGGGCTCCGGTGCACACGTCATCAACATACAAGTCACGTGACAGCACGGAAGCTCCCACGGGGAAAGCGGATCCGTTCCCGCTCTGCCAATTCAAGCAATGATCTGATGGCGATATAGGGACTAGATTTCAAACCATACGTGTTTGTGTTGAGTTCATACACCGTCACAGGATCCTCAGGGCGCTCACGCCAGAGTATCAACTGGAATCGCCTGTCCTCAGGATGTATGACTGTCTGGCGGAACATCATCCGGATGTCCGCACCAAAAACCACTTGATGTCTTCTAAAGTTCAAGATGATGTCAATTATGTCCCTATGCAATTTGGGACCTGAATGCAAACATAGATTCAACGAAACTCCGTTCGAAGTGGGTGCGGACCCATCAAAGACAGTCCGCAACTTGCCCGTTGAGGCCTTCACCACCGCGTGGTGGGGCAAAAGTAATGCTCAGTTGAGCTCCAATCAACTCGAGCCGGAGACATGTGACCCAAATCCTCGTACTCGCGCATAAATTCAATATATTTATCGCGAAGTACGTGGTCACGCTGCATACGTCGCTCCATGGACAGCAGTCGTTTCTCCGCAAGCGCCCTACTTTGCCCTAGGCTAGGACGAGAGGCAACAAAGGGTAACCTAGTTACAAACCGACCGGAGGGCAACCTCTCCGTGGTCGATCGAAAAAGGGCTTCGCACTCAGCGTGTTCCGGATCCATCCTGGAACTCATAGGTGGCTCCTCCACCTCCCAAAACCTTTGCATGGTCTTGGCCAAAGGACGCAGATGCGACAACCGGTGGCTCCTCCGCGGTGCCATTATCAAACACAGGGCCCATCAGGGCAAAACCAAAAATCGTAGACACTGCCATCAGTGAAGACGAACCCAGAGCCTTCTGTGTACCCAACAAAATCCAACCCAATACGTCCGAGCCCAGGAGCAAGTCCACTGGGCCGGGATGAAAGACAAAGGGGTCGGCCAAATCCAGACTCCGAAACCAAAGACAACACACCCGGCGGTATGTCTGTCGAGGGGTGCCAACCCGCAATGGTATCCATTACCATAGCCGAAGTCGTGATCCTCATTGTGGAGGACTTCAGCGAAGAAAAGGTGACAAGTGTCTGGCCCGTCAGACACTTCACTTGTATGCCACCAACTCCAAGAAGTGGCACAGGCGAGTCTTCCACGACTAGACCTAACTGGTGTGCCACTCGAGTGGTAACCAAACTGCTTTGAGCCCCTGAGTCCAACAGAGCTCTCAAATTAATGGCTACCCCCCCACGACCCCATACGCGGACCACCGCGGTAGGGAGCAGAACCGTCCGCGGCTCTGTCCCAGCAAGGGAGCAAGCTAGTTACGGGCTCCCCACTCTCTCCAAACCAGGGGGGCGCCACTGACCCGGATAATATGTCGGGCGAGTGCACATCCCCATCTGAGGGGGCATAACCCGCGGCCCGGCCATACCTATGGTACGGCGGGTGGTACTCCAGCCGTGGGTACTCGTGCAGCGGTGGAGAAAACCGCTGCGGCTGCATGTGTTGGGCATTGGTAACCCGCGTGGAGGGGGGTGTCCCCACTCTCACGTCCGATCTAGGGCCCCCGCCCATGGGGGCCCTATCCGGGGCCTGGCCAGCTACATACTGGCCATGACCTTGGGGCGCGTGGTCCCGGTCCGCCAAGACCCGCGCAGGTACGCGACCCCCCTCCCGAGGGGGGGTGCGACGAGCGAAGCCGCGTCCTCCGTCCGGTGGTGGAGGGCTTCGCGCAGGAGCGCCCCCGCCCAGAGGGGACCCCTGCCTCAACATCCGGGTGCCATCCCCGTTGCGGTTCATGCAAAGCATCGCGTGGTGCCGCCCACGGCAAGCACTGCATGGTATGGCACTGGGACAGTCACGTGCATAGTGACCGCCCAAACAATAAAAGCAAAGTTCATGCCGCTTTGCCATGCGGCGCCGATCTTGTACTGGCAGTCTCTGCCAGTCCCTGCATTGCAGCAGGCTGTGGCCCATCCGGCCACATTGCAGGCAGTCCGCGTCCCCCGCGACTGCTGCCGTGTGTGCAACCCGCACACCAGCTCCACGCGGTGGCGGTTGCCGTCCCTGTTGGGGCCTACGTTCAGGCGCTCTGGATGGCGCTGAGTCCGTCATGGTATTCTCAGCCGCCCGTGCCTCAAACTCCAAAAACTTCACCAAGTCAGTGAATGTTGGTAGGGTGGTGCTGTCCCGTTCCGCATTCTCGCGCTCAAATCGCGAGCGGATGTCATTGGGTAATTTGCCCAATACAATGTGCACCAGCAAAAAGGACCATTGGTCCACCGGCAGCCCCAGTGTGCGGAGCGCGTTACAGGCCACTGTAACGGGCGTGAGCAACTGCAGGCGCAACTGTGCCCTGTTGGCCACCTTGGGCAGGGCCATCAACTGTGCGGCGTGCGCATCCGCTAACAAACGTAAGTTTTGGTAGCGGGAGTTCAACAACTCCCAAGCCGTATCGTACTGGTCGTCCTCCACCCGGAGGTGCTGGATGAGCGACCGCGCTTCATCCTCAAGAGTGGAGAGGAGGTAGGCCATCTTCTGGGCCTTCGACAAATCCTGTCGTGCTACGACCAGGGACTCAAACATATTTTTATATGCTACCCACTCCTCCATCCTACCCCCAAAGTGGGACAGCTGAAGGGTGGGGAGCCGACCAGTAACCGCTGGTCCTTCCTGTCTAACAGGTGTGCGAGGGGCTGGTCCGCCAGCCTGTCTCGCCCTTATTGCGGTCACCGCCTCCGCGATATCATCGTGCAGACTCAGGATCTGGTCCATGTCCGCCATGTGACCTGCGTAGGCCTCCGGGGCAAGTTCGGCTTCGGTAAGCACCACCATGGCCGCTTCCGCGCTAATCAATCGTGAGTGGAGGTGATCCGCTCTTAGCAGTATGGCGCCCTCCCTGTCCTTCCGGGACAGGAGTCCTCCGGCCGTCACAAACCATCTCAATTCGTTGGCGAGTGTCGCCCTAGCATTGGAGGCCTTCGCCATCGCGTCAAGTCACAAACAAAAAATAACAAAAGGTAAATAAAAAACAACAAAATCAAGCAACTACACGAAGAACCGCGGTAGGTATGAGAATGGCACAAACCCGGAACGCACGGTACAAACCGCAAACAAATACAAAAAAGGTTACAAATATTCTTATACAAACAAACTAAGAAAGATCTAATAATTTTTACAAACAATTAATTATTTTTTACAAACGAACAAATAGAGGGTAGATAAACTACGCTCTGCTACCAGAAAATGTGCAGAGCAACTACGCTCTGCTGCCAGAAAATGTGCGCAGAGCGAATCCGGACAAACGAAGCGGCGGGAAGAATTCTGTACCGGAACTTTACCGGGAAAAAATCTACCGGTAAAATTAAGTACCGGGAAAAAATCTCCACGCGACACCACGCTTGTCCGACTAGAATCTAACTTAAGCTATACGCAGTCTGCTACCACCGTAGCTTATGAAGGGAGCTACAGGGCCCTATATGATAACCTAACCTATAAATTAACTAGAATTGAACACTTACCAAACTAAATCTTCTTTCTCTTCGGATCCAAACTTGAGTGTCTTCGGGAAGGGGGAATTCCTAATTACCCTACCTAACCCTTGAGATCTCAATTCCCCAGGACAAATAAATAGATTTCTTCCCGTAGTTTCACTCGGGAACAGCCAGATGTGAACAGCCAGCCACGTTTCACCTCTCACAAGAAAAGGTCACAATAACAGAGTTTTTCACAAACACAAATTCAATAGTTATTTAACAAACAGGAAATTCACAATTATCACTCAAACTAAACAACAAGCAAAAGACGCGAGACCGCTCCGCGTATTAAAATCAAACCGATATCGCCCTGGACAATGCAATGGCGGACACCACACGCGACGCCATCCACGCTAGCAGTGTGAAAACCCCGAACGCCCTCTGGCGGCAGCAATGCGAAACGCCTGCGTTTAGTTTTACCCAATATATTACAAACACTACCTATATTAGTTAAATGGGAAGGGGAATCACGCGTGAATAGCGCCATTTTCTAATAATGTCTATTTTCTCACGTTCTTTTAAATTAAATTATAATTTCTGGGGATGTACCTTTTGCAATTAGCCCGAAGATGAGAACTGCCGCGTGCCTCCGTCCCTGGAGCCCTGCGGTGCCAACATCACGGTGTTCCACTACGATGAATCTAGCAGAAGCTGCGTGGCCAGCGAGGTCGGTGCCTGCCGGTACCAGGGCACCTACCAGTCGGAGGAGGAGTGCGAGAGGAACTGCGGAGCCTTCAAGGGTCTCGGCAGCGGTGAGTGAACTTTTGCTTTAATTCAAATGTTTGTATAAATGACCAACATCACGGACTTCCACTACGATGAGGCTAGCAGAAGCTGCATCCAGCGAGATGGGTGACTGTCTAATTTTAAGGGTCTCGGCAGTGGTGAGTGAAGCTCTCATTATTATTATCGTACAGCAGGGTCCGAGCTCACGGAAGCACGTCAAACTTTTAGTCCTTTTGTACTTCAAATAGTGAAAATTGGTTCTCGAATGGAAATTAAACAAATAGAAAAAAAAGGGAAATCCGCCTCTACAGTCCCATAATGGAATGACCAACCACCCTTCTTGCACTGGCATCCCTAAAGAAATAAAAAGTCTAAGTAAAAAACAGTTACTGAAAATGAATGACTTCGCAGACGTGTGCCGCTACCCGCTTGACGTGGGCCCGTGCAAGGCGGCGTTCCCCAAGGTCTACTACGACCTGAGCTCGGGCCGCTGCGAACAGTTCGCGTACGGCGGCTGCGGCGGCGGACCCAACCGGTTCTCCTCCGTGGACGAGTGCCAGCGGGTCTGCGGGCCTGTCGGACCTGGTATGTATTTAACACTTGTCTTATCTATCCTGCTTTACGATTTGCCTGGTGAAGGTATCTTCTTCCTTTTTCATATTCCCTTACTCCTCCTGAAGTCTTCTGTAATTTTACATGACTAATGTATATTTTTATCCATCTGATGTTTATTTTTCATTCATCTGGATTATGTTAAGAAAGATGGCCAGTGATGATGATGAAATTTGACTGCATTTATTACCTTTTCACTGCTTTTGGTTTTGGGATCTCTTAACAAAGTAGTTAGTGCTAAACTTTAAGTAGAATAGAGATACTTAATTTATTTTTTTCTCAACACTCCTACATGGCTATGTTTCCGAAAGCAACAGAAAACCGCTGACAGCTTAGGTTCCTATACTCTAAATATTGCTGTCAGCGGCTTTCACTGCATCCGTATTCGGAGACATCTTAACGGTTTGGGATATGCACGGGATCAGACCCTGCGTGTTTGGAGGAGGTGGACTCGGGATACGTGGAGTGTAGCGAGTTATCCTCCCGGCGATGGTACTACAGCGCGCAGGACGCTGAGTGCCTCCCCTTCATCTTCACCGGCTGCGGAGGCTCCAGCAACAACTTCTACTCAGTCGAGCACTGCACTCAGCTCTGCAAGAGAGAATATATCTTCGGTACTGTTCAGAGGTTCAGACGACGAGAGCGCGCCTGCTCTATAGCGCTCGGCTTTGCACCTTGGTGGCGATGTGTTGGTGTTTGATGGTTTCAAACCAGCAATGTAATGGGTGTCTGTTTAAATATTGCAGACATATCCGAAAATCGCATCCTTGTTGTGTCGTGGAAGCTTGTTATTTCGTGAATCGTTTATAAATATAGGATCTAAGTGTTGAGAGACGATGCTTGATATAGCTGGCAAATCTAACTTTCAAATACAATTACTTCAAGATTTATCTGAAATTCTCTTCATGTTTGATTTCTTGCTTTCCTCTTCTTTTGGCATCCTTGAAGAAACTTATAAAAAAGCGCATGTAGACCGGGCACGCGTCGTCGTCAAAATTCTTTCGCTTTATTTTGTTTTCTCTGCTTTTGTCTTGCACCGCTTGCACTGCTGCTTGTTCTATTTCTCTCGCACTTCTGCACATTTCTTGATGTTATCTTATTAAGGCAAAAATATCTGAATGTTTATATCTTTAACTTGTATGATGTCTTGATACAAGTAGTGGATTTAGCTGATTGATTCCAGGTACATATGTAGTCCCAAAACGTTCTACGTTTTAGTCCTAAGAGTTTCATGTTTCACTCCATTTTTATCTACCTAAAATAAAGGTTTTTGAGAATATTTATTTTAAAAACCATGATCATCCGGTAGGTATGTTAACAGTTCCTAAACTTTCAGATTCAAGCGAGAACGAGGTGACCCCCGACTGCTCAGCGTTCACTGAAGAGTGCGGGCGCCTGCAGTGTCAGTTCGGCATCCAGAAGTCGCACACGGCGGACGGTTGCGAACGCTGCGCCTGCGTCCAGGTCGAGGTGGACTGCGCGCAGCTCGAGCAGGACTGCGAGATGCTCAAGTGCATGTACAGGGTGGAGAAGACTGTGGGCGAGGATGGCTGCACACGGTAATACTTATAATCTAGTGGTTCAAAATCTAGTACTAATCGTTATCTGACCCGACTGAAATGGTCTGTGGTGGTGCACTGAAAATATCAATGAAGAACCGAAGATATATCTCATATCTATAAAGGCCTGTCTTTGGCAGTGGTAGCTTACTAGCAAACTTCTACACTAGAAGATATCGTTCAGTGGTATTTGCTTTCGACACATCGAAAAGAAATTTTGCCATGACATCCCATGTTTGATTGAAAAGCAATTCAAAATGCTTTCTTTAAAGCATTTAGTTTATTAATCCACGTAATCCCCTAGGTGTAAATGCATCAGCCACCCGTGCCAGGACAAGGAGTGTCCAGTGGGCGAGCGCTGCGTGGCGGCCGCCTACCGCGACCCCATCTCGCAAGAGTTGCGCTACTCTGCTGACTGCAAGACTGGTAAGTATTGTTCTACTGGATCTCTGACGCAGGACACATGAAATGAAAGAGTATTTTGCTAAACGAAATAGGCTCCTGACGTGAGGAGTTTAAAAAATATCGGCGCATACTACGAATTCTATCACATGTTTTGTTTGTATCGTCATGGCCACTTCCCTGCCTCAAACCGAGCAGGGCCCTTATGTGTTAGGAACCTTTATACAACTGAGACTTCACTAAAACTTATCCTCGTTGATACCAATTTGGAGTATGCTAAGGCATCTCTGAAACGGGAAAGACTCTAGAAAGAAGACTAAAAACTTCGCCAAGAAGACTCTCTTCTTAAGTAGTTTCACAATAGAAGTTTGTGTTCAAGTCAAGGCGTGATTGAGAACAATTTCGTTTGTTTGTACAGTAAACAAGCCCGGCTTATGCCCGGCGGAAGCGATCCTCTGGACTACGGAGAGCCAGTGCCGGCGCGAGTGCAACGATGACGCGGACTGCCGCGGCGCTGGCAAGTGCTGCGTCAGCGGCTGCAGCCACCTGTGTCTCCAGCCCGACTCCAACACCAGCCCCGTGCCCCGCACCACTACTTACACACCAGGTATGTCTCCAACATTGACGGGGCACACCAGCAAGTGCTGCGTCAGCGGCCGCAGCCACCTGTGTCTGCAGCCCGACTCAACACCAGCCCCGTGCCCCGCACCACTACTTACACACTAGGTATGTCTCCAACATTGACGGGGCACACCAGCAAGTGCTGCGTCAGCGGCCGCAGCCACCTGTGTCTGCAGCCCGACTCCAACACCAGCCCCGTGCCCCGCACCACTACTTACACACCAGGTATGTCTCCAACATTGACGGGGCACACCAGCAAGTGCTGCGTCAGCGGCCGCAGCCACCTGTGTCTGCAGCCCGACTCCAACACCAGCCCCGTGCCCCGCACCACTACTTACACACCAGGTATGTCTCCAACATTGACGGGGCACACCAGCAAGTGCTGCGTCAGCGGCCGCAGCCACCTGTGTCTGCAGCCCGACTCCAACACCAGCCCCGTGCCCCGCACCACTACTTACACACCAGGTATGTCTGCAACATAGACGGGGCACGCCGGCAAATGCTGCGTCAGCGGCTGTAGCCACCTGTCTCCAACCCGACTCCAACACCAGCCCCGTGCCCCGCACCACTACTTACACACCAGGTATGTCTGCAACATTGACGGGGCACGCCGGCAAGTGCTGCGTCAGCGGCTGCAGCCACCTGTGTCTCCAGCCCGACTCCAACACCAGCCCCGTGCCCCGCACCACTACTTACACACCAGGTATTTTTTAAATAAAATATGAGTTTTGCTCTTGACCACAATCTTATCCGAGGACAGAGATGAGATCTGCGGTGTAGCGAGCTTAACCAAAAGCAGCCTATTCATTCTGGTTTTGAAGGTTATGTGCTCGGGAACACAGACGCAGGCAGGGAGTTCCCTTCCTTCGCTGTGCGCATTAAGAATGTTGACGAAAAGCACTTGGTGTGTCTCCTAGTCCAGTCCATGATTTACTTCTTCTTTGCGTGTCTGTGTTTTGGGGTGGTGGGGTGGACCGCCATTGGAGGGCGGCAACAACAGTCAGAAGTAGGAGCGGCAGGTTGATTTGCACTCCCCCCCCTCTACTCTAGATTGCATGGTCCGCCCCGGTCGGTGAATACTCACGCTATGCCACTGGTTTGCCTTTCGTTGCTATAAAGTCAGACCGAGTTTTGTAAGGGCAATGAAGATGCGCTATTGAAACTATAGCTAGTAAATTGTCAATTGTTCATATTGTCTTTAACTACTTGGTTGGATCGATGACCTGGTGAAGGTCGCGGGATGCGCTATTACCCACTTTAGGACAGGCGTGTACACACTGCCTGCCGTCGGTGGACAAACGCACAGCCAGCTCAGTGGTGCGTTATGTAGGAGACTCTTCGGAGAGGGTCGATGGGTTCTTGTCGCTCTGTGGAGTGTTACACTTGAAGAAAGGGGTGAGAGGGATGCTGTATTTCTTTTCTTACCTAGGGCGCCATCAACTATTAGTTGAAATTAATTAAACAAGTTAATTATTACTTTTCTATGGTATATTCTTAAAAGAAAATATACATTCTTGTTAACTCATTTTCTGTTACAGTTAAGTATTCTTATTTCTAGTTCTTTCAAGCAAGCTAATTATGACTAATGTCTTAATTATCCTAACCTATGCAAACACATGGCATAGAAGTATGTTCTTATTCTTAAAATGGATTATAAAACCTACCTTTTAACAAAGATTGAGAGCGTCCTCTCTAGATAATAAAGCTAGAAACAAATCATATTAGACAAAGTCTCTGCGTTGAAATAAATTCTGAAGTTTAAGTTATAGATATAAAATGAATGTTACTTGGTGAATCCCATTTAGGTCCCTTCTTTTCTTCCAGTAAACTGTATCACCTCATCATTCCCCTGGGATGCAGGCAAAGCTGGAGATCCCGGATCGTTGGTTTGAAAACAGCTTGGGCCATGCGGTCTTGCACCAGATGGTGGTCGGCAATCCTCTTTGCTCGCATGAAGTGTTATTGTTTTACTGGGATCAATAGGAGTTATTTATCCAAAGAAGGAGATTACCCCTAGGACCAGGGTCATTGTAACCAGTACAACGAAAAGAAAGTAAAATATAAGTAGAAACTTATTTGGAAGCATCCATGTTACGACATCAATTCTCGTGCCAAAGCACAAGGGAACGGAAGTAAATATCACACGTGGAACGTGGAATATTGAAAAATAAGTAGAAAGGACTAACAATTAAAAACCTAAGCTTAGATCTTAAGATCTAGAACTCAGAACTTAGAAGCGGCGCATTCTGAAACAAATCGAGAATGCTATTAACATCGTGTCAACAATACCCATATAAAAACTAGCAGAACGCCAGAGAGATGAACTCACATGTCCGCTTCAGCTCATTCCCTCTTCACGGGGGCTCAAAGATGTGGGGCGCGCGGCCATGGGGCGCCCTCGAACCAAAATAGGGCTTCATCTTGATCACGAGGCAATCATTTCCCACCACGTCAGCCTAGCGTCGCTGACACGACACACAGAGACAAATATAGACTCCGAACAGAGACAAAATCACAGAAGCGACGGCTCTCATGTCGAAACCAAAAAATATTGTTTAATCTAATAAAATCCTGGTTTAAATGATGGTTCTATAAATTTTAACCAATTATCTATATTATTTACAAATATAAGTAAAATAAAAAACATTCTTGCAACCCGTCCGTCGACGCGGCACAACCTATGCAGGAACCATCTCCAAACGTCATCTCAAACGTCACTGTCAAACGTCTAAAGGTGACAAGTTGACATTACGTAAACAAACAGATCGATGTGTTTGGGAGGACGATTAATTACCACTAAAAAGCATCTAAATAATAGTTAAACAAACAATTATGTGTAATGAATGTGCGAATCAACAGACGTAAGTGCAGTATATGTGAAATTTAACACGGTTGCGTAATATACACGCAACATACCCCCTTGGCAAGAGCGAAGAAGGGTTGAGGTACGAGACACTACTCGCGAAACGAAAACAAAAAATACTCAGAGACAAGGTCGACCAACGAATGACAACGACCCCATCGGCAAACAATTCTATTCTAATATCTTAATGGGTATAAAAGCATGCAAAATTAAACAATGAGCAACAGAGTTACCAATGACATCTGAGTCTCAGTGGAATTCTATTATATAACTAATGTAGTTTACAATTAAACGTATCTTAGCCTATTCTGTTTTCTTTTCTTTATTCCCCTCTTCAGCCCTATGACCTAAATCTTGGGATCAGCTTAATGCCACTGAAGAGGAGATACAAGGATATTCATCCTTACTACCTACTATGATTCTTCAGTGTTCAATGACCTATAGAATGTGTCATTTATGTGTATGTGAGTGCACTTTATAGTGACAACTCTTCTTATATTCTAGCGTGTGAGTGTATCCTAAAATAACAACTCTTCTTAAATTCTGTGAGTGTATCCTAAAATAACAACTCTTCTTAGATTCTGTGAGTGTACTATAAACAGTAACAACTCATGGTGGCACTTACAGTACCTTCTGCAGTTGCAGAAAATTCTCTTTTTCTTACAGCTTGTGTGACACATAACTGTTAATGGAAATACATAACGTGAGAAACGTTTATAACTCATTTGAGTGTTGAAAGGATATTATCCTAAACTAAATCTTAACTAATTGTAGGACAGGATACAAAATGACAGCGAGTGCTTTATCTTCTTTCTCAATTACTTACATAAAATAAATATAGCCAAAACGATATGATCTACCCGGGTTAAACAAAAATTTAGTTCACAGACTCACTACCTTTCACATTCTCCTTCAGGCTTATCTATCATACCATAGTCTAACATTCATCGTTTCACTCACCCTCTCTCACCCTATCACACTCGGTTCTCACTTTCTATTCTATGCCTACCGTATAGCTAGGTACTTATGAACTATGTTTAGGAACTGACATGTATAATGTCTTTTATGTGTGTTAGACCTATCTTTTTACCATTTATGGCACGTAAACGATAAGTAAGATCACCTACTTTCTCCTCTACCACACATTTAATGTTCCTAGGGGCTAACTTACTAGCAAAGTTATCACTTGCCTTGGATAAGACGTAGTCCCTTTTCCAAACTACTTGGCCTACCTTAAGACCTAGATTTCTTTTTCTTTTGTCATAAGACTTCTTTTTGCGAGGCTCCCTCCGTGTTTAAATTACGTGGTACTCCGCAGTTGTCGCACTGAGGGCGTGTCACACCAACTTTCCCACAGCCATAACAGTGTATAATCCTGTTAAATTTACAATTCTTTTCTATGTGTCCGGTACGGTTACACTTCTTACAGGTGTCACTAGTTTTGACTTCTGAAACTTTCTTAATATTATGTGTAAATGTTCTTGTTTTGTAACACAAATCCGGGTGTAATGAACTCTGTGTTGGTGTTGGATTGATGTGTGTGGTACACTCAGATCTCATATCTTCCAATAACTTACAACGTGTACGAAGTTCAGCTACAGTCGCAAAAGTGTCACAGAAAATTTTCGATTTATAATATGGGGCAAGGTTGTCCTTAATTATCCCTACTTTTTCTGTTTCTGACAAAGGAGTGTCAAGTCGTGTGAAATATTTCATCATTGTATATATAAAAGTGACGACACTTTCAGATGTGTGTTGTGTTCTATTATAGATTTCTTTGAGTGTCTTCCTATCATAAGAAGAAGGAAGAAACTCTTCTTTGAGAAGTTGTACAAATTCTTCCCATGTTTTACATTCTTTACCGTAGAAACGATACCATTCTGAGGCTTCACCTTCCAAGAGTTGTGAAATACCTCTAAAAAGTTCATTAATTGAAACGTTCTTTGTAATTCTTAATTCTTCTAGTTTTTCTAAGAAAGCGTGCAAATTTAATTTGCTATCTCTACCTGAGAACTTAACATTCCACTTTGAGACATTACGAGATGGATCAATGGTAACCTGCAGCTCACCTGACCGTATTGCCGATGCAGCCGCTATCACCGCTGGTGAAGAAGTAGAGGGATTGCTAACAACCGGTGGGCTGACTGGAGTCACACCGCTGGATGTACCACTATGCAAATCATTGAAGCAAAATCCCACTTCACCTGTAATATCAACATTCAAAAGTTTAAATGCGTTCTCAAATTCTTGTTTTAAAAGAGAAATTCTGTCTAAAATAGACTGATCTTCTGAGACTAAACGACATACCCTATGCTGTATATGAGTTAATCGTGAAATAATTCTATCATGACCCGTAGGTGTCAATGATTCTGAAGAAATAAGTTGGACGATGTCACTAGTCTTATTCTCACAAATTTCTAATTCTGATTCTATTTCTAATGTAGCAGGATCAATTGTCACTGCTAGACGATTCGATTTAGTCAACGAGGCAAGCTTGGCTCGCATCTCATCGACTGTTCTTATATTCTTGTGTCCTCGGATGAGAAGTTCATATCTCAGCTCATCGCTGAGGAGATGATAAAAGTTCATCCTTAACGAAGCCATTTCTAAAGGATTATCTCCCTTTACCTTTAAATTAATTCTGAAGTATAGATAACAACAACAACACTAACCTCAAACTTCAAGATACCAAGCGATGAAGTTGACAGAAGAACTGATGTCACATCACTCGGCCCCACGTTGGGCGCCAAATCTATTACCCACTTTAGGACAGGCGTGTACACACTGCCTGCCGTCGGTGGACAAACGCACAGCCAGCTCAGTGGTGCGTTATGTAGGAGACTCTTCGGAGAGGGTCGATGGGTTCTTGTCGCTCTGTGGAGTGTTACACTTGAAGAAAGGGGTGAGAGGGATGCTGTATTTCTTTTCTTACCTAGGGCGCCATCAACTATTAGTTGAAATTAATTAAACAAGTTAATTATTACTTTTCTATGGTATATTCTTAAAAGAAAATATACATTCTTGTTAACTCATTTTCTGTTACAGTTAAGTATTCTTATTTCTAGTTCTTTCAAGCAAGCTAATTATGACTAATGTCTTAATTATCCTAACCTATGCAAACACATGGCATAGAAGTATGTTCTTATTCTTAAAATGGATTATAAAACCTACCTTTTAACAAAGATTGAGAGCGTCCTCTCTAGATAATAAAGCTAGAAACAAATCATATTAGACAAAGTCTCTGCGTTGAAATAAATTCTGAAGTTTAAGTTATAGATATAAAATGAATGTTACTTGGTGAATCCCATTTAGGTCCCTTCTTTTCTTCCAGTAAACTGTATCACCTCATCATTCCCCTGGGATGCAGGCAAAGCTGGAGATCCCGGATCGTTGGTTTGAAAACAGCTTGGGCCATGCGGTCTTGCACCAGATGGTGGTCGGCAATCCTCTTTGCTCGCATGAAGTGTTATTGTTTTACTGGGATAAATAGGAGTTATTTATCCAAAGAAGGAGATTACCCCTAGGACCAGGGTCATTGTAACCAGTACAACGAAAAGAAAGTAAAATATAAGTAGAAACTTATTTGGAAGCATCCATGTTACGACATCAATTCTCGTGCCAAAGCACAAGGGAACGGAAGTAAATATCACACGTGGAACGTGGAATATTGAAAAATAAGTAGAAAGGACTAACAATTAAAAACCTAAGCTTAGGTCTTAAGATCTAGAACTTAGAACTTAGAAGCGGCGCATTCGGAAACAAATCGAGAATGCTATTAACATCGTGTCAACAATACCCATATAAAAACTAGCAGAACGCCAGAGAGATGAACTCACATGTCCGCTTCAGCTCATTCCCTCTTCACGGGGGCTCAAAGATGTGGGGCGCGCGGCCATGGGGCGCCCTCGAACCAAAATAGGGCTTCATCTTGATCACGAGGCAATCATTTCCCACCACGTCAGCCTAGCGTCGCTGACACGACACACAGAGACAAATATAGACTCCGAACAGAGACAAAATCACAGAAGCGACGGCTCTCATGTCGAAACCAAAAAATATTGTTTAATCTAATAAAATCCTGGTTTAAATGATGGTTCTATAAATTTTAACCAATTATCTATATTATTTACAAATATAAGTAAAATAAAAAACATTCTAGCAACACGTTCGTCACAATACACCACCGATGTACAACTTGTAGCAGGGTCCATTTCCAAACGTCACTGTCAAACATCACTGTCAAACATCCAAGGTGACAAGTAGACTTTGCGTAAACAAACAGACCGGTGTGTTTGTAAGGACGGTTATTTAACACTAAAAAGCGTTAAAATAATAGCTAAATAAACAATTATGTGTAATGAATGTGCGAATCAACAGACGTAAGTGCAGTATATGTGAAATTTAACACGGTTGTGTGTAATACACGCAACAGCGCATGGATGTGGGCAGCGCAGGACCGGTCGTTATGGAAATCCTTGGGGGAGGCCTTTGTCCAGCAGTGGACGTCTTTAGGCTGAGAGAGAGAGGAGAACTACTTGGGTGTGGATATAGACAATCCTAACTAATATTATAAATGCGAAAGTGAGTTTGTTTGTTTCCTCTTCACGCTTTATCTACTGAACCAATCTTCCTGAAATTTCCCATACATATAGCTGGAAGTACGGAGAACGACATAGGGTACCTTTCATCCCGGGAAAAAGCACTGTTCCCGTAGGAAATTCACGCAGGCGAAGCTGTGGGCAAAAGCTAGTTGTATATAAAGTCTACAAAGACGATATCTGTGGCCAGAGCTGCCGCAAGCGCCGCAAGCCAACCTGGCGACTTCGCCGTCGGTGACGGCGGAGGAGGGCGGCGTGGCGACCCTGCGCTGTCTGTTCCACGGCAACCCGCCGCCCACCATCACCTGGCGCCGCGGGGAGATCACCGTGAGTCTTTGATACATAACTTCTGATAATCTATAGATGTATAAATAAATATATACGGACAAATCACACAAATTGAGTTGCCCCAAAGTAAGTTCGGGACTTGTGTTATGGGATACTAACTCAACGATACTATATTTTATGACAAATCATCATCCAAGACCCAGGCCAATCTGAAAAAGATCATTATCCATCTTGACCCGACCGGGGATCGAACCCGGACCTCCGGTGTGGCAGTCCGGCGTGATGACCGTTGGGCCACGGAGGTCGTCAAGATAGATAGATCAACACTTTATTGCACCATTTACAGAAAGAACATACAAAGTAGAGACAAAAGTAAATACAAAACTAAGCGCAAAGGTCTTATCGCAAATGCAATTTCTTCCAGCCAAGCTTTGGGTGGAAGGAAATATACATGAAAATAATGTAGGGTGCAGTAAACACTATTAAAGATAAAGGAAAAATAATAAAAATAATAATACTATAGCTACTCCACAAGTAGATAACTTCTATTTATTTTTGGCATCTTAGATGCAATTAGTACTAAAGTACTCTCATATAGAAATTAGATATGGTGAAAAAATTCCATGCGAGCAGGACTTGAACCCGCGACCAGGTCTTTATACGACCTTGCTCTTCCAACTGAGCTATCGCATTTCAATCCTGCACATAACTTCCAGTTGGTGGCATTAAACTATAGCTATATGCCACAAGAATGGTCAGCAACAAGTAAGATCAAGTGAACCCACGTTAGGATTTCAAGAACAGAGATGATCCTAACTAATATTATTAATACGAAAGTGAGTTTGTTTGTTACCTCTTCACGCTTTATCTACTAAACCAATCTTCCTGAAATTTTGCATATACCTACTTAGAAGTACTGAGAAGGACATAGGGTACCTTTCATCCCGGTAAAAAGCATTGTTCCCGTGAGAAATTCACGCAGGCGAAAGCTAGTACTATATAAATTAGTCAATAATACTATTTACAAACTCCAACAAAACATCGTCAGATAGTATCGTTGAGTTCAGTCTTTCCACTCTGACCAGCTAACCCGACCAACTGAAACGGTTCAACTATTTTTCCTTCTCAACAGTACAACTTTTAGGGACATTGTTATACAAGTGTGTAATTTGGTAATAGTAGTATACTGTGATTGTGTATGAACAGTATAATTAAATTGTCTCTGTGTAATAACTGTAATAATGGAAGTGTCTAAGCGTGTTCTGTCTTAAAAATAGTTCATTTGGGCACTAGCAGGATCACTGATTGAAATACTGAATTGAGTTGACCGTTTAATATGGACGCCGGAGAACTACTGATGTAGTCTCCGCTCCGTTGAAGTAACATAAACAATTAAAACAAACATAAGTATATATATGACATAATGGTACAGTGTGATGTAGGTACGTAACCCTACAGTATCAAAGACATAAATCTCGAACTTACTTTGAGGCTAGCTCAATCTCTGTGATTTGTCTGATTTAACGTCAATGTTTTCTTACGTCCTTGACTTCCAAGTGTTCTGACGGTTTAGGACATATAAACCTGCACCTGGGGGTGGGTCAGTTATATCTGCCCTTGACTGTACCTTGATCATAACTGGTTTCTCATACTGGCTTATATTTTAACTGGTTATAACTGCACTCGTATACAGATAACAGCGTATCAAGTTCCCCAAATTCATTGGTTTTTGTAATTAATCAACACGCCATATAAATCCATGTGGTGTAACTTTATATGCCGTTGCCTGTACCTAAATGATAACCTTGTAATTTAAACCAAGTTTAACCAGGCCAGTTTATCGTAATTACACATCACACTAAACTCTGTGTCTAATATCTACACACAGAACAATATCTAGGTATATTGTTCTAATTTTGCGACAAGACAATTAAAGAGTCGTAGTTTCATTGACCTGTGAACTTTTTGTTAGAACGTTCGTTTAAAAATGATTCACAATAATCGTTAGGGGTCAACGAACGTGTAAGTCTTTATAAAAATATTATTGTTTGTCCATCTAATCATTTGTTTAGCTTTCTTCATTTATTTACTACGTAACGATGTTTTACTATGAAATTAGAAGATAGACTAGACAGATTAGATAGAACTGGTAGTACTTCTACCTATGTGCATTTGTGCATATATGCAACATTTCGATTTGATGCATCTTAATAAAGAATCTCACAATTTATAGAAAAATCAGTGAAATTCACATTAGTAACCAAAGTATTAGTTAACATCTAGGATAATCTTGGGGCACATTCAAAGGGAGCCTCAACACGAATTACTGAGGTTGCTGCAATAAGGGATGATACCTGGCAAGAGGGCACCAGGTCGACCGAGGAGAAAGTGGATGGACATCACGACCTGGACAGGACTTAGGTTATGGAGACCGTATGCTGACCTCCAAACTTTAAAGATAGTGCCCCCTTATGATGATGTAGTATAATTTCCCAAAATTCCCACCGAAGTGTAAAGCGTTCTGGCCAGATCGACGGCACCGTGGGCCGGTACCGGCTGCTGTCGGACGGCGCGCTGGAGATCGTGTCCCTCTACCGCAACGACTCCGGCGTCTACATCTGTCTGGCGCAGAACGTGCACGGCCAGCAGCACCAGGAGATCAGGCTGCAGATCAACGGTAACTCGACTTGCATGTCCTAGGCTACACTACAGGGAGCCTCGCTTAGAGTTAAGGGCCTTTTAGACGGTGCAAGAGCAATAATTCCATGCAATTATTGAAGTGCAAGAATTGACTTTCAATAATTGAAAGCAACTGTTTACATGGTGATATAAATAAAAAACTTGAATGCGATTATTGAATGCAAATCTTGACATTCAATAATTGCCAGTGTGTTCTGTTTACACGTATACAATTGTTTAGGCAATTATTGCATTCCATTTTTGAAACACAGATTTGTACGTGCCATTTGTTTGCGACTTGCTTCAAGAATTGCACGTATTTGCGTTGTAATTTTTTTATGCAAGAATTGAATGACATTATGGCATGTATTGTTTACACCAAGAAAAATTTTTAATCCAAACTTCAATCAATCAATCAATCAATCATTTATTTATTTCGTCAGACATAGGTAGTACAAGGTGTATGGGATATTAGAATAAGTGCTCTATGCTGCGCCATTTGGCATACAAAATTAACATAATAATAAAATATATGCAAAGTCACAATAAAATAATAATAATAATTTCTTAACTACTTTACGGCTTTATTACAAATTGTCATTTAGATATTCATTTATGGAATAGTATGCCTTATCTGTCAATAATTTCAAAAGTAGATTTCTAAACTTATTCTTATCTTTACAAATTCTGATATCTTTGGGTAAACTATTAAATATCCTGGGTGCCATCGCGTATATACTATTGTTTAGGAATCTTGTTTTCACTGTTATGAGGAGAAGTTTGTCAGAGCGACGTTGACTTTCTACGTGTTTAAATAGATTCTTATTATTTATAACAAACATACAAACTTCGTATATGTATATTGAAGGAAACGTTAAAATTTTTAGCTCTTTGAAATATGGTTTACTTGATTCTTGTTTTTTTAAGTAACATATGGCTCTAACGCACTTTTTTTTTGTGACTTGAGAACTTCAGTATTATTTGTAGCATTGCCCCAAAATATAACCCCGTATCTCAAGGCAGAGGCGACGTAACCATGGTATGCTGCTAGTAGAGCTGTTCTATTGGAGACTTTTCTTAGCATGTATAGAGCATATGAAAATTTGTTAACCGTTTTACAGACATGGTCAATTTGTGATTTCCATGACATATCTTGATCAATTAATAGTCCTAAAAATTTTGTAGATTTTGCAATGTCAATTTTTTGTTCTCCATAATTTATATTAAGTGTCGAATTATTATTAGGTCTTATTTTAAATGTCATTATTTTGGTTTTTTGGTAAATTTATTTTAAGGTTGTTTGCATTTAACCAGTCAATTATAGATACTAAACTATTATTTATATCAATTTCAATATTTTTGTTGTTGCCTTGGTCATATATTACTGCACTATCATCAGCAAATAGCGATATTTGGTGAGAAGTTGCTTTAGGGAGATCGTTAATGTATATGAGGAACAAAAAGGGGAGCTAAGACCCCGCCTTGAGGTACCCCATAACATACAGTTTCGGTATCAGATGAGCTTATTTCTAGTAATTTCGTATGTGGATTAAGTCTTTCAATTTGTGTAATTTGTTTACGTCCTTCTAAATATGATTTTATCAGATCTAGACTATTTCCTCTAATTCCGTAAGTTTCTAATTTTTTTATAAGTACCTCATGATCTACGTAGTCAAAGGCCTTAGTCATGTCCATGTACATCGCTGCACTTGGTTTACTCCTATCCATATTTTTGTGTATTTTTTCTAGAAAGTTGTAGATGGCTAAATTTATTGTTTTATTTTTTCTGAAACCCATTTGTTCTTTGCAAAAGATATTATTTTTTTCAAAGTATTCGTAAAGATTATTGTATATAGCCTTTTCGAAAATTTTGGAGAAGATTGGTAACAGTGCAATTGGCCTGTAATTGATTGCGTCTCTCCTATCACCTTTTTTATATAGTGGCTTTACAATACAAATTTTTAATTTTTCCGGAAATATTCCATTTTGCATACTAACATTTATAATATAACTTAATATTGGGGCTATAATTTGAGCCACGCTTTTTATAACTTTTGTATTTATATCATCGTATCCTGTGCTATTTGTGTTTCTGAGGTTATTAATTATTGTTAGTATGTCTTGTGGTATTGTGGGTTTCATGAATAATGAGTTTGGAGAATTATGTTTACAAGTATTTGATAGGTTGGTTGACTTGTTGCTGTCGCATTTTACTTGATTTATGTAATATTTATTGAAATGTTGCGCTATTTGTTTAGGATTTGATCGTGGATAACCGTTTATGTTTATTTCTTTTATGTTTTCTTTTGGTATATTTGGTTTCTGGGAGTTGATCACGTTCCAAGTAGCTTTTGATTTGTTATAGCTGGTCGATATATAGTGACTATTGCGGGCTTTTTGAGTTAATTGTAGTATTTTTTTATACCGAGCAGAATAGTTTTTAAATTGGGCTTTTGTGTGTTTGTTTGGGTGAAGTCGATAGTTCCATAATAGAACCCGTCTTTTTTTACTACATGTTTTTATACCTCGCGAAATCCATCTAGGCTTATTTTCTGAACGTATTCTTCTTTTTACAATCGGAAAACATAGGTCATAAAACAGCTTAAACGTTTCGTGAAATCTATTAAAGCACTCATTGACTTCATTTGTTTCTAATACGTCCGAGAAGTGAAGGCTTTTCAGACATTCTTTAAATTTACTAATGTTTTCCATACTGTAGTCGCGTTTAAATACATACCAGTGTTTTAGTACAGAAGTTTTTTTACAGGAAAGGATATTAACTGTGCTGTGTGATCGGATACTCCTAATTCTACGTTTTCACTACTACGTTTTTGCATATTGTGTATAATGTTATCTAAGCATGTGCCACTCTTTGGCCGAGTAGGTTCCATAAACTCTATTTTGAGGTTGAACTCCATTGAAAGTCTCGTAAAATGAATGGCAGGTGTTGAGTTTTTTTAAGCATATTTATATTAAAGTCACCACAAATTATTAATTTCGATTTGTTGTAACAAATTTCTTTTAGAGTTTTTGATAGAATATCCAAAAATAATTTAGTATTGTTATTTGGGGTTCGGTAAATACATAGTATTATAACTTTGTGATCTATGAGTTCTACAGCACAACATTCGAATATATTTGGTATGTTATATTTATTTACTAATGTTATTTCTTTATAGTTGATTTCGTTTTTTAACAAGTATACAAGAACCACCATATCTATTGCTACGCGCATAATAACTAGCTAATTTGTAATTTGGGATATTTAGAAAATCTACGTCGCTCTTCGTCATATTGTGTTCAGTGAAACATAGAACATTTATATGTTTTCCATTTTCTGATCGTTCTTGAATATATTCAATTATTATGTTTGATTTATTTATAAGTCCATCAATATTTTGGTGCATTAAACATAATTGGTTATACACGAAAAAAGTCTTGGTCTTGATTTAATGTATTGTCGTCACCGTCTTCACTCATACTTGTGTTTATTTGTGCATGTGTAATCAACGTCGATTGTGTAGTTTCGATCTGTTTTAAATATTCATTTCTTGTTTTATCAATTATTTGTTTTATGTTTTCCATTATGTTTTTTATGCCTTTTTGCTTGATTTTCCCGGTTATATTGGAGAACATGTCATATGTCAAATCGTTGTTGCTGTCAAAAACCACGGCGTACTTGTTTCTCCATGCATCCATTACCAGTAAAGCGTTGAACATGTCCACTCTGCAGTTGTATATGACAGCCCCGCATATGTACGTGGGCAATGCAATAATAAAATTGGTGTGGTTTATTTGTTTGAGACACTCCGATATTTCATATACTAGTGTTGTGTATTGTTGTGAGTATTTGAAGTCATTTTCCCCAATAATTATGATACAATAGTCTTCCTTCGTAAAACCTCTCAGCTTTTCGTCGAGCCCCGATAGCAACTGTTTTGTACCTCCACCAGTGTATGCATAGTGACAGCACATGTGTTCTTTCATAAGTTCAATTTCTTCTATTATTGGTAGAATACAGTTTCTGTCATAATTACTAACTAAACATATTTTTTAGATGTTTTGTTTTTCTGTATATTCACTGAGCTGTTTGTGTGTATGTTGGATGTGTTATTATCAGATGCTTGTTTTAATTTCTTTTTGGGCGGACTCAAAGTTTGAGTATTTTCCAGGGTATTAATGTCAGAAGATGTTGTTGAGCTGTCTTTTGTCTTATTACGAGTTTTCTTTCGTTTTTTATTTTTTGTGACAGAAGATTTGTTATTATCATCTTTTAACATATTATTTGTGATGTCCTGCATTTTTATCTTATTATATAGGGAATTGTTTTGTTCTTTCAGCATTATAATTTCATTTTCGGCATTTTTCAATTGAATCTGTAGCTGTTGTATTTGTGTTTTTAGTTCATCTATGTCATTAGCTCTGTCTGTCAAATCACATAAGCTGGATGATCTTAGATCGGACATAGTAGATGTAAAAGATTCGAAAGACGAGTTGTGTGAGTCTATGTTTTTTGTGTTGCCGTAATGTTATATTTTGTGAAGACATTTTTTCTATTTTCTTAATTTTTTACTATAGTTGTAAATAATTCTGTGATAAAGTATCAGTAATTGACAGAGAGAATTTAAATGTTGTGTTCTGTGTTGGGTGGTGACATCTAGTGTAGGCGTATAATCAAGTCAATAAATCCAAATAATCTATGCTTAGTTTTCATGCGAGCATGCTGCGTGCTATTTGTTAGGTGCTTCGTGTGTGCTCTAAAGTATTGGTGTCGCGTCCTTTGTTGACAGTGTTTTACCTAGATGGCGTTATTTTCGGTGCGTTTGAAGTTCTTCCTAATTATGTTATCGGTCAATAGATGTCGCTATGTGTTTGACAAGTATTGTGTGTATTCATAGGATCAGCTGATGACTCACCTCGTCTTTGTTTACTGTTGAGGTATAACGTCAAAGTTTGAAATAGTAACGTATGGATATTAGTGTTTTTCACACTATTTTGTGATTTTATCACAGTATCTTGCTTTTTTAGCGTTCACTATAGTTTTTTATGTTTATTTTGTTATGTTGACACTTTGTTTGTATCAGTTTTTGTCACAATCACTGCATTTGTTTCCAGATGTTTTTGTCACTTTTAGCACTATAATTTTGTAAGTTCACTGGAGATAATGTTTCTGCTGATAATTCATGCACTTAACTTATCCTTAAGACTGTTTTATAACACTATACTTGTTAATTGACATTTTTTTTAAACTTGCATACCAGTTCAAGAATGTTACGTGTTGTTTAGACTATGTAAGTAAATTATTGTTTCAATTTTATCGTATTCAACAGGCAAGAAACTTGTACCGTCTAAATGGCCCTTTAGCTTCTAGCTTGTCTCTAAGCTTGGCATCTGTAGTGTGGCCTTGGCCTAACTCGGCCACGATAGCAGGAATAAAAACATATTTGATCGCTTCGAGCATCTCGGGCGTGGCCCCAAATGTTTAGCAGTTTATGATGCAGTCATTTCTGATTAACCAATTTTTTTATTGAATAATTATCCGATAAACATTAAATGCAGTTAAACACTATTATATTTATTTATTTATTATTTTATTTATATTTATTTACTATTTTGTTGGAAAGCCAAATAAACATGAGGCAAGAATGTAAGACGAAATTACAGAAATACTACTTACCTAGTACTACATGCTTCCATTTTACAGTCTCGACGAAAGATCGTTCAGATTAAATTTAATTAAAAAATAAAAAAATAAAATTAAGTACCTATTGCGACAAAACTTGGTTACTTGAAAATGACTGTTATTATTTTGAATTTAATTTTAATAGTAGTTAGACAAATAGTAGATTTTACAACAAGTGCACAAAACGAATCATTTTTATCCGAGACTTTTAGCAGCCCGAGCCGAAGGCGAGGGCTGATAGTAATGTCGAGGATAAAAATCGTTTTGTGGACGAGTTATAAACTCTGCTTTTCACTTCGATTGCGAGGAAATAAATCAAATTGAAGAAATTAATAAACGCACGAAAAAACAAGAGCTGTTTCCCGCCGCTTTATTTTTTTAATCTTACGACATTGATAGGCTTGGGCTGCAGACCTATACAGCCTACTATTAAATTAATTTTGTAATAATATTTTTCTTAAATTAATTTAATAACCTACCGTACTTCAATTTAAATTTTAATATCTTTTATGTCTTAAAAAACACATAAGGCAAATAAATTAAAAGTAAATATTATAAAATAACAAATTCTATCCATGAACTTTTTATCGTGTTTGGCTGTATGGCTCATTTTCTTTGCCTTAATATAGATACATTTATGAGTAGATACGTTAATGCCCTTGTGCACAAAATTCGATTTTGTGCAGCCTATATCCTGCACAAATAAGCACTTTCCGAGCATGAGAAGTGAAAAAATAGTTCCTCTTCTAGTTCACTTCCTTTAACTAATTTAAACTTAAGTTTCTGGTTTATGACAGTATGTGACTAATTAATGATTTCTTTTTCTATTAACTCTTATTCGAATGCTGCCTGGTTATCATCACCGAGATACTATATACTATACTTATCTACAGCTATTTTAGAAATCTGAATACTAACCGAAAAATGTACACCTAAATCCGCAAAATAATGCATCGAGCAGGGCGCGATAAAATTATGTTTCGGAACTCAAAACCTGCCTATGGATGAGGTTCTTGTTTAATGAAGAAATTCATTATGCTAAACGATACAGCAAAGTTGATAAAGATTCCACGAAACTATCTCAAGATTAAATTTATTTTATAATGTCAGTAAATAAGTACTCTTCGTAATAAACAGGAGATTTAGGGGGGTAGGGGGGTTTTTACACTTTTTTATTTCCGTCTAAATCACCAATACATATAATAATACTGTTGACTACTAAACTATGAGGGGTCTTCATTAGGCCAATAGAAGCCAAAAAATTTTTTTTAGAATTTTTGTCTGTCTTTACGTCTGTATGTTTGTACGCGCATCACGCAAAAACTACTGGACCAAATTTGATGCGGTTTTCACTGTTGTATTGTAGAAGGTCTAACTCAAAATCTGGCGTAGGTTTCATCTCGATACGCCGCTTAGAACCTGAGGCATAAACAATAATAAATTGCGCGCGGACGAAGTTGTGGGCACAGGCTAGTACAGCGGGCTAGGCGGGATATGGACGCAGAATTGATTCGCAACTTAACAAAGAATACACACCAAAATAGCAAGCAGTGCATGTGACCCGCACAGTTTATCTCGGGTCGCCATGTTTGTCCGTGTGTAGTGTCTAATGCCACGTAAACAAACCGACACTGACCCCTCACCCGAGATAATGACCAGACTCCAAGCAACAAAGTCAATTAAGAAGTCCTCATATTCGGTGCACTACTTAAAAAAAATATATCTTCACAAAATTTGGTGTGTTTTAAAAACCGAAATATTAAATGAGAAAATCGGGCAAGTGGGAGTCGGAGGTTTTCTTATTTTATTAATCAGTATTCCTATGAAACTTCGCCTTAGATAAATTAGTCGCTGTTGAAATCAAATCACTAGAAAAGCCTAAACTTAGTTAAGTTTAGGACTTAACGACACCTATAAATACCATTAGAAAATATAACATTTTACAGTCTTCTGGACCCTAACTCTAAGGATGATATGGTCGACCTAGGTATAGGATTTCTTGTTTAATAAGGCACTCAAAAAAATAATTAACTTATTTCAAAAAAGTAAAAATCATTTAATTACAATTGGTAAATTTTAAATCACAAAGTTAATTAAAATATGACTGTTTTGCAGCTCGTACCGTGCAATCTTTTGCAGTCAACAATCGTTTATCTAACAGCCATTAGCACAGTTTAAACTCGATCCAGGCGGAGCACCCGCCGCTCAGTGCCGCTGCTATATTCTGACGAACTGGTGCTAAACAAAGTTAGAGTAGGAAGGAAAGCAGTGCAGGATGTCGCGTCCTTGTCTCTCGGTGGTGGTACTAGCGCTGGTGGCGGCCACTTGTGCCACTGAAGGTTCGCCTCTTACCCTAACAGTAGTGGTTCACATGTGGCGTTCCGATATTCCTGGGTGAGAATCGGAAATCACGACTACCAGTAATATCGGAACGTCGTTCACATCATTCGTAACAATTTCACTTAGTCCTTTGCATAGTAGATTTTTAACAACGGATTCGTGAATGTCGGCCTGTAATACCGGCATTGGCGAATCCTAGTAGAACTTACTAACAAATGGGGGTGGTTAGATCCCGTGGAATTGCCGGCGGGCATATCTGGCGAGGCGGACGCGGAGGTGACCGGGACCCTGGGCCGCAGCGTTAGTCTACGCTGCATGGCGTATGGCTACCCACAGCCCACCGTCGTATGGCATCGCGGGATCTCAGGCCCTATGGTGCCATTCAGTAGTGCGCTGTATGAAGCTAGAGACAACGTCTTGCTCATAAGGAAGTTGAATGAAGAAACATTAGGAGAGTACACGTGTGAAGCGTACAATGGAATCGGGAAGCCGACGTCGTGGTCGGTGGTTGTGAAGGCGTACCGGCCGGAGACGCGCTGGTACCCCTCGGCCCAGGAGGTGCTGGTGACGCAGCGAGTTCAGGAGACCACCACCACGCCGTACGTGCCGGAGATCACGGTACCTGTGTACACCGGTAAGACTGGCTGCAGGGAATTTGTTAACTCGCTCTCAATCCTGATAGTTCCAATGTCTGACTAAGTTAGAGACCATTTTTTTCAAACCTGAGATTCTAAAAGATCTATTTTTTTTTTCGTTTTTATGATTTGGTTTGAGGGCGATAAATTAGAAAACATAAACATTTATGCACGTGCCTGTATGTTTTTAAAACAATATCCTGTTGCATGATGCTTGCGCACGAGTAGATATCAAATTATTAATAATAACGGATATTTGTGTTGTGTTGTTTGTCATTGTTATACATTATATTTTTTCTCAAGCATGTAATTTTTTGTAAGCCGATATAAAAGGATGTTTGGAGTAAGTATCGTCCAATTTTAAATAAGTAAATAAACATATATATTTAAACTGTCAATACATACTTCAATTAATACCACAGACTTAAATAGGTACTCTATAAAAAAATACAATATTTACTGAAACTATATAAAAAACATTCAGAAAGCTTTAAACACACATTTACAGATTATATATTTACTTTGTATTGCGTCATGCTGGCTGTTCACATGCCTTGTTTTTGTGTATTTTGACACAACGGCATACATTGCATAGTTTTATTGTAATATGCATTGACACGAGACAAAACTACGCAATGTACCTTAATTGGCCACAAATACGGAAACACCATCATATAGCTAATGTGAACAGCCAGCATCAAGCTTGCTTGAAGTACAGGCAAGAATCATAAGTGCAGATCATACCTTGTAGATCCTGACTGCTCTTATAAAGCATACCGTACATATACAGCATGAGAACGTAATAATGTGGCAACAGAGCCTACTTACCCTCAATTTGAACCAGGGTTGCCAGATTGGGTATTTTTTTCGCAATTCTGGGTAAAAATTTGACTCTTGGAGAAATTTTGGAGAAATGGGATTTTTGGAGAAATGTTTGGGGAAAAAATAAATCTCGTGGAGAATTTTAAGTATTTTTTTTTAAGGTTTGGGACGCATCTTTTCTTATTGTAATGAAACGAACATGCATCTTAGAAACGTACAGGACGTTTAATTTAACAATCGTTTTTGAACGTAGACTATCTCTGCACGTTTTCGAACGTTCAAATAATATTTATTGAATGAATCCCTTCAATCTTGTTGTTAAAAAAAAAGCTCATCAGCCGTTTGGAACACAGGCAAAAAACCAGTTGGGCCTTTGGGTAAAATTAAAGAAAATAGTATCGTTTTGGAGAAATATAATTTCAATTTTGGGGAGAAATAGAAAATTCCATCTGGCAACCCTGATTTGAACACCCCAATGCGTACAGTGCCGGTGAATACGCGCATCGTAGCGGAGAGTAACCGCCTGGCGCCGGGCGCGGAACTGAACTTGCCGTGCGAGGTGGACGGCTACCCGCTGCCCAACGTGTACTGGACCAAGGACGGCGCGCCGCTGGCCGCCAACCAGCGGACGCAGATCACAGGTGATACACGAATTGTCCACTTACTTACTTCGATGGCTTAACGAAATAGAAATATTTATTTGCAACTAGCTTTCGCCCACGTGAAATTTTCCTCGGAAACAGTGACTTTTTCCCGGGATGAAATGTCACTGTGTCCTTCTCCGTACTTCCAGCTATGTGTATGCGAAATTTCAGGAAGATTGGTTCAGTAGATAAAGCGTGAAGAGGTAACAAACAAACTCACTTTCGCATTTATTTAGTTAGGATAATTTGCAACATGGAACCAAAAAGGATCTTGGCTTCCGATACCAGAAGCTTTCACTCCTTCCTGTTCTGCGCTACTTACTGCCAGGAAGGTGCTGTGGTCCCACTAGTAGGGTAAATTAGAAGGATCACGAGGAAACAGCTAGGTACTCGTGGGGCATGCCAACCAGTTTCTGGAACAGGCCCTTGAAATTAAAAAAAATGTCATACCTAATGGTTTAATCTGGTCTTATTTCATTAATTCAGAAACTTTCCGTATGACCTAAGTAGAGTTGGTATCTACTATCCAGTTTCTATTTTCAGCTAAAGGTTTTTAACAGTTACAAAATGTTTTCTCCTTCCATATTCATTCAGTATTCAAACCTTATAAGTAAATTAAATCATAATTCAACTTATGACATCAATGTCTATTTCAGAGTCGCGACTGACGATATCCGGGCTGACGCCGAGCGACAGCGGCGTGTACGGCTGCCACGCCAGCAACGCGTATAGCTCACACCAGGACTACGTCAACATCAGCGTACAAGGTAACCACTATTCATTCTCCTTGTCCACCTGGGTGGACTACTAGCACTTGTTATGACCGTTGGTCAAAACAAAAGGTTGCCTAGAAGAAATTGCACTTGCGATAAGGTACGCATTACTATTAAGTCTCAATACGTATCCTTTACTTGTCTAGTGCCATAAAGTAGTTTACTTACTTATGTCGACCTCCGTGGCCCAACGGTCATCACGCCGGACTGCCACACTGGAGGTTCCGGGTTCGATCCCCGGTCGGGTCAAGATGGAAAATAATCTTTTTCAGATTGGCCTGGGTCTTGGATGTTTATCTATATATGTATTTGTTATAAAATATAGTATCGTTGAGTTAGCATCCCATAACACAAGTCTCGAACTTACTTTGGGGCTAACTCAATCTATGTGATTTGTCTGTATATATTTATTTACTTATATCTAGCTCCCGGGCTAGTTACCAAAATTATAATCGTCCTTTATTTCCAGGAATTTACATCCCGGCCAAGTGCACGGACAATCCGTTCTTCGCCAACTGTCACCTGATCGTGCAAAGCAAATTCTGTCGGCATAAATACTACTCACAGTAAGTGCCTTTTTATAAACCGTACAGATTCTTCCTTCTAGTGTTTGTATTGTCTACTTCTATACAAATAGGTAAATTTCACCTTTCACGGCCATAGTGACATTTCCGAGATGTCTTTTGCATACCCACATAAATTTTTCTGTGTGCATAGTGTGTCTGTACCTAGCGATTGACATTGTTCTATGTGTTAATAAATAAGTTAGAATTTTAGTTCTGTGTTAGTTCTATAGAAATAAATGTAACTCGTCATTTGTTCCACTTCTTTTTTAAAGATTTTCGCCCCGAACTGTCGTCAGCCAGCGATGTACTCTTTTTTAACTTAAAACACTTCCTCTTTTTAGTGTAATTGAAACTTACAAACACTTCCCTCTTTTTAGTGTAATTGAAACTTACAAACACTTCCTCTTTTTAGTGTAATTGAACAATAAGTAATCGATGTTCCTCTCGCCAGGTTCTGCTGCAAGTCGTGCATGCAGGCCGGCCAGCTCGACCCCCAGGACTTCGAGCTGCAGGCGGACCAGGCCTGGGACGATAAGAAATAAACCACTTCCTAGCTTTAAGTGTTAGTATTTTTGTTCAAAATCTCTATTTTTTCCACAAAGTAAGAGTATTTTAGTATTTATGACAAAGAAAAACATATTTTCGGACCTCGATGGACTTTAGTATACCAGTTCGTTGTATCAAGTGCCATAGTAGTGAATGTTCATCACAATGTTTCTATTCCTCTTCAAGAATTCCATTTTATTTTGTGAATGTTCGTGTGATTGTGAAGTGAGTGAACTTATGATTATATAAAATTAAGTTTGCGTGTTTTCAATGTACACACTGTGTTAAGATACCAATAGATGCTATTTACTGTAGATAGAATACTTAAATACCTTATGTAAATACATTAAAGTCACAAATAGCACCTTCTGTGATGGGTGAGTCTCCATTCGAGAGCAATCGAATAAATTATTTATACCATGGAATCTGAATGTTAGTATTGGTAGAGATAAGCTAGAGTCAGTGTTATATATAGTCATAATAATATGTTAAGGATTTTTATATTGTGACCATGTAAATAGACCAGCAATAAAAAGCCTTATTAGTGAACGTTCTTTTATTTATACATTGTAAACCAAGACTTACATAACACACTTTTGTTTCATTTGATACAAATTATAATACACATGTATCTAATAAGTATCTAATAAATTCAGTTCGAGATTATCGGAAATTTTATTAAATAATAGGCTGCCTGGTGATGGAGCTCGTCTCTTGTATGTTATGTATGGTGTTCGTACTTATATCACTATGTTAAATTTGACAAGCAACAATTTTGAGAAATAGGTATATAAAATGTTTAATTAAACTCCCATCACATAACCAGCCCATGGATCTGTTAAGTAATTCCATATAACAAAATGTTTGCCTTTCTTTATGTACTAAGCTCGATTTCATTAGTCCCTAGCAACCAGATGTATGTTTGGACCACAGAAATCGTTATTTTTTTAGTTTGGACCAATAACTTTAGAATTAAAATGAGGGCCACATTTATACTAGAAATGAATTATAGATGAGCAATATTATTGAAGACTGATTTTCTATCCAGCTGAGCTTAACTGCTCTCCATTATTTTTGATGTAAAACATCCATTGACGTGGTTTGGCAGTAAAATAGACTAGAATGCCGTGACGGAAAATAGTATGATGCGTCGTACCACGATGCTCATTTGTTTTTATGTCACACGACGGCTAACTGTATATCAGCGGTATGATCAGCGTGATAAGAAAACCAGCCTTTTTGGATACTAATGTGATACTCAACGGGCTTGAAAAACGTTTCGGCTTCGTAAAGAGTCAACTTTTTCGCACCAGGCACCATTGGAAGACAACTGAAAAGGATTTTTTTCTTTTAACTTTTTGCCTCTTCAACTTTTTGCCAACTTCAAAACGCCAAGCTAATTGAGCGAGAGATAACGCTTTACAAAGCCGAACCAGCGGATTAATCTCTTCCCCAATCACGCAACTCTGTACTACTGTTCACTGAAGCCATTTATTACGTGAGCATGGCACGTCACCGCAGAAACTTTCCAACATGGTAAATCTATGTCACAATGCACAGATACATTTGAAAGTAATACCACACATTTAAACAGGTCGCGGCAGTAAGATACATACTCTTATTGTGCCTTGAAATATTAAATGCTGATTTTTAACTGAGCATTTGTTTTTATCATCCATTAAAATATAAGCCTAAGAGCAATAATAATTACATAGTACAGTGCGCTCATGACATTCCATTATCTCTATGTATAATTTAATTGAATATCCTATCAATTGAACATAATGTACAGGACGATAAAATAAATAATAAAAGAACATTGCGATAACATAAATTTTTATTTACATTCCGAAATTCACAGTCAAATATAACAACACGTAGTACGTGAGTCCGGCACGAGCGACGTAACTATATACAGCTGTGCGGCCGCTTATTGTCAGTTCATCCGCGAATCCAACCAAAACATTGTTAAAACCGTGTCGGCTAGGCCTAAGTATACATAATTTTATCATCAAGCGTGTATTTAATATTATAATAATTTACTAGATCGACGTCGACGACGCCCGCCAACTCTTTCAGAGTTATCGTTATAATATATTCTTAATACCGAAACAATTAAAACACAATAGTTTTATGTACATCAAATTATATTTTAATATACACAACAATCGCCAAGGTGTCGACTACGCGCGTAGCCGAGCCCGAGTCAAGCTCAACCTACTATAATACAATGTCGTCGGCCCGTACATCTATCATCGTCTTAAATAGCTTACCGGGCGCCACGCGGGCCCATTTTAGTATCACAATAAGTGTTAAACTAAACAAAGGTCCCACTAAGTCTAAGTAAAACCTACTAAAAAAACTATAAAAAGAAAGGTTCTATTACAAATAAAATGTTTACGAAAAGCGTGTAGCAAAAGTAGTTTGTTTGGGCGGTGTTCACTAGTGGCAGCATCAGTCGATGACCTGCGCCACCAGCTTCTCCATGTCGTGGTCGAGCTGCGCGGCCGGCAGCTGCAGCGGCTCGTCCAGCTCCTCCAGCCCGGCCGGCACGGGCAGCTTGCCCAGCTCCTCCTGCAGCTTCACGTAGTGCCGCTAAGGGGGAACCATTGTTATACCACCTCTTATTGCTTACATGGCAGACATGACATAATCCTAACTAATATCATTAATGAGAAAGTGAATTTGTTTGTTTATTACCTCTTCACGCTTTATCTACTGAACCAATCTTCCTGAAATTTCGCTCGCGTATTTGTCTCGAAACGTACAACACGCTCGCGTATTTGTCTCGAAACGTACAACACACTCGCGTATTTATCTCGAAACGTACAACACGCTGCGTATTTGTCTAGAAACGTACAACACGCTGCGTATTTGTCTCGAAACGTACAACACGCTGCGTATTTGTCTCGAAACGTACAACACGCTCTCTTATTTGTCTCGAAACGTACAACACGCTGCGGATTTGGCTCGAAACGTACAACACGCTGCGTATTTGTCTCGAAACGTATAACACGCTCGCGTATTTATCTCGAAACGTACAACACGCTCCGTATTTGTCTCGAAACATACAACACGCTCGCGTATTTGTCTCAAAACGTACAACGCTCTCGTATTTGTCTCGAAACGTACAACACGCTGCGGATTTGTCTCGAAACGCACAACACGCTGCGTATTCGTCTCGAAACGTACAACACGCTGCGTATTTGTCTAGAAACGTACAACACGCTGCGTATTTGTCTCGAAACGTACAACACGCTGCGTATTTGTCTCGAAACGTACAACACGCTGCGTATTTGTCTCGAAACGTACAACACGCTGCGTATTTGTCTCGAAACATACAACACGCTCGCGTATTTGTCTCAAAACGTACAACACGCTCTCGTATTTGTCTCGAAACGTATAACACGCTCGCGTATTTGTCTCGAAACTTACAACACGCTCGCGTATTTGTCTCAAACGTACAACACGCTGCGTATTTGTCTCAAAACCTACAACACGCTCTTGTATTTGTCTCGAAACGTACAACATGCTGCGTATTTGTCTCGAAACGTACAACACGCTCTCGTATTTGTCTCGAAACGTACAACACGCTGCGTATTTGTCTCGAAACGTACAACACGCTGCGTATTTGTCTCGAAACGTACAACACGCTCGCGTATTTGTCTGGAAACATACAACACGCTCTCGTATTTGTCTCGAAACGTACAACACGCTGCGTATTTGTCTCGAAACGTACAACACACTGCGTATTTGTCTCGAAACGTACAACACGCTCGCGTATTTGTCTGGAAACATACAACACGCTGCGTATTTGTCTCGAAACGTACAACACGCTGCGTATTTGTCTAGAAACGTACAACACGCTGCATATTTGTCTCGAAACATACAACACGCTCGCGTATTTGTCTCAAAACGTACAACACGCTCTCGTATTTGTCTTGTAACGTATAACACGCTCGCGTATTTGTCTCGAAACTTACAACACGCTGCGTATTTGTCTCGAAACGTACAACACGCTGCGTATTTGTCTCAAAACGTACAACACGCTCTCGTATTTGTCTCGAAACGTACAACACGCTGCGGATTTGTCTCGAAACGTACAACACGCTGCGGATTTGTCTCGAAACGTACAACACGCTGCGTATTCGTCTCGAAACGTACAACACGCTGCGTATTTGTGTCGAAACGTACAACACGCTGCGTATTTGTCTCGAAACGTACAACACGCTGCGTATTTGTCTCGAAACGTACAACACGCTCGCGTATTTGTCTCGAAACGTACAACACGCTCGCGTATTTGTCTAGAAACGTACAACACGCTGCGTATTTGTTTCAAAACGTACAACACGCTCTCGTATTTGTCTCGAAACGTACAACACGCTGCGTATTTGTCTCAAAACCTACAACACGCTCTTGTATTTGTCTCGAAACGTACAACACGCTGCGGATTTGTCTCGAAACGTACAACACGCTCGCGTATTTGTCTCAAAACGTACAACGCTCTCGTATTTGTCTCGAAACGTACAACACGCTGCGGATTTGTCTCGAAACGCATAACACGCTGCGTATTCGTCTCGAAACGTACAACACGCTCGCGTATTTGTCTCAAAACGTACAACACGCTGCGTATTTGTGTCAATAATATTATGTTACTAGCTTTTGCCCGCGGTTTCTTTTCGCGTGTAATTCCCATGGGTGCTTCAACAACGGTGCTTTTTCCGGGATGATAAGTAATGTCCTTCTTTGTACTACGAACTATATGTATGCGGAATCAGGAAGTTTGGTTTAGTAGACAAAGCGTGAAGAGGTAACAGACTCACTTTCGCATTTATAATATTAGTTAGTAGTAAAAATGTCTCGGAGACAGATTGCAATGTAAAAAAGGATTTCAAAACAATAATAATAACAATATAATAATAATAATAATCTAGCAATAGAGCTAAAACGTCAGTGGAGATTAGAAACGGTGCATATAGTCCCTGTGGTAATATCGGCAACTGGAGTCATTCCTAAGTCACTACAAAGAGGTTTAGACCTTCTGAACATTAATAAAAATGCAATTTTCCTTCTCCAAAAAGCCGTTATTTTAAACACCTGCCGTCTCACCAGAAATTTTTTAACTACACTCTATCACTTCTTCTTTCAATACTATTACTTAATTTCCCTATGCACGCTTGGCTAAGGCCCGTGTATTTAGCGGTATACCCCTGTTCAAAGGGAGAGTAAAACATTTAAGAGTAAAAAATAATAATAAATCACTTATTTACAAATACAGAAAGTTGCCATTTTAAATACTTGCAGGATCGTACGGAAATTCCTTTCTTTAGATAGTTAATTTTAATTTTAATATTTTTGCTTGACCAAAAGCCCATAAAAAAATTTAAATCCCCTGAAAAGGGAGATAACTTAATATTTAAATATAAATAATATCTCTCTAGAATAATACTTCAAAAAGTCATATATCTTTGCTTGGCCAAAAGCCCGTGAAGATATTCTAAATCCCCTGAAAAGGGTGTAAAAACAATATATAAAAACATAATAATAATAATAGGAATATTATAATATTCTCGCAATAAAATGTTTGAGTGAGTTACCTTGAGCGCCATAAGGTTGAGCTGTATGGTGCGCTGCGTGCGCTCGTCGCCGGTCTGCGTCTCCAGCTCCGTGATCCAGTTGGCCACAGTCTGCATTATCTCGTTCCGCTTGATCCAAAAGTGCGTTTGGATCACCTGAAACAACATCGACAACCATCAATTCATGTGTGTTTATTGAGTACATGAATGAACATGCTCATCTAGCTTCACATTTTTTCGGCAATTTACAAGAGTACGACTACGTTTGTATGCGCCTCGGCAATTTTTGATGGCGCAGAATAGCATAACCACCACTCCGACTTAACCAAGACTCGTGCTATCGTAATCTCGCTCATAACGCACTTTAGTCCGAAAGCCAGACAAATAGCGACTGCCGGCAATACGACACTGTAGCAAATCCCAGCCATGCATACGCATCAGCCAATAGCGGATAGGTTTCTTCACATGGCGCCGAGATTGATAGGAATATTTTCGCGTATTGCAAAAAAAAATATTTCTGCTTATGTACAGTCAGCTGCAAAGAAAGCTGACCAAAATGAGATAGTATTCGGTGAGATAAGGGGGTTAGGTTTCTCTGTAGCTGACTGTACAGCTGTGCAACATATACAGTACCTCCTTGAAGCAGGGCTCGGGGCTGCGCAGATGGTCCAGCATGGCCCAGCGCACGCAGGCCTGGTAGATGTTGCTGTTGTACTCGAGCGAGGCGCTGCTGCTGACTGTACAGCTGTGCAACATATACAGTACCTCCTTGAAGCAGGGCTCGGGGCTGCGCAGATGGTCCAGCATGGCCCAGCGCACGCAGGCCTGGTAGATGTTGCTGTTGTACTCGAGCGAGGCGCTGCTGCTGACTGTACAGCTGTGCAACATATACAGTACCTCCTTGAAGCAGGGCTCGGGGCTGCGCAGATGGTCCAGCATGGCCCAGCGCACGCAGGCCTGGTAGATGTTGCTGTTGTACTCGAGCGAGGCGCTGCTGCTGACTGTACAGCTGTGCAACATATACAGTACCTCCTTGAAGCAGGGCTCGGGGCTGCGCAGATGGTCCAGCATGGCCCAGCGCACGCAGGCCTGGTAGATGTTGCTGTTGTACTCGAGCGAGGCGCTGCTGCTGACTGTACAGCTGTGCAACATATACAGTACCTCCTTGAAGCAGGGCTCGGGGCTGCGCAGATGGTCCAGCATGGCCCAGCGCACGCAGGCCTGGTAGATGTTGCTGTTGTACTCGAGCGAGGCGCTGCTGCTGACTGTACAGCTGTGCAACATATACAGTACCTCCTTGAAGCAGGGCTCGGGGCTGCGCAGATGGTCCAGCATGGCCCAGCGCACGCAGGCCTGGTAGATGTTGCTGTTGTACTCGAGCGAGGCGCTGCTGCTGACTGTACAGCTGTGCAACATATACAGTACCTCCTTGAAGCAGGGCTCGGGGCTGCGCAGATGGTCCAGCATGGCCCAGCGCACGCAGGCCTGGTAGATGTTGCTGTTGTACTCGAGCGAGGCGCTGCTGCTGACTGTACAGCTGTGCAACATATACAGTACCTCCTTGAAGCAGGGCTCGGGGCTGCGCAGATGGTCCAGCATGGCCCAGCGCACGCAGGCCTGGTAGATGTTGCTGTTGTACTCGAGCGAGGCGCTGCTGCTGACTGTACAGCTGTGCAACATATACAGTACCTCCTTGAAGCAGGGCTCGGGGCTGCGCAGATGGTCCAGCATGGCCCAGCGCACGCAGGCCTGGTAGATGTTGCTGTTGTACTCGAGCGAGGCGCTGCTGCTGACTGTACAGCTGTGCAACATATACAGTACCTCCTTGAAGCAGGGCTCGGGGCTGCGCAGATGGTCCAGCATGGCCCAGCGCACGCAGGCCTGGTAGATGTTGCTGTTGTACTCGAGCGAGGCGCTGCTGCTGACTGTACAGCTGTGCAACATATACAGTACCTCCTTGAAGCAGGGCTCGGGGCTGCGCAGATGGTCCAGCATGGCCCAGCGCACGCAGGCCTGGTAGATGTTGCTGTTGTACTCGAGCGAGGCGCTGCTGCTGACTGTACAGCTGTGCAACATATACAGTACCTCCTTGAAGCAGGGCTCGGGGCTGCGCAGATGGTCCAGCATGGCCCAGCGCACGCAGGCCTGGTAGATGTTGCTGTTGTACTCGAGCGAGGCGCTGCTGCTGACTGTACAGCTGTGCAACATATACAGTACCTCCTTGAAGCAGGGCTCGGGGCTGCGCAGATGGTCCAGCATGGCCCAGCGCACGCAGGCCTGGTAGATGTTGCTGTTGTACTCGAGCGAGGCGCTGCTGCTGACTGTACAGCTGTGCAACATATACAGTACCTCCTTGAAGCAGGGCTCGGGGCTGCGCAGATGGTCCAGCATGGCCCAGCGCACGCAGGCCTGGTAGATGTTGCTGTTGTACTCGAGCGAGGCGCTGCTGCTGACTGTACAGCTGTGCAACATATACAGTACCTCCTTGAAGCAGGGCTCGGGGCTGCGCAGATGGTCCAGCATGGCCCAGCGCACGCAGGCCTGGTAGATGTTGCTGTTGTACTCGAGCGAGGCGCTGCTGCTGACTGTACAGCTGTGCAACATATACAGTACCTCCTTGAAGCAGGGCTCGGGGCTGCGCAGATGGTCCAGCATGGCCCAGCGCACGCAGGCCTGGTAGATGTTGCTGTTGTACTCGAGCGAGGCGCTGCTGCTGACTGTACAGCTGTGCAACATATACAGTACCTCCTTGAAGCAGGGCTCGGGGCTGCGCAGATGGTCCAGCATGGCCCAGCGCACGCAGGCCTGGTAGATGTTGCTGTTGTACTCGAGCGAGGCGCTGCTGCTGACTGTACAGCTGTGCAACATATACAGTACCTCCTTGAAGCAGGGCTCGGGGCTGCGCAGATGGTCCAGCATGGCCCAGCGCACGCAGGCCTGGTAGATGTTGCTGTTGTACTCGAGCGAGGCGCTGCTGCTGACTGTACAGCTGTGCAACATATACAGTACCTCCTTGAAGCAGGGCTCGGGGCTGCGCAGATGGTCCAGCATGGCCCAGCGCACGCAGGCCTGGTAGATGTTGCTGTTGTACTCGAGCGAGGCGCTGCTGCTGACTGTACAGCTGTGCAACATATACAGTACCTCCTTGAAGCAGGGCTCGGGGCTGCGCAGATGGTCCAGCATGGCCCAGCGCACGCAGGCCTGGTAGATGTTGCTGTTGTACTCGAGCGAGGCGCTGCTGCTGACTGTACAGCTGTGCAACATATACAGTACCTCCTTGAAGCAGGGCTCGGGGCTGCGCAGATGGTCCAGCATGGCCCAGCGCACGCAGGCCTGGTAGATGTTGCTGTTGTACTCGAGCGAGGCGCTGCTGCTGACTGTACAGCTGTGCAACATATACAGTACCTCCTTGAAGCAGGGCTCGGGGCTGCGCAGATGGTCCAGCATGGCCCAGCGCACGCAGGCCTGGTAGATGTTGCTGTTGTACTCGAGCGAGGCGCTGCTGCTGACTGTACAGCTGTGCAACATATACAGTACCTCCTTGAAGCAGGGCTCGGGGCTGCGCAGATGGTCCAGCATGGCCCAGCGCACGCAGGCCTGGTAGATGTTGCTGTTGTACTCGAGCGAGGCGCTGCTGCTGACTGTACAGCTGTGCAACATATACAGTACCTCCTTGAAGCAGGGCTCGGGGCTGCGCAGATGGTCCAGCATGGCCCAGCGCACGCAGGCCTGGTAGATGTTGCTGTTGTACTCGAGCGAGGCGCTGCTGCTGACTGTACAGCTGTGCAACATATACAGTACCTCCTTGAAGCAGGGCTCGGGGCTGCGCAGATGGTCCAGCATGGCCCAGCGCACGCAGGCCTGGTAGATGTTGCTGTTGTACTCGAGCGAGGCGCTGCTGCTGACTGTACAGCTGTGCAACATATACAGTACCTCCTTGAAGCAGGGCTCGGGGCTGCGCAGATGGTCCAGCATGGTCCAGCGCACGCAGGCCTGGTAGATGTTGCTGTTGTACTCGAGCGAGGCGCTGCTGCTGACTGTACAGCTGTGCAACATATACAGTACCTCCTTGAAGCAGGGCTCGGGGCTGCGCAGATGGTCCAGCATGGCCCAGCGCACGCAGGCCTGGTAGATGTTGCTGTTGTACTCGAGCGAGGCGCTGCTGCTGACTGTACAGCTGTGCAACATATACAGTACCTCCTTGAAGCAGGGCTCGGGGCTGCGCAGATGGTCCAGCATGGCCCAGCGCACGCAGGCCTGGTAGATGTTGCTGTTGTACTCGAGCGAGGCGCTGCTGCTGACTGTACAGCTGTGCAACATATACAGTACCTCCTTGAAGCAGGGCTCGGGGCTGCGCAGATGGTCCAGCATGGCCCAGCGCACGCAGGCCTGGTAGATGTTGCTGTTGTACTCGAGCGAGGCGCTGCTGCTGACTGTACAGCTGTGCAACATATACAGTACCTCCTTGAAGCAGGGCTCGGGGCTGCGCAGATGGTCCAGCATGGCCCAGCGCACGCAGGCCTGGTAGATGTTGCTGTTGTACTCGAGCGAGGCGCTGCTGCTGACTGTACAGCTGTGCAACATATACAGTACCTCCTTGAAGCAGGGCTCGGGGCTGCGCAGATGGTCCAGCATGGTCCAGCGCACGCAGGCCTGGTAGATGTTGCTGTTGTACTCGAGCGAGGCGCTGCTGCTGACTGTACAGCTGTGCAACATATACAGTACCTCCTTGAAGCAGGGCTCGGGGCTGCGCAGATGGTCCAGCATGGCCCAGCGCACGCAGGCCTGGTAGATGTTGCTGTTGTACTCGAGCGAGGCGCTGCTGCTGACTGTACAGCTGTGCAACATATACAGTACCTCCTTGAAGCAGGGCTCGGGGCTGCGCAGATGGTCCAGCATGGCCCAGCGCACGCAGGCCTGGTAGATGTTGCTGTTGTACTCGAGCGAGGCGCTGCTGCTGACTGTACAGCTGTGCAACATATACAGTACCTCCTTGAAGCAGGGCTCGGGGCTGCGCAGATGGTCCAGCATGGCCCAGCGCACGCAGGCCTGGTAGATGTTGCTGTTGTACTCGAGCGAGGCGCTGCTGCTGACTGTACAGCTGTGCAACATATACAGTACCTCCTTGAAGCAGGGCTCGGGGCTGCGCAGATGGTCCAGCATGGCCCAGCGCACGCAGGCCTGGTAGATGTTGCTGTTGTACTCGAGCGAGGCGCTGCTGCTGACTGTACAGCTGTGCAACATATACAGTACCTCCTTGAAGCAGGGCTCGGGGCTGCGCAGATGGTCCAGCATGGCCCAGCGCACGCAGGCCTGGTAGATGTTGCTGTTGTACTCGAGCGAGGCGCTGCTGCTGACTGTACAGCTGTGCAACATATACAGTACCTCCTTGAAGCAGGGCTCGGGGCTGCGCAGATGGTCCAGCATGGCCCAGCGCACGCAGGCCTGGTAGATGTTGCTGTTGTACTCGAGCGAGGCGCTGCTGCTGACTGTACAGCTGTGCAACATATACAGTACCTCCTTGAAGCAGGGCTCGGGGCTGCGCAGATGGTCCAGCATGGCCCAGCGCACGCAGGCCTGGTAGATGTTGCTGTTGTACTCGAGCGAGGCGCTGCTGCTGACTGTACAGCTGTGCAACATATACAGTACCTCCTTGAAGCAGGGCTCGGGGCTGCGCAGATGGTCCAGCATGGCCCAGCGCACGCAGGCCTGGTAGATGTTGCTGTTGTACTCGAGCGAGGCGCTGCTGCTGACTGTACAGCTGTGCAACATATACAGTACCTCCTTGAAGCAGGGCTCGGGGCTGCGCAGATGGTCCAGCATGGCCCAGCGCACGCAGGCCTGGTAGATGTTGCTGTTGTACTCGAGCGAGGCGCTGCTGCTGACTGTACAGCTGTGCAACATATACAGTACCTCCTTGAAGCAGGGCTCGGGGCTGCGCAGATGGTCCAGCATGGCCCAGCGCACGCAGGCCTGGTAGATGTTGCTGTTGTACTCGAGCGAGGCGCTGCTGCTGACTGTACAGCTGTGCAACATATACAGTACCTCCTTGAAGCAGGGCTCGGGGCTGCGCAGATGGTCCAGCATGGCCCAGCGCACGCAGGCCTGGTAGATGTTGCTGTTGTACTCGAGCGAGGCGCTGCTGCTGACTGTACAGCTGTGCAACATATACAGTACCTCCTTGAAGCAGGGCTCGGGGCTGCGCAGATGGTCCAGCATGGCCCAGCGCACGCAGGCCTGGTAGATGTTGCTGTTGTACTCGAGCGAGGCGCTGCTGCTGACTGTACAGCTGTGCAACATATACAGTACCTCCTTGAAGCAGGGCTCGGGGCTGCGCAGATGGTCCAGCATGGCCCAGCGCACGCAGGCCTGGTAGATGTTGCTGTTGTACTCGAGCGAGGCGCTGCTGCTGACTGTACAGCTGTGCAACATATACAGTACCTCCTTGAAGCAGGGCTCGGGGCTGCGCAGATGGTCCAGCATGGCCCAGCGCACGCAGGCCTGGTAGATGTTGCTGTTGTACTCGAGCGAGGCGCTGCTGCCCACGCGCGTGCCGCGGCTGCGCTCGTAGCCCGGCTCGTTGAAGTACGGCTCCGGCACCAGGATCAGCGACTGGATCGACACCAACACCTGGGGGTGTAACAATGGCACAATCAGTATTATTATTATTATCAGTTTTAGGGCATTTGATATATTAAGTGGGTGCACGGAGCGGACATACCGCTCTGTGGTGTGACTGTACCTAGCGATTGACATTGTTCTATGTATTCATAAATAAGTTAGAATGTTAGTTCTGTGTTAGTTCTATAGAAATAAATGTAACTCGTCATTTGTTCCGCTTTTTTTTTTAAGATTTTCGCCCCGAACTGTCGTCGTCAGCCAGCGATGTACTTTTTTATTACGCGTTGTAGAAATATAAAACTGGTGTCAGCCGTTAGTTCTATGAAAGATCTCATTATTTATGTACTTTTATTCAATACAATCTATAACATTATAAGAATAAAAGTTCGAAAAGAAATGTTGTGCTCAGCGATGTATTTCTAAAATTCGTAAAAAATATAACCAAATTAGACTGTATACCATAGTTCTTTATCAGATCTGTCTAGCTAATTTAGTTTTGCGTAGTTATATACATAAAATAAATAAATAAACCACTGCGAAACATATTCCTTACTCATTTGTTAACAAAATGTAAGAAAGTTCACTTAAATTTAGCTCTTATTGAGCATATACATAGGGGCGAAAATAGAATGATACTTGCTTGATTATATATACTTTAACATGGAATAAACCAGATATTCACAACACCACCGCCGTAATTTTTGACGTACCTATCATAAATAAATAGAAGGCCTGTCCCTCTCAAAAAGTGTCCTAGGCAAAACTTTGATCGGTCAAAGCAAGTATCATTGACAGTCTATTTTCGCCCCTATGTATATGCTCAATAAGAGCTAAATTTAAGTGAACTTTCTTACGTTTTCTTAACAAATGAGTTAGGAATATGTTTCGCAGTGGTTTATTTATTTATTTTATGTATATAACTACGCAAAACTAAATTATTTAGACTGATCTGATAAAGAACTATGGTATAAAGTCTAATTTGGTTATATTTTCACGAATTTTAGAAATACATCGCTGAGCACAACATTTCTTTTCGAACTTTTATTCTTGTAATGTTATAGATTTTATTGAATAAATGTACATAAATATTGAGACCTTTCATAGAACTAACAGCTGACACCAGTTTTATATTTCTACAACGCGTAATAAAAAAGTACATCGCTGGCTGACGACGACAGTTCGGGGCGAAAATCTTTAAAAAAAAAAGCGGAACAAATGACGAGTTACATTTATTTCTATAGAACTAACACAGAACTAACATTCTAACTTATTTATTAATACATAGAACAATGTCAATCGCTAGGTACAGACACACCGCTCTGTGTGCCCGGCGTGGATATCCAGACGCATGCGCATGCCCTCATCATATTTTTCATCAGAAATTAGCACACTGTGCCGACCTGACATAAGTGGAAAAATAGTTAAGAAAATAACAAATAAGAGTGACACTGACCTGCAGGAAGCTAGAAGTGTGAGCGTTCCACTTCTCCTCGGGCCGGCCGTGCCAGGTGTTGAGCACGGACAGGCACACCTTGCCGTCGTTGTACAGGTTGGGGTTGAAGCGGTCTGGCACTACACACATACACGTGACACTGACCTGCAGGAAGCTAGAAGTGTGAGCGTTCCACTTCTCCTCGGGCCGGCCGTGCCAGGTGTTGAGCACGGACAGGCACACCTTGCCGTCGTTGTACAGGTTGGGGTTGAAGCGGTCTGGCACTACACACATACACGTGACACTGACCTGCAGGAAGCTAGAAGTGTGAGCGTTCCACTTCTCCTCGGGCCGGCCGTGCCAGGTGTTAAGCACGGACAGGCACACCTTGCCGTCGTTGTACAGGTTGGGGTTGAAGCGGTCTGGCACTACACACATACACGTGACACTGACCTGCAGGAAGCTAGAAGTGTGAGCGTTCCACTTCTCCTCGGGCCGGCCGTGCCAGGTGTTGAGCACGGACAGGCACACCTTGCCGTCGTTGTACAGGTTGGGGTTGAAGCGGTCTGGCACTACACACATACACGTGACACTGACCTGCAGGAAGCTAGAAGTGTGAGCGTTCCACTTCTCCTCGGGCCGGCCGTGCCAGGTGTTGAGCACGGACAGGCACACCTTGCCGTCGTTGTACAGGTTGGGGTTGAAGCGGTCTGGCACTACACACATACAAGTGACACTGACCTGCAGGAAGCTAGAAGTGTGAGCGTTCCACTTCTCCTCGGGCCGGCCGTGCCAGGTGTTGAGCACGGACAGGCACACCTTGCCGTCGTTGTACAGGTTGGGGTTGAAGCGGTCTGGCACTACACACATACAAGTGACACTGACCTGCAGGAAGCTAGAAGTGTGAGCGTTCCACTTCTCCTCGGGCCGGCCGTGCCAGGTGTTGAGCACGGACAGGCACACCTTGCCGTCGTTGTACAGGTTGGGGTTGAAGCGGTCTGGCACTACACACATACAAGTGACACTGACCTGCAGGAAGCTAGAAGTGTGAGCGTTCCACTTCTCCTCGGGCCGGCCGTGCCAGGTGTTGAGCACGGACAGGCACACCTTGCCGTCGTTGTACAGGTTGGGGTTGAAGCGGTCTGGCACTACACACATACACGTGACACTGACCTGCAGGAAGCTAGAAGTGTGAGCGTTCCACTTCTCCTCGGGCCGGCCGTGCCAGGTGTTGAGCACGGACAGGCACACCTTGCCGTCGTTGTACAGGTTGGGGTTGAAGCGGTCTGGCACTACACACATACACGTGACACTGACCTGCAGGAAGCTAGAAGTGTGAGCGTTCCACTTCTCCTCGGGCCGGCCGTGCCAGGTGTTGAGCACGGACAGGCACACCTTGCCGTCGTTGTACAGGTTGGGGTTGAAGCGGTCTGGCACTACACACATACACGTGACACTGACCTGCAGGAAGCTAGAAGTGTGAGCGTTCCACTTCTCCTCGGGCCGGCCGTGCCAGGTGTTGAGCACGGACAGGCACACCTTGCCGTCGTTGTACAGGTTGGGGTTGAAGCGGTCTGGCACTACACACATACACGTGACACTGACCTGCAGGAAGCTAGAAGTGTGAGCGTTCCACTTCTCCTCGGGCCGGCCGTGCCAGGTGTTGAGCACGGACAGGCACACCTTGCCGTCGTTGTACAGGTTGGGGTTGAAGCGGTCTGGCACTACACACATACACGTGACACTGACCTGCAGGAAGCTAGAAGTGTGAGCGTTCCACTTCTCCTCGGGCCGGCCGTGCCAGGTGTTGAGCACGGACAGGCACACCTTGCCGTCGTTGTACAGGTTGGGGTTGAAGCGGTCTGGCACTACACACATACACGTGACACTGACCTGCAGGAAGCTAGAAGTGTGAGCGTTCCACTTCTCCTCGGGCCGGCCGTGCCAGGTGTTGAGCACGGACAGGCACACCTTGCCGTCGTTGTACAGGTTGGGGTTGAAGCGCACGGAGTGGCGGCCGGTGGTCTCCAGGTTGATCAGCATGGGCACGGCGGGGTACTCCGCGGGGAAGTACACGTCCAGGATGAAGCAGCCGTTCGCGTACGGCGTGTCCGACGGGCCCGTTATTAAAACCTGCAGTTTATTTTATAAAAGGTCACAAAAATAGAGACAATCGCAGTTTTTGTATCGCACGGCGGTAGAGTTATGTGCCTTCTCTGTATTTAGTGGCTGTGTAGTAAGCTTAAGGATGAGAATTAGAACATAGAAGCCATTGAATTATAATCATTCACGGCCGTTCTACCTAATTCATTAGGTTAGTGAGAATACGGTGGGAGATTAGAATAAGAGAGGTTGATGGTCACCGCAAGGCGCGGGGAGGTGCCTTTTTGATTTGCGTAGCCTTTGGGGATTTCATAATCCAAGATCACCCAAGAAATCCGTGGGTACTTTGTGCTGTAACTTGAAATAAGAGTAGTGTACCCAATCCATTACAAACTGTGCATGTTATTTTAGAAATATCCTGACAGGTTGTCTTTACTGACGCGAAAGCCTATGGGAACCTTCTAGTTTTCTATTTTTAGCTCGGCTCCTTCTAATTAGGAGGTTCTAGAAAAATATTTATGTAAGGAAATACTTGCCTCCTGTTTACCATACTAACCTTCATGACATCTAGGCGGTCGGTGTCCGTCCTGACGAACACAGATGAAGAGTAGGATAGTGGTAGACTAGTGGCCAGCGTGGCCGCCTCCTGCGCTAATCTCTTCATGCGCGGGGTGCGCACGCTCGCCCGCGGACAAGATCTCTATGCTTTAGTACAATCTCTTTGGTTTTTGAGATACAACGGAGGCACGATATAGTTTGTAAACAGTAGAATTATGGCCCTGTTCACACTAACCTTCATGACATCTAGGCGGTCGGTGTCCGTCCTGACGAACACACTAGAGGAGTATGATAGTGGTAGACTAGTGGCCAGCGTGGCCGCCTCCTGCGCTAATCTCTTCATGCGCGCGGGGTGCGCTCGTTCGCCCGCGGCGCGCACGGCGCCTTCGAAATGGTAGGGTACTGTGAACTTGAACCCGCTTTCTGGGCACTCCGCGAGCATTTCGAACGTTTCTGAAAAATAAATGAAAAATTCATTGGCAATGAATTTTTAACGATGTTTCTGTTCTTACGCCATGTGAAAATATCTAATTGGCCTCATAATGTATTATTTAGTAGTGTACATAAAAATAAATAAAAAGAGTAATTTATAGAATAAAAGCGCTTTTCACGTCGCTGAGCCCTTTCGACGGGACTATTTATTAAAATACGGATCAAATAGAATAGCGATTCTTAATTGTACCGCCCGGGTAACACAAATTCGCTACTGCGACGTGACTTGTAACTATATTCGTAACCACGATATTCTTGCAAGATCAAGGGGACCCACACAATTAAATTGAAGCAATAATTTACTCGCATGGTCTAAACTATTGCTTCAGTTTAAATGTATGCAACAGTCAAGAAACTTGCATCATCTAAATGGGCCTTAAGTTATATACTGACCGAACTGCATGGTGCGCATGAGATCGATGTACCGCGCCTCGCGACTGGCGCCCTGCAGCGCGCGCGCCGGCCCCCCGCCCGCCTCCGCCTCCCCGCCCGCGCTCCACATCAGCGCGGACGTCGCCTGGGGATTACACAGAACACAACATACTACAACGCTTGTTGAACTAACGACACCCAGGACGACTGGGAAGACGATGGCTACCTCCTTTTTTTAGTTACTACATATGGATTAAATAAAACTATATTGCTACATTTGTGGAGTTGTGCACTTTTGAATTGTCAAATTTTTTAAATCCTTTTCTTTCCTTAATAGACAGTTCGTTAGGATTAACTAATGTTATAAATACGAAAGTGAGTTTGTTTATTTATTTGTTTGTTATCTCTTCAAGCTTTATCTAATGAAATCTTCTGAATCTTCATAAAATTTTACATACCTACACATAGTACAAATACTGAGAAGAATATAGGGTAGGGACTAAAGGGAAAAAACACTGTTCCCGTGGAAAATTCACGCGGGGGACGCTAGTTACTATGTAGTAACTAACTTCCCCCTTTAAAGAAGATCAAAGACGTACAAATACAAAGATGTTTAGACAAAGTTTCATCAAATCTTTTAATATAAAACACGATCCGTTTCCTAAAAACCATAAGCGGCAATAACGCTCTGCGAATTAATGTAGATATTGTTACATATGGATTAAATTGTATTGTATGGATTAAAAATTTGTTTGTTACCTCTTCACGCTTTATCTACTGAACCAATCTTCCTGAAATTTCGCATAGTCACTTACTGAGAAGGACATAGAGTACCTTCCCGGGAAAATGCACTGTTCCCGTGAAAAATTCACGCGGGCGAAGCCGCGGACAAAAGCTAGTACTTTATATTAACAAAATGTAATAATCTCACCTGTATATCCGCTATTAACGACGCTAACCCTTCGTCTTCTTCTGATAACTCTGAATTGCTTGATGTACTAAATCTTTGGCTATATGTCATTTTACCGAATATATTCTTTTTACTCATCCTGAAACAATACGACAAAATTACATATTATTTCAAATCCAGATTATGTTACCTTATTTACAAACTTATGCCCAATTTACATATTCAAAATGTATTTGTTCAAGGACATTTTACTACAAACGGGTCACTCTGTTTTATTATGCAACCGCACGCGACATAAAAGTTCCGCTGAGAATGAAAGTTTCGGACGAAACTTTAGTCGGCAATCCCAACATAACAGCACGTGAGTAACCCGTTTATAATATAACGTCTTTCCACACGTTAGTTTAAATGACTTTAATGATCAACTTCAAGGCTACTTTTATTACACGACTGACCAAAAAAGGAGTGTTATGTTTTCAGGGTTCATGTATGTATGTATGTAATTTCTTTATTCCACCATAAGTCCTAAACGGCTTAACAGATTTTGATGTGAGAGGTATTGTTAGATTCCTTGCAGAAGCCCAAATGACATAGGCTATGTAAGTTGTCAGTCGTGTTTTTTATTTTTAAATAATTAGCTTGTTTATTGGTGAAAGTTTTAGTTCTTGACTACATCGTCGGTAGTCTTGAAAATTTGTTGGTGTTGAGGCCTGGTAGATGGCGCCACACGTTATTTATCGCACGTCACTTCTCACCTGAGTTTTGTGACAGTAAGAAAAGTGCCTATGGACACATTTTTAACTCTATGGACTTTATAATACTAGGACAATAAAAAGATACACATTAGCCTGTAAATAGGCTAGATCGTAATAATATTAGCGTATTTAATTATATTTAAATATGTTAAGAAATGTATATTTAATATTTGTTTGATAAAAATTTTGGGCAAAACCTGGATGCGATCTGCAAGAAACCGGGCAAAATGGAAAATCCATGGGGACCTATACCTAATAATGGGTGATACCGGGCTAAAGAAGAAGAAAGAAGATGTTTAGAAAACGAAAATACCGGCCAAATGCGAGTCAAGCTCGCGCACCGAGGGTTCCGTACACGCAAAGCATCTCACATTATAGCTCTACCTAAAAGATCAACTAGTTTCAAAAACAAACTTAACTTTGCAGTTCGATCCTTAGGATTCATACTGCATCGAGCACAAAAATAAGTTTGTAACGTATTTTTTTTTACTTTCAAAAACATTATTAGATGTATTGCTGTATAAGTACTGTTAGGCCTTGCTTTTTGCCAAATTTAAAAATTTTAGGTCAAAGGGAAGTACCCCATAGGTTTTGATTGCTGAAATCGCAAAAAATGCAAAAATTCGCAACATTTACGGTAATATCTTCGGATCGCGTTGACGTATAAATTTTATTATTTTTTTGCTGAAAGAGACCGTGAATCCGAGTATTCGATATTAATTTTAACTTGATAAGCGTTCCTAAGAAAAAAAAGTTTGACAGACAGACGGACAACAAAGTGATCTCAAAAGGGTTCCGTTTTTACCTTTTGAGGTACGGAACCCTAAAAAGAAAAAACTAGTGACCTGAGTTTAGTGGCGTAGGAGTTGGTGGTGCGCGACATCTGGTGCAGCAGCCTCGGCAGCGGCCGCAGCGCGCCCGCCAGCCGCCCGCTGCGCAGCGCGTGCAGTGCGCGCGCGCAGCGCAGCGCGCACACGTACAGCGGGATGTGGCGGGACATGTCTAGTGCTGGGGGGGACACTAGTCACCTGAGCTTAGTGGCGTAGGAGTTGGTGGTGCGCGACATCTGGTGCAGCAGCCTCGGCAGCGGCCGCAGCGCGCCCGCCAGCCGCCCGCTGCGCAGCGCGTGCAGTGCGCGCGCGCAGCGCAGCACGCACACGTACAGCGGGATGTGGCGGGACATGTCTAGTGCTGGGGGGGACACTAGTCACCTGAGCTTAGTGGCGTAGGAGTTGGTGGTGCGCGACATCTGGTGCAGCAGCCTCGGCAGCGGCCGCAGCGCGCCCGCCAGCCGCCCGCTGCGCAGCGCGTGCAGTGCGCGCGCGCAGCGCAGCACGCACACGTACAGCGGGATGTGGCGGGACATGTCTAGTGCTGGGGGACACTAGTCACCTGAGCTTAGTGGCGTAGGAGTTGGTGGTGCGCGACATCTGGTGCAGCAGCCTCGGCAGCGGCCGCAGCGCGCCCGCCAGCCGCCCGCTGCGCAGCGCGTGCAGTGCGCGCGCGCAGCGCAGCACGCACACGTACAGCGGGATGTGGCGGGACATGTCTAGTGCTGGGGGGGACACTAGTCACCTGAGCTTAGTGTCGTAGGAGTTGGTGGTGCGCGACATCTGGTGCAGCAGCCTCGGCAGCGGCCGCAGCGCGCCCGCCAGCCGCCCGCTGCGCAGCGCGTGCAGTGCGCGCGCGCAGCGCAGCACGCACACGTACAGCGGGATGTGGCGGGACATGTCTAGTGCTGGGGGGACACTAGTCACCTGAGCTTAGTGGCGTAGGAGTTGGTGGTGCGCGACATCTGGTGCAGCAGCCTCGGCAGCGGCCGCAGCGCGCCCGCCAGCCGCCCGCTGCGCAGCGCGTGCAGTGCGCGCGCGCAGCGCAGCACGCACACGTACAGCGGGATGTGGCGGGACATGTCTAGTGCTGGGGGGACACTAGTCACCTGAGCTTAGTGGCGTAGGAGTTGGTGGTGCGCGACATCTGGTGCAGCAGCCTCGGCAGCGGCCGCAGCGCGCCCGCCAGCCGCCCGCTGCGCAGCGCGTGCAGTGCGCGCGCGCAGCGCAGCACGCACACGTACAGCGGGATGTGGCGGGACATGTCTAGTGCTGGGGGGACACTAGTCACCTGAGCTTAGTGGCGTAGGAGTTGGTGGTGCGCGACATCTGGTGCAGCAGCCTCGGCAGCGGCCGCAGCGCGCCCGCCAGCCGCCCGCTGCGCAGCGCGTGCAGTGCGCGCGCGCAGCGCAGCACGCACACGTACAGCGGGATGTGGCGGGACATGTCTAGTGCTGGGGGGGGACACACTAGTCACCTGAGCTTAGTGGCGTAGGAGTTGGTAGTGCGCGACATCTGGTGCAGCAGCCTCGGCAGCGGCCGCAGCGCGCCCGCCAGCCGCCCGCTGCGCAGCGCGTGCAGTGCGCGCGCGCAGCGCAGCACGCACACGTACAGCGGGATGTGGCGGGACATGTCTAGTGCTGGGGGGGACACACTAGTCACCTGAGCTTAGTGGCGTAGGAGTTGGTAGTGCGCGACATCTGGTGCAGCAGCCTCGGCAGCGGCCGCAGCGCGCCCGCCAGCCGCCCGCTGCGCAGCGCGTGCAGTGCGCGCGCGCAGCGCAGCACGCACACGTACAGCGGGATGTGGCGGGACATGTCTAGTGCTGGGGGACACTAGTCACCTGAGCTTAGTGGCGTAGGAGTTGGTGGTGCGCGACATCTGGTGCAGCAGCCTCGGCAGCGGCCGCAGCGCGCCCGCCAGCCGCCCGCTGCGCAGCGCGTGCAGTGCGCGCGCGCAGCGCAGCACGCACACGTACAGCGGGATGTGGCGGGACATGTCTAGTGCTGGGGGGGACACTAGTCACCTGAGCTTAGTGGCGTAGGAGTTGGTAGTGCGCGACATCTGGTGCAGCAGCCTCGGCAGCGGCCGCAGCGCGCCCGCCAGCCGCCCGCTGCGCAGCGCGTGCAGTGCGCGCGCGCAGCGCAGCGCGCACACGTACAGCGGGATGTGGCGGGACATGTCTAGTGCTGGGGGACACTAGTCACCTGAGCTTAGTGGCGTAGGAGTTGGTGGTGCGCGACATCTGGTGCAGCAGCCTCGGCAGCGGCCGCAGCGCGCCCGCCAGCCGCCCGCTGCGCAGCGCGTGCAGTGCGCGCGCGCAGCGCAGCACGCACACGTACAGCGGGATGTGGCGGGACATGTCTAGTGCTGGGGGGGACACTAGTCACCTGAGCTTAGTGGCGTAGGAGTTGGTGGTGCGCGACATCTGGTGCAGCAGCCTCGGCAGCGGCCGCAGCGCGCCCGCCAGCCGCCCGCTGCGCAGCGCGTGCAGTGCGCGCGCGCAGCGCAGCACGCACACGTACAGCGGGATGTGGCGGGACATGTCTAGTACTGGGGGGGGACATCAATTCTTTACATTAACTCCTTAAATCCTAATAATATTATAAATGCGAAAGTTTGGATGTGAGTTTGTGACAATCACGCAAAATCTACTGGACAGATTTCAATGAAATTTGGTATACGGGTAGAAAAATACTGGGAATAGCACATAGGGTACTTTTTATCTCGAAATACCCAAGGGAGCGAAGCCCCGGGGCGCTGCTAGTAATTAAAAAAAAAACAAATAATATTACGAGTATATTCAATACTGCGATAGAAGTAAGACTGATTTCGATAAATCTTCTTTTGATGAAAAATAAAAATTTGATACAGTGGAAAAGCAAACACACATGGAAAAGTAAACCACTTTTTAAAGTGGATCGTATTTCAGCTGATATACTTTTCTATGTAGCCCACTGTACACGGATAGAATAAAACCGGAATGTATCAAAATTTCCACAGGAGCGGAGCCCGGAGGCATAACTAGTCATTAATATGTCAAAGTACCTACCAGAGTCATTCCGCAGGTATGAACAGATGGCGGGTACGAGCGAGCTGCGCGCGATCAGGTCGATGAACTCTGCGGGCAGCTCCCCCTCCACCCCCGCGCTCCCCTCCACAACACCCTCCCCCTCCTCCGCGCCGCTGCTGCCCTCCGGGCTCTCCTCGGGCGGCCACTTCTCGCCCGGATTCATATACGATGCTAATACCTACGAAACATTTGAAGCTATTTAAAATATGCTTTGAATATTGCAAAAAGCTCCTCACTTGATGAGTACAAAACAATTCACGTGCGTTTCACTCAACCACACAAAATCTCTGAAACAGATTTTGATAATTTTGATTATTATCCCAAAATTCCCACAGGAACCATAATGAGCGAAATTAAGAAAAAAAATCAGTATAAAAAAGTCTCAACAGATGGCGTTTTATTGAAAGCCGAGTCGTAATAATGGCTGTACCTATATTGTGCGCTTTTTATTGTCAGCCAGAGGCAGAAAAAAGATCACATAACAGTTTGACAGTTGCACAAATCACAATATTGATACTTTTTAGATGTTTTTTTATTAGGTTTTATTTTTTTTAAATGCCAATACCGTGCATTTTTGCTTTTTGAATGGTCTCGCCTTTTACTAAGCGCCACCTATGAATTCATCTGGAACTATTTTTTTTTTTAATTTAGGTCTCGGAAAATCCCTCATTGGTGTCAGATTGCTTTAGAGTAATGTCAGGTCCAGCTAGCCGAACCGGGTGCCTTCTGTACACTCACCTGCAACAAGACTGTGACGTGCTCCTCCTCGGTGCGCTGGCGCACGAGCGCCTGCTCCACGTTCCAGGACTGCTGCGTGGAGCCGGTGCCGAACCGGGTGCCTTCTGTACACTCACCTGCAACAAGACTGTGACGTGCTCCTCCTCGGTGCGCTGGCGCACGAGCGCCTGCTCCACGTTCCAGGACTGCTGCGTGGAGCCGGTGCCGAACCCGGTGCCTTCTGTACACTCACCTGCAACAAGACTGTGACGTGCTCCTCCTCGGTGCGCTGGCGCACGAGCGCCTGCTCCACGTTCCAGGACTGCTGCGTGGAGCCGGTGCCGAACCCGCTGCCTTCTGTACACTCACCTGCAGCAAGACTGTGACGTGCTCCTCCTCGGTGCGCTGGCGCACGAGCGCCTGCTCCACGTTCCAGGACTGCTGCGTGGAGCCGGTGCCGAACCCGGTGCCTTCTGTACACTCACCTGCAACAACACTGTGACGTGCTCCTCCTCGGTGCGCTGGCGCACGAGCGCCTGCTCCACGTTCCAGGACTGCTGCGTGGAGCCGGTGCCGAACCCGGTGCCTTCTGTACACTCACCTGCAACAACACTGTGACGTGCTCCTCCTCGGTGCGCTGGCGCACGAGCGCCTGCTCCACGTTCCAGGACTGCTGCGTGGAGCCGGTGCCGAACCCGGTGCCTTCTGTACACTCACCTGCAACAACACTGTGACGTGCTCCTCCTCGGTGCGCTGGCGCACGAGCGCCTGCTCCACGTTCCAGGACTGCTGCGTGGAGCCGGTGCCGAACCCGGTGCCTTCTGTACACTCACCTGCAGCAAGACTGTGACGTGCTCCTCCTCAGTGCGCTGGCGCACGAGCGCCTGCTCCACGTTCCAGGACTGCTGCGTGGAGCCGGTGCCGAACCCGGTGCCTTCTGTACACTCACCTGCAGCAAGACTGTGACGTGCTCCTCCTCGGTGCGCTGGCGCACGAGCGCCTGCTCCACGTTCCAGGACTGCTGCGTGGAGCCAGTGCCGAACCCGGTGCCTTCTGTACACTCACCTGCAACAACACTGTGACGTGCTCCTCCTCCGTGCGCTGGCGCACGAGCGCCTGCTCCACGTTCCAGGACTGCTGCGTGGAGCCGGTGCCGAACCCGGTGCCTTCTGTACACTCACCTGCAACAACACTGTGACGTGCTCCTCCTCGGTGCGCTGGCGCACGAGCGCCTGCTACACGTTCCAGGACTGCTGCGTGGAGCCGGTGCCGAACCCGGTGCCTTCTGTACACTCACCTGCAACAACACTGTGACGTGCTCCTCCTCGGTGCGCTGGCGCACGAGCGCCTGCTCCACGTTCCAGGACTGCTGCGTGGAGCCGGTGCCGAACCCGGTGCCTTCTGTACACTTACCTGCAACAACACTGTGACGTGCTCCTCCTCGGTGCGCTGGCGCACGAGCGCCTGCTCCACGTTCCAGGACTGCTGCGTGGAGCCGGTGCCGAACCCGGTGCCTTCTGTACACTCACCTGCAACAACACTGTGACGTGCTCCTCCTCGGTGCGCTGGCGCACGAGCGCCTGCTCCACGTTCCAGGACTGCTGCGTGGAGCCAGTGCCGAACCCGGTGCCTTCTGTACACTCACCTGCAACAACACTGTGACGTGCTCCTCCTCGGTGCGCTGGCGCACGAGCGCCTGCTCCACGTTCCAGGACTGCTGCGTGGAGCCGGTGCCGAACCCGGTGCCTTCTGTACACTCACCTGCAACAACACTGTGACGTGCTCCTCCTCGGTGCGCTGGCGCACGAGCGCCTGCTCCACGTTCCAGGACTGCTGCGTGGAGCCAGTGCCGAACCGGGTGCCTTCTGTACACTCACCTGCAACAACACTGTGACGTGCTCCTCCTCGGTGCGCTGGCGCACGAGCGCCTGCTCCACGTTCCAGGACTGCTGCGTGGAGCCGGTGCCGAACCCGGTGCCTTCTGTACACTCACCTGCAACAAGACTGTGACGTGCTCCTCCTCGGTGCGCTGGCGCACGAGCGCCTGCTCCACGTTCCAGGACTGCTGCGTGGAGCCGGTGCCGAACCCGGTGCCTTCTGTACACTCACCTGCAACAAGACTGTGACGTGCTCCTCCTCGGTGCGCTGGCGCACGAGCGCCTGCTCCACGTTCCAGGACTGCTGCGTGGAGCCGGTGCCGAACCCGGTGCCTTCTGTACACTCACCTGCAACAACACTGTGACGTGCTCCTCCTCGGTGCGCTGGCGCACGAGCGCCTGCTCCACGTTCCAGGACTGCTGCGTGGAGCCGGTGCCGAACCCGGTGCCTTCTGTACACTCACCTGCAACAAGACTGTGACGTGCTCCTCCTCGGTGCGCTGGCGCACGAGCGCCTGCTCCACGTTCCAGGACTGCTGCGTGGAGCCGGTGCCGAACCCGGTGCCTTTGGCCCAGTACTGCTGGCTCTTCTCCTCGGATTTACTTGCTGATGACCCGTTTGATGCTTGACTATTCTGGAAATTCAAGTATTCCTATGTTAATTTATGTTATTGACAGAAGTTCATACAAGTTTGTTTCAATACCAATAAGTGAATATTTAACTTAAACATTGTCGGTGGATCCGGTTCGAAGGACCAGTGTGCAACTGGGGCATTTCTCTACTATGTATTATGGAAATAAATAAAAGGACTGTATCTTCAAACCTGGTTATAATGTAAAGACAGCCACACACGCCAAATTAAGCCTTATTGATCTTAGCGATAAGAGCCTCTGTCGCAGCTCCTTGCTGACTAATGGTCCGAGCGCCGCACCTTCTAAGATCTTGAAGATTCAGGTTACTTACATCACATGGCGTATGATGATGTGAGAAGACGGCCAGACACGCCAAAATGAGTCTTATTGCTCCTAGCGATAAGAGCGACTGTCGCAGCTCCTTGCCAGCGGGCGTGTTCAGTGCAGCGGCTTCTAACAACTTGGAGACAACTCGGAACGGCAACGTGCCCAGCGACCAGTTGTTGCCGCTGCCGTTGTTGTTGCCGCCGACTATTATGCTGCCTGTCAAACAAATAATTGCTTTTAGATTTTTTTTAACTAGTCTGTAGGTGTTGTGTTCCACTTCTGGGTAAAGGAAGGAGGTTTTAAGAATTACTTACATAAAAATATTGAGATACCTCATCACTTCAACTTTCGAATATATAATATTAGCACAGCCTACCTAAATGGTTTATACAGTTGTTCATAGTAGAATGAATGGGACAATCGTTAATGATGTGAGAAGTTCCGAGTGGTCATACCACTCAAACGGTGGGAAATGAATTTTCCCGGGATGAAAGGTACCCTATTTCCTTCTAAGTAAGTTGAACTATGTGCACTCGAAATTTCAGGCAAATTGGTTCAGTGGATAAAGCTTAAAGATGTAACAAACAAACATATAAAAGTCACTTTCGCATTTATATAAGCGATAAGGCCGCCTTTTGCGCATCTTCCTCTTTTTTTTTAGTGTTACGTTACTTTAAGTATCTGTACCATGTGATCACTTGTGTGCAAATGTGTTGCTATTGTTATAATATTAGTTAGGATCAGCAATATACTCACGGCCGTCCTCGTCGTGGGTGACGCCGAGCAGCAGCCGCAGCAGCTGCACCGCGCGCGGGCCAGCATCGAGCAGCGCCGCAGCGTAGCCGGGCAGCTTCAGCAGCAAGCCTAGCGAGAGCAGTGCGTGCGCGGGCACGCCCGTGCAGCCGGTCTCCTCGCCGCCGTTGCCGCCGCCGCTGCCGCTGTTTACTAGGTCCACCACCTCCTGGAAATACGTAGATATTGTAGTGTTATTTATTTTACAAAACCAATCTTACAAAACCAGCCTTGAATGAGTGCGAAGTAGTTGGGGTTCATAAACGACACAGACGTCAATCGACTGATGAAAAACGGGCAATCGACTGACGAAAAACGGGCATCGACTAACGAGGACGGGTAAAATTGGACTTAAAAAAACGACGACTTATTTATTTGAAAAAAAAAAATGTTTATTTTGTACTTGACCGACCGTTCAAAGGGAAAGAAAAATGATCTTGGATCAGTAGGTATAGCATTCGACACGAAACTAGACTCTGCGCAGAAATGAAAAATAGATGTCCTTGGAGGTGCGGTTTGCGGGAGAAACGGGGATGTACGGGAAGGGGGAATGGTAGCGTGCACCCGCGCTACCCCGCGCATTCCCCCTGCGAGTCAGTACATCCGCACAAACGCTATATTGAGTCTAGTTCCCTGCCGATACCTGTACAAGCATCTAAGTGTAGACAGAAGCAATGTCCGTCTCCTCACCTCAGCGTAGGGGTCGTCCAGCTTGACCCAGTCGAGGTCGTGGTGCGGGTGGTGCAGCGCGGGCGGGGGGGGCGGCGCGGCGTGCGGGCGGGGCAGCCGCGCCGCCACCAGCGCCAGCCCGCCGCACAGGCCGAACTCGCGCAGCACCGCGCTGCCACCGGCGGCGCCCGCGCACGACAAGGGGGACGGGCTCGGCAGGGGGCTGCTGCCTTCCCATCGAGGACCTTGACACAACGTTGATAGATCAACACTTTATTGCACCATTTATAAAAAAGAACATACAAAGTTATGTTGATACGTTAGTAGAATTAGATAAACACTAGTTGAGCCCCGGGGCTTCGCTCCCGCGAGAATTCCGGGATAAAATGTACCCTATATTTCATAAAAATCGATCCAGTAGATTTTGCGTGATTGAATAACAAACATCCTCACAAAACTCACAAAATCACATCCAAACTTTCGCATTTATATTATTAGTGCGATTTGAAATGATGGGGAGACTTCCCTAAAACTATGGACTGCATCTTCAATTGCTGGCTATTATATCAAGGACGAACAGTCACAAAGAAATCTATGCTAAGAGGTCTAAAGAAACGAATTGTTTTTGTTGAAGTTTAACCGTGTCACATTTCTTCTGAACAAAAATTAAAAAATATCTTCTTGTAGTGCCTCTCCATTACTGGAGGTTGGCTGTCAGTTTCGCAAACTCTTCTCCGTTCGTGGCTATGCGAAACAGGTCCTCAACCCAGGTGACTCCGGTCCACTCACAAAATTTCTTAGTCATGATTATTTACGTCAAAAAAAATATAGATATTTATAATTGGTGTAATACTGTGATATAACATGTATCTGTCCCACTCACCACCGCCGGTAATGTTGAGATGCAGCGTCAGAGTGAGGTGCGGCCCGAACACGTGCGGCGCCGCGCTCGCCAGCTGCGCGAGAGTGCTGCTGGCGGGCACGAACCCTTCTATGCCCGCCACTTGCACCAATATTGTTGTTTCTATTAGTTCTGAAAAACGATATACTATTTCAACTGCTATATTTTAAAAGAACAGTTCGAATGTGCACTAAAAGGGGCGCCCGTCGTCGTACGCGCCGTTAGCGCTGCTCATATTGGCATGTCAGTTTTTAAAAATAATATTTAAAAATGACATGCCAATATGCGCACCCGCGCTCTAATTTAAGCGGAAGCCCTTAACACTGAAAATTCACTACATTTCAACAAGTATGAAAAGGTTTTTAAAAGTTTAAACATCTAAAGAGACGTCCTAGGATGTCTAAACTTGTAGGAAAGGGCTTATCTCCTGGGGACTTAGCCAAAGTCCCAAGTTAAAAACGAAGTTCGAATACGATATAATATATGGGATTGACATAAGGCAGCGCTAAATCAAGTGGTCGATCGTCATTGTTACAGCAAGTTCGTAGACCATCATTTTCGTTACGAATTCAACATTTAGAATTCGTAACGAAAATGAGACGAAACCATAGAACAAATGAGTAGACAAGCAACATTTTTGGCGTTCGCTTTCGCTTTGATGACGGAAGAAAATTGTGTACCTGAAGAAACAATGACGAATTTAGATATCGTGTCGCTACAAATCGATGTACTTTGGCTAAGCCTCCTGAGGCGTGAACTCTTATCCACCGTCAGATGGCGGTGATATATGAGCATAGATTTTCACTGAGTTATGGCCAAATTTCTGCAGTGGACACTTGCTGAATCTGTGTATTACCTGTGTGTGTGTGTGTGTGTATCTGTGTGTTTATTTTTAGTTTTAGATTTAAGTACCTAATTATAAGCAGTGTATGCTAAGCTTTTTCAAATAATTTTTTCATTCATTCATTCATTCGTATGACACAAGCTACACTCACCGTCAGCCACAGACATAACGGACGTGTCGTTGGTCTTGGACTGTCGCTTCTTGCTGTTCTGTTGTTTCAGCGAAGTGTTCTTCACGTCCTTGACCCGTTTGTCCTTCAGAAACCAGAAAAAATATATTATTAGGCAGTGTAAACAGAAAACTTTACATGCAACTATCATTCTATGAGTATATTTCTGTCAATCTTTTTGGGTATCCCAAAAAACGGATAACGAAACGATAACTTTGATGTCAGTTTGTCTGTCAAGATTCTTTTCCTCAAGAACGCATAGTTATTGAGATTAAATTTCAACGAGATATCACATCACACTTCATAGGAAGTGTTTGTATGTTTGCGAGTTTGTTTGTAGGGGGAAATCTTCAAAACTACTGAATCGATTTCAAAAATTCTTTCACCAATAGAAAGCTACATTATACCAGGCTTGTCACACTCCGCGGTAGGTATTGAAAACTCAAGTACGTACGGCGGCCCCGCCGGCGTGGCTAGCCAGTAGGGCCTCACAAGCGAGTTACGCTACACGCGAACTTTTTTCATCACTTACTTCACCGATCCGATGTTTTATAAATGGAGGAACATAAAAATAAAAAAACAACAAGCAACAAACAACCTATGCAGACATTGTAAAAATAATATAGTTTTCTGACCTTTCTACATACTACCACAGAATTAATATTAGTACTACGTACAGAAAGGAAACTCCCTGCCCCTCCCGCAACATGGCACCCCCCCACTCCTTCCGCACTTCTCCCCCTTTCTTGTGTAACTGTGGGACGTTCGACTATAAAAACGCACACATTGACGTGTTACTGACGTGTTCACGGATATACAGTTTCATTTGTAGTAGTAGTAGGCATATTTGACGCGCCGTTTCTATGAAGCGCCCGCCCTGTGATACTACTAAGACCTAGCCTAGGTTTATTTGAAACGTAATTTGTTCACAAAAGTAGAGTACCTAATAAACAGGCACATACCTAACGGTAATTAAATATTCAGATTAACTTATTATAATTAAAAAGTCGACAAACCTTACTTTGCCAGAAAAGGTAAGCGTTATGCGATAGAAAGAGATGGAACGTTTAGGTGAATATAACCAAATACTATATAAACTCTAGCGAGTTAATACGCACAGCTCTTGACATTTCTCATACATTGGTTTGGCAACTAGCCCTCTGGTGGCAGGAAGTGACCCTACACCGTTTATTTGCACTTTAACATGTTATATGTTGGTCCTTCAATATTTAAATAATACAACTATGTTATATATGTGTAATTCCATTTAAATTTGTGAAATACACTGTGTTACATCAAAATAAATTCGCGAAATTTAAGAGTTTCATCAAACAACCGCTACGTCCAGGAAGAGGCGCTAGTGTCGCATAAGTTGCCAATTTGTAGCCGGAGCTGCGCGTATTAACTCGCTAGAGTTTATATAGTATTTGATATAACGGTAGGTTATTAGCGTTGTGCGATCTGAATTGCACTTAATTGTATCGTAGCGAGAGTCGCTATTACTTTAATTGATTTTTTGAAGTGTTCCTTCTGTACTTGTACTATTATGTATTCTGTGATTATACCTAATTGACATAGGGTACAATTTATGTATGTAAATCCCGAGCGAAGCCGTGTCGGGGCGCTAGTAAATAATAATAACCTTGGAAGCGCTGGCCGCCGCCAGAGAGAGCTCCCAGGCGTCGGCCACGGTCATGATGGCGGTGTCGGAGGCGCTGCGCAACACTGAGCCCGCACCTGCGCTTGCGCCGCTCGATAGCTTCGCCGTCTCATCGATCAGAGGCACTGGGAATACAATAATACATTATTAAATATTTTTTCTTTGTTATTTATGTCCCAATGCTGGTCAAAATCCATCAATATTTAACTCTTAAACTTTTTAGGTTTTGTCAAATGCTTTTTAGTAAAAATGTCTGTCGAATTCTTTACCATTGCGGCCATTCTGCTGATTGCAGCAGGCGATAGATCAGCGTGCGGATGAACTTGTACAGTCGGGGGCAGATAAAATTGACCGAATACCTAACAGAATCGTATCTTAGAGGGGACAGGTTTATCTGCCCCCGACTGTACATAAGTTAAGAGCAATGAACAGCTAGCAGAGACCAGAGAGCTGCGCACGACAGACGTCGGTGTTTGTCTGCCCCCCCAAAGCGGGATGAGAATAAAAAAAAAAAAACAAAAAAAAATAAGAGACACTAATAGAGAATTTAGGAGGAAGAGCTGATTCGAGCAAGAGAGTCTGGAGAAAAAGTGATTCTTCGCTATGATAAAATAATATCATTGGGAGAAAGAAGGCCCTCCAGCCAACATACCACAGAGAAAAGGTCAAATAAAAGATTCATGTCGGAATCACCCAAAACCAGTACCGGAGATACAGCAAAAGACGACACCATCGGCGTGAAACCTACATTGAAGAAGAATAAAGGAAATATTACAACTTACATGCGCCAGGCCACATCTGTAAACTCTCCGCCTTCAGCACCATTGCAAAAAAAAACTTTTAATAGGTAGTAGCCCCTCCACCCTCAAATCCCTCCAATTCGGCTGGTCACCGCGGAGGAGTTGGACCATAACCCCCAGAGCAAATAAATTACCAAAAACATTTATATATAGCGAGCTTCAACGTAAGAACCCTACTACATGACAGTAAATTAATTGAGCTAACTAATGCCATAAAGGATATAAAATGGGACATTATTGGTTTGTCAGAAATTCGAAGATATAGAGAAAAAATAGAAGAACACGAACAATATATATTTTATCACTCAACTGGAACTGAAGGACATAATGGCGTTGGTTTCATCATAAAAAGAATATCTCAAGAAATACATCATAAGCCTGAGAGCTGTTACTGATAGAGTAGCTGCCCTTGAAATAAAATTGCCGGGCAACAAGCAGTGGTCAATTCTCCAAGTCTATTCACCCACCGAACTATCGTCACAAAATTAAATTGAAAGATTTTACCAATCTATAGAAACTGCACTAGAACTTGTAGATACGAGAAACTTAATAATACTTGGGGACTTTAACGCACAAGTTGGAAAAATGATTCCAGGGGAAGAAAGTATATTTGGTATGTCTACATGGGGTAACAGAAGTCCACATGGGTTCAAGTTGGTAGAATTTGCACTAGAACATAAACTTAGAATAGTAAACAGTATGTTTAAACGAAAATATCATAATAAATGGACATGGCGACACCCAGATGGTATTAATTTTAACGAAATTGATTATATACTAACAAACCAACCTACAGACATACATAATTTTGACATAATTAATAAATTAAATTTTAATTCCGACCATCGAATGATAAGATGCAAACTACACATAACTTCAAAACGTAAGAGACAATTTGTCAAAACGAACCCATGTACAAGAAGCTTGCCAACACTTTCACGGGAGGATGGAAGGTACTGGGAAGATAGATTCATTTTGGCAATTTCTGAAGCACCTGATATCCAGTCACAATATGACAACTTCTTGAGTGTAATGGAAGAACTTATGACAAAAATAATAAACAGAAAAACGATTACATAAGTGTAGAGACTCGGCAATTACTACAACAAAGAAAATTGTTATACAGTCAAAATAGAACACGAGACATAAAAGCTAAGATAACTCAAATAAGCAAACATATAAACAGAAATATTACTAGAGACAAGAAAGTGCACAGACAGAAAGTTCGAATTTTTTATAGAAAAAACAGGAGGAATTCGTAAAGCATTCAAGGAATTAAGAGAAAAGAAAGAATGGGCTATAAATCTGAAAAATAGTTCAAGGAACGTTATATCAAGGCGCCCAAATATGATTTCCGAAGCAACAAAGTTTTATCGAGAGCTCTACGCTTCTGACTCAGGAAAACATCTTACATCGCCTGCTCTACATGATAGCAATGCTGACGAAATGCCTCAACACATATTAAAGTCAGAGATAGAACATGCTATAAAATCTCTGAAAACCGACAAAGCACCTGGAGAAGACAACGTCACCAACGAGATTCTCAAAGCTTTCAATGAGACTCTACAGCAACCTCTACAAATTCTGTTTAATAATATTTTGGAAAGCGGTGTGATACCCGAACAGTGGGCAAAGTCTACGATTATATTACTTCACAAGAAAGGAGACAAGGATGATCTTAATAATTACAGGCCGATTAGTATAATGACAAACATGTATAAAATTTTCTCAAAAGTAGTATTGAACAGAATTACCAAGAATTAGATGACAATCAGCAGCAAGAACAGGCAGGCTTCCGAAAACATTTCTCTACTATAGACCATATTCAGGCAGTAACACAATTAATAGAGAAGGCTAATGAATATCACAAAGAACTCTATATGTGTTTCATAGATTACAAGAAAGCTTTCGACTCTGTACACCATGAGGCTATTTGGCAAGCTCTAGCAGCACAAGGCATTCACGTAAAATACATAAATCTGCTACGCGATCTTTATTCAAAGTGCAAAGCTAAAATTAAGCTGGAGAAAGAGGGACCAGAGTTCCCTATAAGTAAAGGCGTAAGACAAGGAGACCCACTTTCACCTAAATTGTTCACAGCCGTCCTTGAAACAGTATTTCATAATTTGAACTGGAGGGAAAAAGGAGTCAATATAAATGGCGAGTACCTTAGTCACCTATGCTTCGCGGATGACATCGTAATTTTTGCAGAAAACGCGACTGACCTTGAGATTATGGTGAATGATCTGATTAAAGAAAGTAAGAAAATAGGTTTGTCTTTAAATGCGTCAAAGACCAAAATATTAACAAATAGCGTATTGCAGGATGTCAAAGTCGATGGTCAACTAATAGAGTATGTCCCAGAATACATATACTTAGGACAATTAGTATCATTTAAGAACTGTACAGAAAATGAAGTACTCAGACGAATCGCACTAGCGTGGAAAAAGTACTGGAGTCTGAAAGAAATCATGAAAAATAAAGACGTTAGTATTACAATCAAGAAAAAATTACACGATGTAGCAATATTACTCAGCATTACTTACGGGTGTCAAACGTGGTCACTACGACAAAAAGACGAAGAAAGAAGAATGGAGAGAAGTATGCTGGGCATTAGAATCTCAGACAAAATCAGCAATAAGAAAATCCGAACAAAAACTAGAGTATCAGATGTCAAATATCGAACACGACAACTTAAATGGAAATGGGCAGGACACGTTTATAGAATGAACAATACAAGACCAACAAAAAGGGTCACAGAATGGATACCCCGAAACTGTAAAAGAAGCGCAGGAAGACCAGTAACTCGATGGCGGGACATATTCAGGAAAAAGGCAGGACCATACTGGGTGCAAAAAACCAGAGAACGCAACACTTGGAGAGCTTTGGGGAGGCCTACGCCAAGGAGGCGACTACTACCTACGAATCTATCTAATTCAATTAATTATATAATAAGTTTGACCTCAATATACTATAAATAATGATAAATAAATATGTAATAAATTAATAATCATAATTAATACTTTAAATAAATAATAAAAAATGGAATATATATACATAAATTTAAATATTTAATATTTTTATGACACTAAACGTAAAGAAATTAAATTTGAACATTGTATATAATATTTTATTAGAAAAAATTTAATGTATGAGTGTGACATTTGCTGTACAAAATTTTTTTTTAAGGTAGTAGAATAAATGGCTTTTTTTTTATTTTTTTATTTTTTTTTATTTTTTATTTTTTTTTATTTATTTAATAGAGAATTTATAGGGAGTCAAGAAAGGTGCAACCGCATAGAGGCAAACAAGCAAGACCGGCGCACCCTCCCGTGATTCGGCTTATATAACCAAATGGTTGGTTAAGCCATGGGAAGGTGGCGGCCGCGGGCGCTGCGCACGCGCCGGCCCACGCTCCGCTGACAGTACTTGTACACTAGCTAACTATGATCAACTGACTGGGCGGGCGGTGGTCCTGCAGCAGCTGGCGCACGGTGAGCGACAGCGGCAGCCGCAGCAGCGCGTGGTGCCGCGCGGCCGGGTGTCCGGGCGCGGCCGCGGGCGCTGCGCACGCGCCGGCCCAGCGCAGCGCCACCCGCGCACGCTCCGCTGACAGTACTTGTACACTAGCTAACTATGATCAACTGACTGGGCGGGCGGTGGTCCTGCAGCAGCTGGCGCACGGTGAGCGACAGCGGCAGCCGCAGCAGCGCGTGGTGCCGCGCGGCCGGGTGTCCGGGCGCGGCCGCGGGCGCTGCGCACGCGCCGGCCCAGCGCAGCGCTACCCGCGCACGCTCCGCTGACAGTACTTGTACACTAGCTAACTATGATCTACTGACTGGGCGGGCGGTGGTCCTGCAGCAGCTGGCGCACGGTGAGCGACAGCGGCAGCCGCAGCAGCGCGTGGTGCCGCGCGGCCGGGTGTCCGGGCGCGGCCGCGGGCGCTGCGCACGCGCCGGCCCAGCGCAGCGCTACCCGCGCACGCTCCGCTGACAGTACTTGTACACTAGCTAACTATGATCAACTGACTGGGCGGGCGGTGGTCCTGCAGCAGCTGGCGCACGGTGAGCGACAGCGGCAGCCGCAGCAGCGCGTGGTGCCGCGCGGCCGGGTGTCCGGGCGCGGCCGCGGGCGCTGCGCACGCGCCGGCCCAGCGCAGCGCCACCCGCGCACGCTCCGCTGACAGTACTTGTACACTAGCTAACTATGATCTACTGACTGGGCGGGCGGTGGTCCTGCAGCAGCTGGCGCACGGTGAGCGACAGCGGCAGCCGCAGCAGCGCGTGGTGCCGCGCGGCCGGGTGTCCGGGCGCGGCCGCGGGCGCTGCGCACGCGCCGGCCCAGCGCAGCGCTACCCGCGCACGCTCCGCTGACAGTACTTGTACACTAGCTAACTATGATCTACTGACTGGGCGGGCGGTGGTCCTGCAGCAGCTGGCGCACGGTGAGCGACAGCGGCAGCCGCAGCAGCGCGTGGTGCCGCGCGGCCGGGTGTCCGGGCGCGGCCGCGGGCGCTGCGCACGCGCCGGCCCAGCGCAGCGCTACCCGCGCACGCTCCGCTGACAGTACTTGTACACTAGCTAACTATGATCTACTGACTGGGCGGGCGGTGGTCCTGCAGCAGCTGGCGCACGGTGAGCGACAGCGGCAGCCGCAGCAGCGCGTGGTGCCGCGCGGCCGGGTGTCCGGGCGCGGCCGCGGGCGCTGCGCACGCGCCGGCCCAGCGCAGCGCCACCCGCGCACGCTCCGCTGACAGTACCAGGCGGAGGATCAAGGCGCGGGTGAACCCGGAGATGCCTTCTGGACCTGCCATCAAACACGAAAAGATGATAGATAAATAAATAAATATATACGGACAAATCACACAGATTGAGATAGGAAAGATAAAAACCTACAATGTACTTGTATAAAGTTAACTAAACAAGGTAAGTTTGTTTGTTTGTTACCTCTTACACGCTTTATCTACGGAACCAATTATCTTGAAATGTTGCATACATATAGTTAGAAGTACAGAAAAGGATATAGGGTATCTTTTATCCCCGAAAAAAGCACTATTACTGTGGGAAACTTACCCGGGCAAAGCCGCGGGCAAAAGCTAGTATTTAATAGAATCAAAATTGATTGTTTACACATAATAAATATATGACAAAATATACTTTAAAATATAACTTACCGACACAACTTAATGTTTCTAAAATATGATGTAAGGTAGACGCAAACAACTTCTGGTTAGCAGAGTGACACACCGTCAGTTCTGCGAATAATCTGATTGTGTTCTCTTCTAATTGCGCATACTGGGCCGCTTCTTGCCATGTGCTGCAAATAATGACAACATGTTAAAGTAATGATTAAAAAAAGGATCAACCCTAACCAATTACTAGGGTCGGTGCGCCAACCCGCACGGACCTGTACGTCACAGCAAATTAGATCTACTCGACGTCCCATCGTGCTAACAACTCACAATTTCTCCTCAAAGTTGTCCAACAGCCCCCTCCCTGATCCCAATAACACAACAGCCCTCCCTGATCACAATAGTTTTCGTCTCAATATTTTGAGTTTTTGATTCTTATTAGTATTGCATACCTCTCCGGTGGTCTGGGATGACACAGAAGCCTCAGCAGCGGCTTCCAAAACATCGCACCCTCGGTCCCGAGCCAGTCTTTTAATCTCCTCTCCACACACAATAACCGCATCCAGTCCACCAGCTGGCACACTCGTCGCATTGACGGTAAGTCTGGAAATGAGACTGTATCATTGACTGAAAGAGATAAATGTTTTTTGGGTAAAAAAATACAATTATGGACTTATTTAGAGGAACGCAATTTAGGTAAACTCGCGACAAAAAGAAGTCATTATATCTTACTGGCCATCTAAACCAGTACTGTGATTTAAAAAAAAAAGGATAGAGTAGAATTTTATTTACGACTTCCTATGTTTTTTTTCTTTACACATTAGACATGGCATTAAATATAAATTGTCAAAAATTAAGTAGGTACATACCAGTTCTAGTTTGGCTTGCTTTCTTATCATCCATCATTTGAACATCTTCTCTAGAACTACCTAACTGTTCTTTGATTTGTGCTAATTTTGTTTCGCTGAAATCTGGAAATAATATAGAAGATTAAGTAAATAACAAATATTCGCTATTAATAAAAAATAAACATATTTGTATGCTTTCACAATGATGTCTATTGGACAATTTTAAGTTAGATTTAGTTTATATTTATTAGTTTTCTCAAGTCTATAAAAAAAATCTGACACGATACAAGAACGCAGCTGCCAGCCTGCGCGCCACGCCTCGGCAGTCCTTAGTGGCAAAGTCAAAGTAAATTATTATTATATATATAGGCTTAAAAATAGCACTTATAAATCGTCACATTCTTGTTTTTTAGTTAGTTGACGTCATAAAATTACTTAAATCTAAGGTTACCACCGCCTCCAAAGCGCAAAAGGCCCGCTTGGGGACCTGTGCTGTGAAAGCTGTGAGGTGCAGCACTGACCTGCGACGGCGGTGACGGCGGCAGCAGGCAGCCGGCAGCGCAGCAGCAGCAGCGTGGCGGCCGGCGACTGCGCGCACGCCGCCAGCGAGCGCAGCTGCCAGCCCGCCACGCGCCACGCCACGCCTGTGTCCTCCATGGCCCGCTCGGAAGGCGAACTGTGCACCTTTGTGTCGTCCGTCAGCCCTTCCATGCTGCACAAAGATTATCGTCTGTCAGAAGCTTCAAGAGGAAGTTAAAGGAAATGCTCAACTCTAACCTACCTACGGTAAAGTTCTGTGCCCCACCCCGACAGAACTATATGCGACAGCCAGTTAACTCTACTCGACATTCCACCGTGCTAACTAACCAATTACAATTTATACTCAATGCTCCAACAGCGAAGATACCGACCACTAATGAAGAAGTAACAGAACACTTCTCTCTCCCTGTTTTGTCGACACCATTATGAATAACTTACAAAACAAACTACATCAGATAAGTAAACGCTTTTACTAATAACACAAAATTTGCTGTTCGGATTTCGATGAAACTTGGTACAGGTTATACATACTTTGGTCTATTTATACATTTAAGACGTAAATTGTAGCTGTTGGTCTTCCTATTAAAATAAAATAAAACAGGTATAAAATAAAACCTGGACATAGTAACAGAGTACTTTTCGTTCCGAAAATCCACGGAAGCGGAGCTCCGAGACGCAGTTAAAAAGATGTAAGTAATAAAATGTATTAAACTTACCTTTCATCGTTATCCAAAGGTATGTCCATATGTTCCAGTAGCATTCTAAATAATTCCGGTCGGATGTAGCACATGGAGCACAAAACTGGAACAAAGAAAAAATATATAAATACGTTAATTAATACATACTCAATAGGCGGAGTCTTGTCATTATCATAGTTTCAATGTAATAGTACTTAATACATAGATTTCATTTAGCTGTAAGACTCCCGAAAAACAAATAAATAAAGGGCATGTTGTATAGCAGGCTATATCATGAGCAGTTCCCCAAAAATCAGGAATAATATCAAAAACCGATTAAGACCATCATATAATTGTTTTTTCGTGATCTTGTTATGGTACAAAAATACATTTAATATCGCATAATATCGTATAATGGCGATACTGACAAGGCGCCCGTAAGCGTGGCGTATGTTCAGAAATTATGATACAGAAAATCAGATACAATGCTCGATATTTTCATTATATTTTAGACAATTAATTAAAGTAAATGTTCCAAACACATGTTACATGCAAAATCACAAAAACATATGTGTATTTCACATAAATAGTCGAATAATAAATAAAATAAACAATTCTTTCCCGCGGGCACGTATATAATAAAAGTACATTTTTGAACGTACCGGAAATCGGAACTGTCAAATGAAGTGCGTCAACGTCAAATCATAATGGGTGTCGGCCATTTTGGCAGAACTGGCCTAACCTTCATTACGATTTTGTTAACTAAATGTACCATAGAAAGGCTACGAATTTATCGGATTTACTTATAAGGCATTGATACTGACCCAAAAATGAAAAGTTCAGATAGGTGCTCATGATATAGCCAGTTCCCCATACATTTGTGCAACAACCGATCGTTACAACAAATGATCGTTAGCTTTCTCAAGGCTGAGACTGCAACGAAGTGATGTCAAGTAAAAATAATGAAGGGTACCATTTTTTACTTAGCTATCGAACTTAGCTATCCCACAGCTGAGAAAAGCCTCCCAAAACGTTTTATAAAACTGTAATAAGTTACCTGCGTCAAGCGCTTCTTTGAGTAGACTAGTTTCGGGCACGTCCTGCACCCAGGTGTACACCAGCTCGAATAAGTCGTCCGTTATCAAATGTTCAATGTTCTCCAGTATTCTCTCTTCTTTTAGTGTCCATAATACCTGAACAGACATACTAATTACATACAGACATACTAATTGTTTGTAATATATTGGGTAAAACAAAACGCAGGCGTTTCCTGTTATCGCCGCCAGGCGTTTTGGGGTTCTCACATTGCTCGCGTGCAAGATGGCTCGCGGACGGTCGCCATTGTCCCATGCGATATCGGTTTGATTTTTAATACGCGAGAGGTCCCGCGTTCTTTGATTGCTAATTATCTTGAGTTGTATTGGTGAATTTCCTGTTTGTTAAATAACTATTGAACTTTGTGTTTGTGTGCCCGTCATTGTGACTTTCTCCTGTGGGATGTGACGCGTGGCTGCCCGCTCACATCTATCTGTTGCCGAGCCGATTTCGGGAAGAAATCTATTTATGTGTTCTGGGGAATTGAGATCTCATGGGTTAGGTAGGGTGATTAGGAATTCCCCCTTCCCGAAGACACTCAAGTTTGGATCCGAAGAGAAAGAAGATTTAGCTTGGTAAGTGGTTTTCCATTGTAATTAATTTATAGGTTAGGTTATTATATAGGGCCCTGTAGCTCCCTTCATAAGCTACGGTGGTAGCAGACTGCGTTAAGTTAGTTAGGTTTAGTCGGGCAAACGTGGTGCCGCGTGGAGATTTTTTCCCGGTACTTATTTTTACCGGTGGTTTTTTCCCGGTGAAGTTCCGGTACAGAATTCTTCCCGCCGCTTCGTTTGTCCGGATTCTCTCTGCCACATTTTCTGGTAGCAGACCGTAGTTGTTCTGCACACTAATTTTAGTGAAAACTACCTTAAATAATCATTAGGATAGTCAAAAACGTTATATACAATTTGTAATATAGCTCTGTAAAAGATGTAATTTTTTCATCCTTGACTTTCATCAGTGACCTAACATTTTTGACCTTAAAACTCACAAGATTTCAGGGCTTTTACAGGTGTACTTTTTACAAGATTTCAGGGCTTTTACAGGTGTACTTTTTTGCAAGTAGTAAATGTAAACATAAACATGACGTTTTATTGAAAGTTAAAATAAATATTTCGTCTTTTTCGTTTTGTTGATCTATCACAGAGATCAAGCTAAACTTTTAAACTGTAACTTCCAATACTAGCTGTGTTAAGGGTGCAAATACTAATATCTTCTGAATTCCGTGTAAAATGTGTGTGTGGTACTGACCTCTGCGAGTGTGTGCGTGAGCGCAGCTGACGGAGACACCTTGGATCTGAGCCACATCTCCGCAGCAGCCGCCAGCCACTGCAGGTACCTGACCAGTTTAAAATAAACATTAAAATAAAAAAGAAACCAACCAATCAGGTGAAAAATTAAGTACTTACTTATTTTTTTTTTCTGATATAAAAATATCTAAATTACTCAACCTTGACCACGCTGCTGGTGTGTAGGTTGATGGCAATTAGATATCGAAATTTGAAGAATCGATGTATTTAGTAAAATAGGTAATATGCACATTTAATATAGCATTCTATTTATTTAATTAATTTGGCAGAAAATAAAGAAATATTTGTAATTAATTTTTTTTTCTAATTTTTTCCGAAATAATTTTTAAACACCGTACAAAAAGTCAGTACTTATAGTGAAGTTATTAACGAATTTAAAACTTGTCAAAATGACATTAGCCCAAATACTGATAGCATTTTAATTGCATAGCATAATAATTTATTATTTTCATGCCATACTGAGGCACTGGCCTCCAACAACCCTATTTAATTAAATACTAGCCTGTGCCCGCAACGTGTCAAGATGAAACTTACGCCAGATTTTAAGTTAGACCTTCTTTAATACAACAGTGGAAACCGTATAAAATTTGGTCTGGATGTTTTTGCGTGATGCGCGTACAAACATTCACACAGAAAGACAGACGGACAGAAAGACAGACAGATAAAAATTCTACAAAAAAAAATGGTTTTGGCTTCTATTGGCCCCATAAAGACTCCTCATAGTATTTTTTCTTAAAAATCTTCTATGTACAGACAGACCAGTTACAGTTTTGTATAGATTACCTGGTGGCTGCGCCGGCGCCGGCGGCGGGCACGCGGCACAGCTGTCGCACCACCTCGCACACCGCGTTCATGCTGCTGTTGGTGCGGCTGGTGCCCGACGCCGCCGGCTGGAACGCTGCAAGCAAATATACATCGATTTCTAATTGTTGGCAAAAAAAAATTTACTAGCTTTTGCCCGCGGCTTCGCCCGCGTGAATTTTCCCACGGGAACAGTGCTTTTTCCTGGGATGAAAAGTATTATATCCTTCTCAGTACTTCTTTCTGTATGTATGCGAAATTTCAGGAAGATTGGTTTAGTAGATAAAGCGTGAAGAGTTAACAAACAAACTCACTTTCGCATTTATAATATTAGTTAGGATTTATTTTGTAGGCGCACCAGTTTTTGATTACAAAATATGAACCTAGGTACGTGAAATAGATAGAAATTAGAAAGCCCTACAAGTGGAAACAGAGTTTTTTTTCTAGAGCATTTTAGGACAATGTTGGCCCAGACAAAAAAGGCTTATACCCAACTGAACTCTATGAGGCGGTGGTGGCCGAGTAGTAGGGCGCCCGCCTGTGGCCGCAAAGGTCCCAGGTTCAAATCCTGCCCGTGCTACATGAGTTTGTATACCAATCTGAATTATGTATCTATGTTAGTTTATATCGACTACCACTTGCTTCTAAGGAAAACATCGTGAGGAAACTTGCACTCTGGTTGATGATTATCAGCTTGTGTGTGAAATGGAGAAGGCAATGGCAATCCACTCCATTCAAATTGCCAAGATAGTGGTTGTGTATAACTCCATATAATGACCACGACCCTCAGTCATGAGGAATACGACCGAAGAGAGATACCAAACTGTGTTGAGCACTCACCAGCAGCGTGTGCTTGCACGTCAGTATCGAGCAGCGCGGCGAGCAGCTCGGGCGTGGCGTCGGGTGCGGCGCGCGCGGCGGCCAGCAGCGCACTGTGCGCGTGCGCACCGGCCGCGCCGCCGCTCACGATGCACGCGCACAGTGCGCTCAGCGCGCCGTCGCGGGCCAGCGGCGCCCACCGCGCCGCGCCGATCGCGCTGCGGCTGCATGCTGACACTACTGATGCCCAGTTGTTTCTGTTCATGCAAATTATAATAGGTATACATATTTTTTTACTTCTAAATTCGTTCGTTCGTTTATACTATACGTCAGATACGTCTATACGTATAGAAAATCACGTCACAAAAAAGCTTTAAAATAAAGGGTATGAAAATATGGGAAGAAATTAAATGAATAATAAGAAGATCCCTTCAGCGTGTTATAGTGGAGCGAATATACTGTGCTGACCTTCCAATAGCACCATCGAATACATAAACGCATACGTTTGGTTCGGCTCGGCAAGCAGCTTGAGCTGCAGCAGGCCCATGTTGGAGGAGTCGCGCGGCTTGTACAGGCGCACCTGCACGGTGGTGCACAGGACGTGTACCAACTCACGTGTTATTGGCGCTGGGGTCCTGCTTGCTGAAGCTGGGCGGCTCGGCGAGCAGCTTGAGCTGCAGCAGGCCCATGTTGGAGGAGTCGCGCGGCTTGTACAGGCGCACCTGCACGGTGGTGCACAGGACGTGTACCAACTCACGTGTTATTGGCGCTGGGGTCCTGCTTGCTGAAGCTGGGCGGCTCGGCGAGCAGCGAGCTGCAGCAGGCCCATGTTGGAGGAGTCGCGCGGCTTGTACAGGCGCACCTGCACGGTGGTGCACAGGACGTGTACCAACTCACGTGTTATTGGCGCTGGGGTCCTGCTTGCTGAAGCTGGGCGGCTCGGCGAGCAGCTTGAGCTGCAGCAGGCCCATGTTGGAGGAGTCGCGCGGCTTGTACAGGCGCACCTGCACGGTGGTGCACAGGACGTGTACCAACTCACGTGTTATTGGCGCTGGGGTCCTGCTTGCTGAAGCTGGGCGGCTCGGCGAGCAGCTTGAGCTGCAGCAGGCCCATGTTGGAGGAGTCGCGCGGCTTGTACAGGCGCACCTGCACGGTGGTGCACAGGACGTGTACCAACTCACGTGTTATTGGCGCTGGGGTCCTGCTTGCTGAAGCTGGGCGGCTCGGCGAGCAGCTTGAGCTGCAGCAGGCCCATGTTGGAGGAGTCGCGCGGCTTGTACAGGCGCACCTGCACGGTGGTGCACAGGACGTGTACCAACTCACGTGTTATTGGCGCTGGGGTCCTGCTTGCTGAAGCTGGGCGGCTCGGCGAGCAGCTTGAGCTGCAGCAGGCCCATGTTGGAGGAGTCGCGCGGCTTGTACAGGCGCACCTGCACGGTGGTGCACAGGACGTGTACCAACTCACGTGTTATTGGCGCTGGGGTCCTGCTTGCTGAAGCTGGGCGGCTCGGCGAGCAGCGAGCTGCAGCAGGCCCATGTTGGAGGAGTCGCGCGGCTTGTACAGGCGCACCTGCACGGTGGTGCACAGGACGTGTACCAACTCACGTGTTATTGGCGCTGGGGTCCTGCTTGCTGAAGCTGGGCGGCTCGGCGAGCAGCTTGAGCTGCAGCAGGCCCATGTTGGAGGAGTCGCGCGGCTTGTACAGGCGCACCTGCACGGTGGTGCACAGGACGTGTACCAACTCACGTGTTATTGGCGCTGGGGTCCTGCTTGCTGAAGCTGGGCGGCTCGGCGAGCAGCTTGAGCTGCAGCAGGCCCATGTTGGAGGAGTCGCGCGGCTTGTACAGGCGCACCTGCACGGTGGTGCACAGGACGTGTACCAACTCACGTGTTATTGGCGCTGGGGTCCTGCTTGCTGAAGCTGGGCGGCTCGGCGAGCAGCTTGAGCTGCAGCAGGCCCATGTTGGAGGAGTCGCGCGGCTTGTACAGGCGCACCTGCACGGTGGTGCACAGGACGTGTACCAACTCACGTGTTATTGGCGCTGGGGTCCTGCTTGCTGAAGCTGGGCGGCTCGGCGAGCAGCTTGAGCTGCAGCAGGCCCATGTTGGAGGAGTCGCGCGGCTTGTACAGGCGCACCTGCACGGTGGTGCACAGGACGTGTACCAACTCACGTGTTATTGGCGCTGGGGTCCTGCTTGCTGAAGCTGGGCGGCTCGGCGAGCAGCTTGAGCTGCAGCAGGCCCATGTTGGAGGAGTCGCGCGGCTTGTACAGGCGCACCTGCACGGTGGTGCACAGGACGTGTACCAACTCACGTGTTATTGGCGCTGGGGTCCTGCTTGCTGAAGCTGGGCGGCTCGGCGAGCAGCTTGAGCTGCAGCAGGCCCATGTTGGAGGAGTCGCGCGGCTTGTACAGGCGCACCTGCACGGTGGTGCACAGGACGTGTACCAACTCACGTGTTATTGGCGCTGGGGTCCTGCTTGCTGAAGCTGGGCGGCTCGGCGAGCAGCTTGAGCTGCAGCAGGCCCATGTTGGAGGAGTCGCGCGGCTTGTACAGGCGCACCTGCACGGTGGTGCACAGGACGTGTACCAACTCACGTGTTATTGGCGCTGGGGTCCTGCTTGCTGAAGCTGGGCGGCTCGGCGAGCAGCTTGAGCTGCAGCAGGCCCATGTTGGAGGAGTCGCGCGGCTTGTACAGGCGCACCTGCACGGTGGTGCACAGGACGTGTACCAACTCACGTGTTATTGGCGCTGGGGTCCTGCTTGCTGAAGCTGGGCGGCTCGGCGAGCAGCTTGAGCTGCAGCAGGCCCATGTTGGAGGAGTCGCGCGGCTTGTACAGGCGCACCTGCACGGTGGTGCACAGGACGTGTACCAACTCACGTGTTATTGGCGCTGGGGTCCTGCTTGCTGAAGCTGGGCGGCTCGGCGAGCAGCTTGAGCTGCAGCAGGCCCATGTTGGAGGAGTCGCGCGGCTTGTACAGGCGCACCTGCACGGTGGTGCACAGGACGTGTACCAACTCACGTGTTATTGGCGCTGGGGTCCTGCTTGCTGAAGCTGGGCGGCTCGGCGAGCAGCTTGAGCTGCAGCAGGCCCATGTTGGAGGAGTCGCGCGGCTTGTACAGGCGCACCTGCACGGTGGTGCACAGGACGTGTACCAACTCACGTGTTATTGGCGCTGGGGTCCTGCTTGCTGAAGCTGGGCGGCTCGGCGAGCAGCTTGAGCTGCAGCAGGCCCATGTTGGAGGAGTCGCGCGGCTTGTACAGGCGCACCTGCACGGTGGTGCACAGGACGTGTACCAACTCACGTGTTATTGGCGCTGGGGTCCTGCTTGCTGAAGCTGGGCGGCTCGGCGAGCAGCTTGAGCTGCAGCAGGCCCATGTTGGAGGAGTCGCGCGGCTTGTACAGGCGCACCTGCACGGTGGTGCACAGGACGTGTACCAACTCACGTGTTATTGGCGCTGGGGTCCTGCTTGCTGAAGCTGGGCGGCTCGGCGAGCAGCTTGAGGCTGCAGCAGGCCCATGTTGGAGGAGTCGCGCGGCTTGTACAGGCGCACCTGCACGGTGGTGCACAGGACGTGTACCAACTCACGTGTTATTGGCGCTGGGGTCCTGCTTGCTGAAGCTGGGCGGCTCGGCGAGCAGCTTGAGCTGCAGCAGGCCCATGTTGGAGGAGTCGCGCGGCTTGTACAGGCGCACCTGCACGGTGGTGCACACCACGGGCCGCGCGACCACCAGCCGGATGGACGTCATGCCGGCCGTGTTCTGCGGCGGCCCGAGCGGCGCGAGCGTGCCGCCGCAGCCGGCCTCGATAGCTACCGCGCCCGGGCACGCTGGCAAATAAATTTATATTTAGGTACAAATCACACAGATAGCTTAATACTTAACTAGCCAGAATGTGTTGAATCCCACTGCTAAGCAAAAGGCTCCCCTTTTTTACACGACTGACCAAAAAAGGAGTGTTATGTTTTCAGGGTTCATGTATGTATGTATGTATGTAAGTTTCTTTATTCCACCATAAGTCCTGAACGGCTTAACAGATTTTGATGTGACATGTATTTTTAGATTCCTTGCATTCTTCCGAGTGACATAGGCTATATGACGTCAACATAAAAACAAAATGGCGGGTTATATATGCGATAAATAGCAGACCAAAAAAATAAAATTTGATCAATCTTATCGAGTGGGGTATCAAATTGAAGGGCTTTAAAAGGCGATTTCAAAAATGTATATAACTTATATGTTTGTATGTACTTATTGAGCAAAAACTCGTCAGTCGTGTTTTTTATTTTTAATAATTGGCTTGTTTCCAATCTTCTCTCTCTATTGAAAGTTGTGACCACTCAGGTAAGAATTTGTTTATGTAGTCCCACCTTTCTTTAGCTCATAAAATAAATCCTTATTGACCGAGCGAGCGAGTCTTCACATCAAGACTGGGCGATTTTGGTTTTGTCGGGATGTATGTTTCGTCCGGCCCGGCCGGTTTGGTCCGGCCTAGAAGTGTCATTACTGAATGGATCCCTACGAAACTTGTCATACGCGTTTCGTGATTTATTCGAAATTTTTGCAGAGAGCTTTTTTGATGGGGGAAAATGTAGTCAAAAATGTGGGAAGTTTGCTGTAGTCTTATTTATGAACGGATTTCAATCACATTTAGAGGAAACATTGTACGTCCCCACAGGTTGTTGTAAAAAAAATACTCAAAAAAGGGGGAAGGGAGAAGTCACAGAAAGTTTGTTGTAGCAATACGTTCAGTTAGGAGACAAGTGTTCCCGTCCGCGAGGTCTACTGTTCATAGAACCAGTAGTAAATATACAGTGTTTTATTAAACACCAGCAACCTCTCTATGGGTGAAAGTATTTATGAATATGAGCAACTTTTTATATGGGACCGACTCTGAAATCTGAAAAAAAAAATCAACTGTTCAATAAATTTTACAATACCTACTCGCCCGCCCCAAAAAGTATGGAACAGCTGATTTTTTCAGATTTTAGAGTCGGTCTCATATAAAATTGCTCATATTTATAAGTACTTTTACCCCTAGAGAGGTTGCTGGTTGTTTGTAATATATTGGGTAAAACTAAACGCAGGCGTTTCGCATTGCTGCCGCCAGAGGGCGTTCGGGGTTTTCACACTGCTAGCGTGGATGGGTCGGACGGCCGCCGCCATTGCATTGCCCTATGCGATATCGGTTTGATTTTTAATACGCGAGAGGTTCCGCGTTCTTTGATTGCTAATTAGCTTGAGTTGGGTTTGTGAATTTCCTGTTTGTTAAATAACTATTGAACTTTGTGTTTGTGTACCCGTCATGGTGACTTTTTCTTGTGAGAGGTGAAACGTGGCTGGCTGTTCACATCTGGCTGTTCCCGAGTGAAACTACGGGAAGAAATCTATTTATTGGTCCTGGGGAATTGAGATCTCAAGGGTTAGGTAGGGTGATTAGGAATTCCCCCTTCCCGAAGACACTCAAGTTTGGATCCGAAGAGAAAGAAGATTTAATTTGGTAAGTGTTCAATTGTAATTAATTTATAGGTTAGGTTATCATATAGGGCCCTGTAGCTCCCTTCATAAGCTACGGTGGTAGCAGACTGCGTATAGCTTAAGTTAGATTCTAGTCGGACAAGCGTGGTGTCGCGTGGAGATTTTTTCCCGGTACTTAATTTTACCGGTAGATTTTTTCCCGGTAAAGTTCCGGTACAGAATTCTTCCCGCCGCTTCGTTTGTCCGGATTCACTCTGCGCACATTTTCTGGCAGCAGAGCGTAGTTGCTCTGCACATTTTCTGGTAGCAGAGCGTAGTTTATCTACCCTCTATTTGTTCGTTTGTAAAAAATAATTAATTGTTTGTAAAAATTATTAAATTTTTCTTAGTTTGTTTGTATAAGAATATTTGTAACCTTTTTTGTATTTGTTTGCGGTTTGTACCGTGCGTTCCGGGTTTGTGCCATTCTCATACCTACCGCGGTTCTTCGTGTAGTTGCTTGATTTTGTTGTTTTTTATTTACCTTTTGTTATTTTTTGTTTGTGACTTGACGCGATGGCGAAGGCCTCCAATGCTAAGGGCGACACTCGCCAACGAATTGAGATGGTTTGTGACGGCCGGAGGACTCCTGTCCCGGAAGGACAGGGAGGGCGCCATACTGCTAAGAGCGGATCACCTCCACTCACGATTGATTAGCGCGGAAGCGGCCATGGCGGCGCTTACCGAAGCCGATCTTACCCCGGAGGCCTACGCAGGTCACATGGCGGACATGGACCAGATCCTGAGTCTGCACGATGATATCGCGGAGGCGGTGACCGCAATAAGGGCGAGACAGGCTGGCGGACCAGCCCCTCGCACACCTGTTAGACAGGAAGGACCAGCGGTTACTGGTCGGCTCCCCACCCTTCAGCTGTCCCACTTTGGGGGTAGGATGGAGGAGTGGGTAGCATATAAAAATATGTTTGAGTCCCTGGTCGTAGCACGACAGGATTTGTCGAAGGCCCAGAAGATGGCCTACCTCTTCTCCACTCTTGAGGATGAAGCGCGGTCGCTCATCCAGCACCTCCGGGTGGAGGACGACCAGTACGATACGGCTTGGGAGTTATTGAACTCCCGCTACCAAAACTTACGTTTGTTAGCGGATGCGCACGCCGCACAGTTGATGGCCCTGCCCAAGGTGGCCAACAGGGCACAGTTGCGCCTGCAGTTGCTCACGCCCGTTACAGTGGCCTGTAACGCGCTCCGCACACTGGGGCTGCCGGTGGACCAATGGTCTTTTTTGTTGGTGCACATTGTATTGGGCAAATTGCCCAATGACATCCGCTCGCGGTTTGAGCGCGAAAATGCGGAGCGGGATAGCACCACCCTACCAACATTCACTGACTTGGTGAAGTTTTTGGAGTTTGAGGCACGGGCCGCTGAGAACACCATGACGGACTCAGCGCCATCCAGAGCGCCTGAACGCAGGCCCTTGGAACCCTCATGGCGAGGGAAGCCCCAACAGGGAAGGCAACCGCCACCGCGTGGAGCTGGTGCGCGGGTTGCACACACGGCAGCAGTCGCGGGGGACGCGGACTGCCTGCAATGTGGCCGGATGGGCCACAGCCTGCTACAATGCAGGGACTGGCAGAGACTGCCAGTACAAGATAGGCGCCGCATGGCAAAGCGGCATGAACTTTGCTTTTATTGTTTGGGCAGTCACTATGCACGTGACTGTCCCAGTGCCATACCATGCAGTGCATGCCGTGGGCGGCACCACGCGATGCTCTGCATGAACCGGAACGGGGATGGCCCCCGGATGTTGAGGCAGGGGTCCCCTATGGGCGGGGGCGCTCCTGCGCGAAGCCCTCCACCACCGGACGGAGGACGCGGCTTCGCTCGTCGCACCCCCCTCGGGAGGGGGTCGCGTACCTGCGCGGGTCTTGGCGGACCGGGACCACGCGCCCCAAGGTCATGGCCAGTATGTAGCTGGCCAGGCCCCGGATAGGGCCCCCATGGGCGGGGGCCCTAGATCGGACGTGAGAGTGGGGACACCCCCTCCACGCGGGTTACCAATACCCAACACATGCAGCCGCAGCGGTTTTCTCCGCCGCTGCACGAGTACCCACGGCTGGAGTACCACCCGCCGTACCATATGTATGGCCGGGCCGCGGGTTATGCCCCCCTCAGATGGGGATGTGCACTCGCCCGCCATATTATCCGGGTCAGTGGCGCGCCCCTGGTTTGGAGAGAGTGGGGAGCCCGTAACTAGCTTGCTCCCTTGCTGGGACAGAGCCGCGGACGGTTCTGCTCCCTACCGCGGTGGTCCGCGTATGGGGTCGTAGGGGAAGCCATTAATTTGAGAGCTCTGTTGGACTCAGGGGCTCAAAGCAGTTTGGTTACCACTCGAGTGGCACGCCAGTTAGGTTTAGTCGTGGAAGACTCGCCTGTGCCACTTCTTGGAGTTGGTGGCATACAAGTGAAGTGTCTGACGGGCCAGACACTTGTCACCTTTTCTTCGCTGAAGTCCTCCACAATGAGGATCACGACTTCGGCTATGGTAATGGATACCATTGCGGGTTGGCACCCCTCGACAGACATACCGCCGGGTGTGTTGTCTTTGGTTTCGGGTCTGGATTTGGCCGACCCCTTTGTCTTTCATCCCGGCCCAGTGGACTTGCTCCTGGGCTCGGACGTATTGGGTTGGATTTTGTTGGGTACCCAGAAAGCTCTGGGTTCGTCTTCACTGATGGCAGTGTCTACGATTTTTGGTTTTGCCCTGATGGGCCCTGTGTTTGATAATGGCACCGCGGAGGAGCCACCGGTTGTCGCATCTGCGTCCTTGGCCAAGACCATGCAAAGGTTTTGGGAGGTGGAGGAGCCACCTATGAGTTCCAGGATGGATCCGGAACACGCTGAGTGCGAAGGCCTTTTTCGATCGACCACGGAGAGGTTGCCCTCCGGTCGGTTTGTAACTAGGTTACCTTTTGTTGCCTCTCGTCCTAGCCTAGGGCAAAGTAGGGCGCTTGCGGAGAAACGACTGCTGTCCATGGAGCGACGCATGCAGCGTGACCACGTACTTCGCGATAAATATATTGAATTTATGCGCGAGTACGAGGATTTGGGTCACATGTCTCCGGCTCGAGTTGATTGGAGCTCAACTGAGCATTATTTTTTGCCCCACCACGCGGTGGTGAAGGCCTCAACAGGCAAATTGAGGACCGTCTTCGATGGGTCCGCACCCACTTCGAACGGGGTTTCGTTGAATCTGTGTTTGCATTCGGGTCCCAAATTGCATAGGGACATAATTGACATCATCTTGAACTTTAGAAGACATCAAGTGGTTTTTGGCGCGGACATCCGGATGATGTTCCGCCAGACAGTCATACATCCTGAGGACAGGCGATTCCAGTTGATACTCTGGCGTGAGCGCCCTGAGGATCCTGTGACGGTGTATGAACTCAACACAAACACGTATGGTTTGAAATCTAGTCCCTATATCGCCATCAGATCATTGCTTGAATTGGCAGAGCGGGAACGGATCCGCTTTCCCCGTGGGGCTTCCGTGCTGTCACGTGACTTGTATGTTGATGACGTGTGCACCGGAGCCCAAAGTATTGAGGAGGCCCTCCTACTGCGGGATGAATTGATTGAAATATTGAAGACAGGTGGCTACGAGCTACGTAAGTGGTTGTCTAATGAGCCTAAAGTTCTAGAAGGGATCCCGGAGGATCACCAACAGAACCCTCACCTGTTTGAGGATGTGGATGATCCCAACAGGATAGCGGTGCTGGGCATGCAGTACCAGCCGCTAACCGATATTTTCACATTCCAAGTGGACTTGGAAATACCAAAAGTCTGGACTAAGAGAACGGTGTTGTCCGTAATAGCCCGTATGTTTGATCCAAGCGGTTGGATCAGTCCAGTGATATTCTCTGCAAAGTGTCTTCTTCAGAGACTTTGGACTTTGGGCGTCTCGTGGGACGAGCCGCTGTTTGGCTCTCCATTGGATGATTGGCTCGAGTTGTTTTCATCGATTAAGGAAGTCAATCGGATTGCCTTGCCTCGTCGAATATTGCCCCCGGGAAATATCGAGCCAGCCTGCATGGCTTTTGTGACGCGTCGGAGCGAGGCTACGCCGCGTCAGTCTATATGCGGACAGTTGACGCCGATGGCCGGGTCAATGTCTCGCTTTTGTTAGGGAAGAGCAAGGTCGCCCCCATCAGGACTAGGCTGACTATTCCCAAGCTTGAGTTGAGTGGAGCTCACCTTCTCTCTAAATTGTTGCATCACGTTGCATGTGAGCTGGCGGCCACGGTCGAGATACGGGACATCTTCGCCTGGTCGGATAGCCAGGTCGCGCTTGCATGGTTGCGCGCGGCCCCACATACCTTGGAGGTTTTTGTGGGAAATCGGGTTTCCCAAATCCAGAATATCGGAATTGATATAACATGGAGACATGTGCCGGGAGAGCTTAACCCAGCGGACTGTGCCTCCCGAGGTTGTACGGCACCAGAATTGGTGTCACACCCGCTCTGGTGGGGTCCAGAGTGGCTGATGGGATCAGAAACATCTTGGCCTGTCTGTCAGACAGATGTTACTTCTTTGAGTTTGACTGGGCTCCGTGTACATGCTGTAGTCGCTGAGACGACGTCGGAGCCGGATTGGCTACTTGTTCGGTATAGCAGCTTGGATAAGCTTCTGGGTGTTACCAGTTGGATTAAGCGTTTCATACATAATTGTAGAAACCCACAGGCAAAGCGGTTGGAGCCGATTGCAGGTGCAGAAGAGCGCCGGAGCGCATTGTTGCATTGGGTCCGTGTCGTGCAGACCGGACGGTTTGAGTCAGAGCTTCAGATTTTGCGCAACGGACGCGCTAAGTTGAAGGGCGCGGTCGCTCGTTTGAACCCGTACATCGACTCGGATGGGCTTCTTCGGGTTGGAGGCAGGCTCCGGAAGGCGGATCTTCCATATGAGACTCGCCATCCTCTGTTGTTGCCCAAGGGCGGACCCTTGGTGCAGCTTTTGGTGTCTGATCGACACATTCGTAACGCCCATGCTGGGTGCAATGCTTTGTTGGCTATTTTGCAACGCGAGTTTTGGATTTTGTCTGCCCGAAGAGCAATCCGTAGTGTCCTGTTTCGATGTATTGCATGTTATAGGTTGAAGGCATCCACGATGCAACCACAGATGGGTGATTTGCCCGCTGATCGAATCCGACCGTCGAGGCCGTTTGACGGCGTTGGAACCGATTTTGCCGGCCCCTTTTCGATCAAGGCTTCTCCCTTTCGTAATGCCCGTATTGTGAAGGGCTATTTGTGTGTATTTGTTTGTTTGGCCACCAAGGCTGTCCATTTGGAGGTGGTATCAGCTCTGACTACGGGGGCCTTCGTCGCCGCGTTGGATCGCTTTGTTTCGCGTCGAGGTCTACCTTCCCTTATTAGGTCTGACAATGGCACAAACTATAAAGGAACTGTAAATTATCTTAAGGATGCTTCTGTGTTTATTGATAAAAATTGTACTAGTTTAAGTCAAATTGCTGCCCAAAGGGGAATAACCTGGAAGTTTAGTCCCCCAAGTTGCCCCCATTGGGGAGGGATTTTTGAAGCGGCTGTGAAATCCGCAAAGACCCACCTCCGCCGCATTATCGGAGAAACGGCTCTAACTTTTGAAGAGCTGGCCACAGTGTTTTGTAAAGTTGAGGCGGTCCTCAACTCTCGTCCTCTCTGTCCGCTATCTCCAGATCCAAATGACTTGGAAGCTCTCACCCCTGGTCATTTTTTGGTGGGAGGGCCGTTGAATGCCCTGCCCGAATACCCGTGGAAGGATGAACGCGTATATCGGTTGTCGCGTTTTCAAATGTTGCAGCAAATGAGCCAGGACTTTTGGCGTCGCTGGTCGCTTGAATATTTGCATTTGCTGCAGCAAAGAGTGAAGTGGACAGACAGGACTGAGCCTCCCAGGGAGGGTGATTTAGTATTGTTAAAAGAGGCAAATTTGCCCTCATTGCTTTGGCGACGAGCTCGCATATTACGTTTGATTCTTGGCGGAGATGGCACTCCGCGTGTGGCTGAGGTGTTGGTCGACGGTTCGATTTTAAGGAGAGGTGTGACCTCTCTCGCCCGCCTTCCCGTAGAGTAAGCTAGCGGTCTGCTTCTCAGACCGGGACGGGGGGATGTTTGTAATATATTGGGTAAAACTAAACGCAGGCGTTTCCTGTTGCTGCCGCCAGAGGGCGTTCGGGGTTTTCACACTGCTAGCGCGAATGGGTCGGACGGCCGCCGCCATTGCATTGCCCTATGCGATATCGGTTTGATTTTTAATACGCGAGAGGTTCCGCGTTCTTTGATTGCTAATTAGCTTGAGTTGGGTTTGTGAATTTCCTGTTTGTTAAATAACTATTGAACTTTGTGTTTGTGTACCCGTCATGGTGACTTTTTCTTGTGAGAGGTGAAACGTGGCTGGCTGTTCACATCTGGCTGTTCCCGAGTGAAACTACGGGAAGAAATCTATTTATTGGTCCTGGGGAATTGAGATCTCAAGGGTTAGGTAGGGTGATTAGGAATTCCCCCTTCCCGAAGACACTCAAGTTTGGATCCGAAGAGAAAGAAGATTTAATTTGGTAAGTGTTCAATTGTAATTAATTTATAGGTTAGGTTATCATATAGGGCCCTGTAGCTCCCTTCATAAGCTACGGTGGTAGCAGACTGCGTATAGCTTAAGTTAGATTCTAGTCGGACAAGCGTGGTGTCGCGTGGAGATTTTTTCCCGGTACTTAATTTTACCGGTAGATTTTTTCCCGGTAAAGTTCCGGTACAGAATTCTTCCCGCCGCTTCGTTTGTCCGGATTCGCTCTGCGCACATTTTCTGGCAGCAGAGCGTAGTTGCTCTGCACACTGGTGTTAAACAAAACACCCAGTATAATCAGTAAGTGATCAACACTCACTGGCCAGACTAGTGAGATGCGGCTGCAGATGCACCTCGTGCAGCATGGCCGCGTAGGGCAGCGTGAGCGTGAGCGCGAGCGAGGCGTCGTCGGCGCTGAAGAAGTGATACGACCACGCGGCCGCGCGCATGCGCCGCGCTGCGCACGCGCCGCGCCCGCCCGCCGCGCCGCCCTCCAGCAGCACCTCCGCCTGCTGCGCCGTGGGGTTCGCGCACGCCACCGTACCTACACAACAAACATATTTCATCGTCTGCGCCGACTGGCAGGGTCGCCATGTGAAGGATGGGACGTGTGAATGAGACGAGTGTTGGTTGTAGACTCCTTTATTTAATTAATTTTACATTTTATATATAAGTTAAGCTACTCCTACACTACAATCAGCCTGCCATGACCCACTGCTGGGTATAAGCCTACTTTTGGCTACGCCAACCTTCTATGTTCTCTAACCAAACATATTAATACTATTCAATTCAAATAATTTATTGCTTTTCACATTGTACAGTACATAAAGATAACATGTCTATACTAGCTTTCGCGTTCGGCTTCGTCCGGGTGAATTTTATTTTATATATATTTTATTTTACAGGTCTTCACAAATTACACAGTAGAAATTTAGAAGTTTCGAATACGCCAACAACATATTTAGATAGTCATAGAAATATCATCAGGAATGCCTGTGCCTTTTGCCTTCGAGAAACTGTGGAGGCTGATCTGCGTGATCTGAGAGCGGATAATTGGCGAGCCACCGCGCAGAATAGAAATCTATAGCGTTCTCTTGTATCGGATGCCAAGATCCACTTTGGGGTAAGTTTTGGCCTCCCGCTTCGCCCAGGTGAATTTATTTATTTTTCTACATTAACAGTTGTCTGGACCTCACTTTACACTAGCGCAATCTAGTGGTGGTGGGGAGGAATCGTTAAAGGCCCTCAGTGAGGACAAGTCGAGCTTGGTCAATTCAATTTGGCAGTTGGCTGAAAGGTCTGTGTCTCGAACGAAGTTCGCGGGCATAAGATAATCAGAGATATAATATATCTTACACAGTGGCGCTATGTTGACGAGCCCTGAGGAAGTAGCCTCGATGACTGGCGGCTGGCTCTTCTTACTGCAGGCCGGCGTGGACAGGTTGATGAGCTGCGGCGGCAGCTTCAGGTAGTTCATCAGCGACGAGACCACCCCGTGCCCGGCACTCGGCCCGGACTGAAAACAACACAACAATTTACATGTTCTGAAATTAATATTACTAGCTGTTAGCCGCGGCTCCGTCCGCGAAAAAAAAATATTAGTCATCTTAGGTAAATTATTTTTAATTCAAACTTTCTTTTTTTATAAAAGTTGGGTTTGCACTTGACCATAATCTTGCCCGAGGACAGACATGAGGTCTGCAGTGCAGCGGGCTTACCCAGAAGCGGCCTATTCACTCTGGTTTGGAAAAGAGTCAGGTTGGTCAGTCATACAACCTGACCAATCTCTCTTCACTTTCACTTCTTCCCGATTTTCAGCCCCTTGGAGGTCCAATTATGAAAAAAGAGTAGCCTATGTTTGACCTCGTGTCTCCAACTATCCATCAATACCTGGTGCTGCGCAGTCAACTTGTCCACGGCCAAGCTGAGCCCGCCCGCCTCCACGAAGGCGGCCTGCGCCTCCGGCTTGTCCAGCAGCCGCACGATCAGCTGCTGCATGGCTTGCGACAGGGTTACCACTTCTTCCCGCCCTGTAATATAATCGTCCTCTTTACTAAATATGCTGTAGAACATATAGACCGTGCGAAATGAAGAAAAAGTAGGAAAGCGGACCCTGGATTCTCTCGCGTATGCTGAGGATGCGACCGGGAAAGCGTTCAGATAATAGAGAGATAGAAAAACGTATCAGCTCGTATTGTCAACTTCTCGAAATGACAATCGGTTCGAAAATATCCATTTCTAACAATGACAACTTCTTAGAATGTCAACATCTCGAAATGACAACGAAAAAATAATCGTTTAGTAGAAATTGCGAAGTTGTCAATTTCCGAATAAAAGTTATCATTTGTTGACAATACGAGCTGATACGGACACATATAACTGTAAGCCAAGTTGGACGTGTTCGCTACCACCAAGAAAACCTCCTCTTTCAGGGAAGAGTATTCGACTGATTTCTCAGCTCTCTCGCTTCCTCTACACTCATTTCTCTTCATATAAACCAAAAAACCACCAAATAAACCTAGGAACTTACTGAGGAACTCCATAAGGCTGGGCACCATGAGGGCAGGGTTCGAAGCCACATTGGCCATGTGTGCTACCAGCAAGAACACCTCCTCTTTCAGGGAGGAGTACTCGGCTGATGGCTCTGCACTCATGCCTGGAACAATAAAGTTTATTGATGTATCATCTTAAAAATAAATAGGAAAAAATAGGTACAAGTGTAAGTAGCAATACAATAGGGTATATCCATAATTCCATGCTAATGTCAAAAAGCTTTCACGGCAAAACCGCTTAACTCATTTTGATGAAATTTAGCGTGAAATTAGTTGAGGACCGGAGGTCAAATATAGCCTTTAAAAACAACCACTTAATACAGTCGAGATTAAACTAAGTATTTGTAATTAATTATAGCACAGAATAGTATTAAAAGGTGTTCTTACCAGAGTTAATAATAAGGGTATTCATTCCGTCGCATAAAGACAACGTCCTGTAGAATTTCATCATAATCTCCGGGTGTTGTAGCACTGTGAATAAAAAGGAAATATTAGAAAAGTGACCCAATAAAAAAGATATGCAAACTCAGAATGGAATGTTATGGTTATGTAGCGCTAAATTCTTCGTATACTTTATACTCGTATTCTTGAAATCTTTTGTATAACGTGGTGTCCGCATGATATTGTGGTGTAGTAAGTATAGAAGTTTGATAGAGAACCAACCGTCGTCGAATTCACACGTTCCATCCTCACATGGCGACCCTGCCATCCTGTCCTTGTTTTATCTCGAGTACCCACATCAATATCACACAATATTGTTACAAATTGATTACATTAGCATTGTTTCACTTTTAAATCAATTTTCTTTGAGTTTTTTTTTACATGAATTGTTTATCTTTTAAATGTAATTTATTTGAGATTTTTTTTTATCACATTTCATAATGTTATAGTACCTGTATCAGCGACGCACGGCGGCCTGGCCGCTTGCTGTTTCCGCTCGTCCTCCACATTGGTAGAGTCCGACGGCTGGCTGTGCTGCGCCTTGCTTTCGTCTGTCTGCGACTGCGATTGCGATTGGGATGACTCGCCGCTAGTTGAAGCATTCGAACTTGACAGCGACTGGGAAATATATGACAAATCAAAGAATATTTTGGTGTAAACGTATGAGCTGATATAAAAGGAAACAAACGAAGATACAATGTAAGCTAGAACTTGGAGATATTTCTGAGACTATGATTAAATAACACTATTTATTTTATTGTCATTATTCAAACAGTATCCTTGCAATATGTGCATGAGTACTCCTCGAAATACCACGTGAAGTTTCTATTCGTCAAACAGTTCGCGGGGGCGGGGGCTCCACTCCGCCCCATCACCACGTGACCCCATGACGTCACTCACCACACACAGCAACCGGTGGCAGTAGTGCAGCAGCTGCGACAGCACGGATCTGCGCAGCGGGGCACGCCGCCCCCCCGCGCCGCCCGCCAGCACGTCCGCCAATAGCCCAGACAGTCTAGCGTCTGAGCCCCCTTCCGAAGTTCGGGCGCTGCTCTCGCGCACCCACCACGCTGATTGGTGCGCTGCGGAAAGAAAAAGGAAATGAAAATCAAGTTTTCAAAACGCCATCTGAAAGACGCACGGAGCCTAAGAGCTGAACTCGTAACGAAGGCCAAGATCCACTTCGGATCACTGCGCCGCAGTAGTATGTATGTATGTATGCCATCGGCTATCACTACCATAACACTCACCGACAGTGTCGAGCAAGGCGAGCGCGTGGTGCGCGTGCCGGCCCTCCAGCACGTGCAGCAGCGGGTGGCTGAGCCGCAGCAGCGTGTGGTGCAGGTCCACCGCGCCGCCCCCGCAGGCCCCGTGCTCGTCCCGCCGCCACACGTGCACACTACCATAACACTCACCGACAGTGTCGAGCAAGGCGAGCGCGTGGTGCGCGTGCCGGCCCTCCAGCACGTGCAGCAGCGGGTGGCTGAGCCGCAGCAGCGTGTGGTGCAGGTCCACCGCGCCGCCCCCGCAGGCCCGTGCTCGTCCCGCCGCCACACGTGCACACTACCATAACACTCACCGACAGTGTCGAGCAAGGCGAGCGCGTGGTGCGCGTGCCGGCCCTCCAGCACGTGCAGCAGCGGGTGGCTGAGCCGCAGCAGCGTGTGGTGCAGGTCCACCGCGCCGCCCCCGCAGGCCCCGTGCTCGTCCCGCCGCCACACGTGCACACTACCATAACACTCACCGACAGTGTCGAGCAAGGCGAGCGCGTGGTGCGCGTGCCGGCCCTCCAGCACGTGCAGCAGCGGGTGGCTGAGCCGCAGCAGCGTGTGGTGCAGGTCCACCGCGCCGCCCCCGCAGGCCCCGTGCTCGTCCCGCCGCCACACGTGCACACTACCATAACACTCACCGACAGTGTCGAGCAAGGCGAGCGCGTGGTGCGCGTGCCGGCCCTCCAGCACGTGCAGCAGCGGGTGGCTGAGCCGCAGCAGCGTGTGGTGCAGGTCCACCGCGCCGCCCCCGCAGGCCCGTGCTCGTCCCGCCGCCACACGTGCACACTACCATAACACTCACCGACAGTGTCGAGCAAGGCGAGCGCGTGGTGCGCGTGCCGGCCCTCCAGCACGTGCAGCAGCGGGTGGCTGAGCCGCAGCAGCGTGTGGTGCAGGTCCACCGCGCCGCCCCCGCAGGCCCCGTGCTCGTCCCGCCGCCACACGTGCACACTACCATAACACTCACCGACAGTGTCGAGCAAGGCGAGCGCGTGGTGCGCGTGCCGGCCCTCCAGCACGTGCAGCAGCGGGTGGCTGAGCCGCAGCAGCGTGTGGTGCAGGTCCACCGCGCCGCCCCCGCAGGCCCCGTGCTCGTCCCGCCGCCACACGTGCACACTACCATAACACTCACCGACAGTGTCGAGCAAGGCGAGCGCGTGGTGCGCGTGCCGGCCCTCCAGCACGTGCAGCAGCGGGTGGCTGAGCCGCAGCAGCGTGTGGTGCAGGTCCACCGCGCCGCCCCCGCAGGCCCCGTGCTCGTCCCGCCGCCACACGTGCACACTACCATAACACTCACCGACAGTGTCGAGCAAGGCGAGCGCGTGGTGCGCGTGCCGGCCCTCCAGCACGTGCAGCAGCGGGTGGCTGAGCCGCAGCAGCGTGTGGTGCAGGTCCACCGCGCCGCCCCCGCAGGCCCCGTGCTCGTCCCGCCGCCACACGTGCACACTACCATAACACTCACCGACAGTGTCGAGCAAGGCGAGCGCGTGGTGCGCGTGCCGGCCCTCCAGCACGTGCAGCAGCGGGTGGCTGAGCCGCAGCAGCGTGTGGTGCAGGTCCACCGCGCCGCCCCCGCAGGCCCCGTGCTCGTCCCGCCGCCACACGTGCACACTACCATAACACTCACCGACAGTGTCGAGCAAGGCGAGCGCGTGGTGCGCGTGCCGGCCCTCCAGCACGTGCAGCAGCGGGTGGCTGAGCCGCAGCAGCGTGTGGTGCAGGTCCACCGCGCCGCCCCCGCAGGCCCCGTGCTCGTCCCGCCGCCACACGTGCACACTACCATAACACTCACCGACAGTGTCGAGCAAGGCGAGCGCGTGGTGCGCGTGCCGGCCCTCCAGCACGTGCAGCAGCGGGTGGCTGAGCCGCAGCAGCGTGTGGTGCAGGTCCACCGCGCCGCCCCCGCAGGCCCGTGCTCGTCCCGCCGCCACACGTGCACACTACCATAACACTCACCGACAGTGTCGAGCAAGGCGAGCGCGTGGTGCGCGTGCCGGCCCTCCAGCACGTGCAGCAGCGGGTGGCTGAGCCGCAGCAGCGTGTGGTGCAGGTCCACCGCGCCGCCCCCGCAGGCCCCGTGCTCGTCCCGCCGCCACACGCCGCACACGATGCGCAGCGCCGCCAGCGCACCGCCCGGACCACGGGTGCACACCACGCGGGATAGCACTGACTGCAGCGCTGATGCTGCGCCGGCGCCGGCGCCTATGCTCACGCCGCCCTGTCGACACAAGTATATTTGACCTATGCTGGAAATAAGACCCCCAAGATGCACTAAATATTTCTACCGCTTTTCAAAAAAAAAAAACGAAGTAAAATTTGACAACAATTTGAAATATTTGAAGCATTTGAAAGATATTTTTTATATAGATGGCAAAAAGACGTACCTACCTATATTAATCATGAATTTTACTATAAATAAAAAACAAAAAAAAATAATAATAATTACAAAAAACTTTTGAAACAAAAAATGTTGACAAAAAATTCGGATGCACTTAGTAGCGCATACCTAAATGTATTAGATTATCGGGTTCACGCGGCACTGATAAGTTGGTCGTAACTACGTGGTCTCGAACGCAAATCAATTTTGTAACTTTTTTTCTAAAACCAATGAAAATTCAACGTGTATATGTCTACAATACTCACAAGGTAAGGCTCGGAGCAGGCAACGGCTCCATCGGTGTTGACGTTCATAGTGATGAATTTGACGACAGCCGGCACGAAATGTTCGCACTCCAGGATCACGCGGCCCATTGTTTGAGAATTCCCTTCAGTCTGAAACAAACACATGGTGTTGTTAAGTAACAGAAACACATTTCTTTAACTATAGCGAGAAACAATTCATTAAAAAAATATATAAAAAAAGAATATGTATTTATAAAACGTAATGTTATCTTTATAGACACATCACTAGTGTTTTCTTTTGAGTTCTATGTCTCAACCTTGTCCTTACAATACTGACTGTATACCGAATATAATTGAGAAATTACCTGTAAAGGTAGAGACGCAATCCATGCTAAAGCCAACATGGAGAGTACCCAGCATCTCAATGATATGTTTTCTAACCTGTCAACAAAAGAATAATGGTTATAGCACAAATTAGTGAGGGTATCGTTTTTCGGGTTTCCGATATGCATAACAAAATTACATTTATTTTTGAATCCAAGATGGCCGACATTTTTTTTAAATTTTGCAATATGGGTATCGTTTTCGGGGTTTTCGGGAATGACGATCACGAAAATTACATTTATTTTTGGATCTAAGATGGCCGATAATTGCGTCCAGATGTACTCACGTGCACAGAGACTGCAGCAGAGCATTGACAGTGTCGGAGGAAAGCCTCAGCCGCGGCGTATCGGTGGGCAGCGCCAGCGCAGCTTGTGTCCAGATGCCGCCAGCGCCCCATGACGACCCGTTCAGTGTCAGCCATAGAGAAACCACGTTCTCCATGAAGGTGCAGTCCATCTGGAACAATTAACACATTGAAAAGTGTAGCTTTCCTTATGAGTTAAGTAAATTCTAAGAAGCAAAAGAGCGTACCCGTGGGACACAGGTCATCCTAACTAATATTATAAATGCGAAAATGAGTTTGTTTGTTACCGCTTCCCGCTTTATCTACTGAACCAATTTTCCTGAAATTTCGCATACACATAGAAGTACTGAGAAGGACATAGGCTACCTTTCATCCCGGGAAAAAGCACTGTTCCCGTGGAAAATTCACGCGGGCGAAGCCGCGGGCAAAAGCTAGTATTAAAAATATAAAAAATCTTAATTTACCTGATGATTAAATTCGAGTGCCAAATGCCGAAACACGTCATACAGCGTATGCGTGAGCGGCGGGTGCGGGCGGGAGGCGGGCGGTGACGTCACCGGCGAGGAGGACCCCCCCGGGGACGGGGAGGCGGGGGCGCGGGGCGCGGGGCCGGCGCTGGGCGGCGGGGAGGAGGGCGGCGGGGGCGGGGCGCGGATGGCCGTGGCCAGGGCGCCGCCGGTGGCCAGTAAGGCGCGGCGAGCGAGAGCTTCCCCCGCCCCGCCCGCGCCCCCGCACCCGCCCGCACCGCTCTCTAGCCGCGCGTCCGTGCAGCTTGATACGACGCTGAAATGAATGAAATTTTTTATTTGAAGAAGCTTAGCACACACATGCTTATAAGTAGGTACTTAAAACTAACAATACACAGATACAGCAAGTTTGCGCTGCAGCAATACAAAAAGGCCTATATAAAGAACATATTTACTATTTTTATTGCTCATTTAAACTACATAATGAAATCAAAATAAAGAACAGAATTTTTACTAAATAATATCTTTTCAACCTTTAGGAATTAACAAATCTCCAATTCTAGAAATGCTGAACACTCTCATTTATGTCTGATATTAACCCAAATCTTAGTTCTAGCATTTCTAATAATGTAATCAATTAAAAACAATTATTAGTGGTGTTACTTCACATTCCCACTGATCCAAAGACTTTATCGCAGGGCTGAATGCAGGAGTTGCCAATAAAATTAATACCTATTTGTTTCATACTAGGGGGAGGACCTGCTGAGCTGCTATACAGGTATTTCTGATACCTAGTTTTGGCACCAGTTCTCCACGACATGACTGACTTGTTGCCAAGGTATTTTTCTATTAGTTCCTAATCACAAGAGTTAAGTAAGTGCTATGGAGTTAAACAAAGATATTTTTTATTTTTTTAATATTCATACCTGCTCGTATTGTCCACAACGGGCTTCGTTTTCGTCTCCTTTTTAACTTGATATTTCTCATCGGATTCAGAGTCGTCCGACTCCGCAGTCAGCTGGTCTTCCATGTCTTTGATTATGTCTGAAAGTTGCGATCGCCATTAGCATGCTGTCAGTTTTATATAATTTGCACCTTACATCACCTTATTATCTCGCTTGCCAAATTATAAATTAAATGAAAATATACTGTTAAGAAATTATAAAAGCAACTACAGCTGTTGTAAAATAAATCATAAAATATTTTTTGTCGAGAGTAAAGTATAAATTAGATTTAAAAATACGAAACAATATGGCTAGCTGGAACAATCTACGATATAGAATAAAGCAAATTTTGAACAGCTATTTCGCTGCCAGTTTGCTTTTTCAGAACCTAAAAGTTCGATTATAAATACATGGCAATTCAAATGCATAAATATAATACCGATCCGCATATACCATATTAATTAGGCCTAATATAAGCATTTCACACTTATTATAACGCAAAGGTGCACACACATGATCGCTCTAGGTATCAGTGCAACCGGACACAAGTCGAAGCGAGCCTATTGGAAAATGCCTTACTTGTGAAACTTGGGGGAATTTTGGCTTGTTTGTTGGATGTGTTTGTCTTCGTCAGCCCGAAACTATCGGCTAACACATCTGCAATGACAACAAATAGGCTTCATGTAGAATTTCGGACGGATTGAGTCCGGAGTTGTTTTGTAAACTAAGTTATGGAGACAAACTCATTAACCAAGAGACTAAAGACCCCTTCTCTGGGACTGTGGAACAGCTAAAGTTCAGCGTTACGGAACTATAATCCGGCATAAATGAAGAAATGGTTGGTGTTCAAATAGGTGTAGTATATGTAGATATATATGACAGAGCGGCGATGCAAAGTCAAAGCGCGCTACGTCATCCCCCCCTTTGCCACGCCATAGGTCTATAGTGAGCGGGAGCTCTGTCTATTCAGTACCGTCGTGGTGTACGGACCGGTGCCTATGTGCATGGACTGTTACCACTTGTATCCATTATGACAGTGATTAGTGACTAGTAAGTACGGTGGAACATCAGAAAGTACTGACTGTGATGTACAGTTGCGTGCGGAGGAGGGGCACGCAACCTTGCCGTCGTGCGCCATCGAGCACACTGTATTTAGTAACTTTATGCTGGCTTTCATAGGTAAGGGTCCTTTTCAAACATCTAGTGTACGACACACCCGCAAAGTATGATAAAAAATGGCCCAATTCGTCCACGGAAATTGTGCCGAAAATAATGCGTATAGAATTTATAAATACTACAGTGTGGCCGCCGGAATGCCCTTTTGACACTAATCAAATCCATAGAAGCACTTGGGAAGTTATCTTTTTTACGTTATTACCACCACTTGCACGTTAATAACATGTTACCTAGTAGTTACTTCTATGTGTAGCTTCTAGTTAAGTCTAGGTAGTCTGTGAAGTCATAGAAATATAGTAGATAAATTCATATATAATTTTTCGCGACCTGTCAAAAGGACATTTTCTCATTTTCTCAACAGTCACATTGTAGTAAGTAATCCACAATATTAGTGCAATTGCACTACTATTGAAAATCCATTGCGATTATGATTTAACGTTAGCACAATGCTCAAACTCGAAGCTTGTACCATCAGCATTTTCTGTTATTACCTGTGATTAGGAAAATTAAGCAAGCAAAAGCATTGTTACCCTTGAAACTCACCTGAAATATTAAACCGACCAACAATATAAAGTAACCATTTCGGTTTGCATACGGTTTACACTGATACTAAGTGCTCAGTGTCCAATGCTTATTATTTCAATAGCTAATATAACATTTTATCCACACTTATATTATTTAACTGCATACCATACAAACTTTGCCATTCATACCCACAAATTCATGGTCGTTTAAGTATAACATTGAATAGCACATGGACTATATAATACAAAAAAATTATCCCGAAAATACCACGGGAGCGGAGCCCCGTGGCGCAGATAGTCCATACTAATATTATAAATGCGAAGTCTATCTGTGACGCTATCACGGCTAAACCGCTGGACCGATTTTGATGAAATTAGGTATGAATATAGTTGAAGATCCAAGGTCAAACAAAGGCTACTTTTTTTCAAAAATCAACCCTCCAAGGGGCTGAAATGGGCAGTTGGCTTAAAAAAAACACAAGAAATATACTTTTTGCTGCGGCCGGAGCCGCGAGGCTACAGCTTCCTATATTTTTGGAACTTTTATAATTAACGCACCGTCCTCCCACCAGTATGACCCTCTGATGGGTCGACGGTAATGCAGTTTAACTCAGCTTTACTAGCGTAACTACACGACCAAACTTTGCCGAGCATAGAGAACTAAAAAAATAAAGGGTCTGACCAGCGACAGAGGCACTAATGCGTCTCCTGGGCGCCTTCCCCGGACACCCTCCAGCGTATGTTACAACGTAGGTGGGGTTCCACGAGCTATCGCTGCTCGTCTCACCTTCTTTGCTCGTCGCATTGGCTCCGCCGGTCTCGTACTCCATCAGGTCCTAAAATAAAATGTTGTTTAGTTTATGGGTATTGTCGGAGGTAAAGCATTAGATAGAAAAGCAATAAATTCGATCCAGCAGTCGATAATAATTTGCACATAAACCGCAAAGTGCCTTGAAAAGTCGGCAATCTCGACATAACAGCACGTGAGTGACCCGTTTTAAATATAATGAGGCCAAGGCACATTTTGGGGTCGCTAAGTCCGGCTTTTGGGTCGCTAGAAAATCGTCTATGACACTACCGGTTATGCCAAACGAGTTGTACCAGCACAAACGAAGGAAATAAGCAATACCTGCAGCAGAGTGGTGAGCGCGTGTCGCGGCCACTCCGGCAAAGTGACGGCCAGCCGCGCCAGGCACAGCACGGCCGACGGCTCGATTAGTGACGCGCCGCCGCATAGTGCACATAAACGCCCGACCACCTGCAACATAACATTATTTAAAACATCTATACTAATGTAATGCAGACAAACCACTTGTTGCTATTGTTATTAAATCATAAATCATATATTACCAAGAAAAGTTACAAATTGCAAGTACTGGAGCCCTACGCTAAGTGAAAACTTGTGTTACAGGGATTCCTTTCTTTACAATTGATACAAGTATGTACTTGGTAACATTGACAATAATAAATAATTATTGCGCGACAATGTTCCCTTCGTGGACGATATTGTCATTACTTTTCAGTCCCCAATCAAGGCACCGAGGCCGTGAGCCGAAGTCGCCTTGGCTCGATTTGAGTTTGTTGCGCCGCCTCTTCTCCACTTGCGCTTTGGAGGCGGTGGTAAACTTAGCTGTAAGTAATTTTATGACGTCAACTAACTAAAAAACAAATGACGATTTATAAGTGCTATTTTTAAGCCTATATGAATAAAAATAATTGACTTTGACTTCGATAGACCGCAGGGCGAGCTGCGCTGCGTCTACGTAGCAAAGAGCGAGGCTAGGAAGAACCCTTCTTTTAGAAGCCCAGCGAAGTTGAACCTTGTATCTCCCGCGAGGCAACAGACGAGCTGCATCCAGACGAAGCCGAAGGCTGAGTTGAGTCTCCACAGCAAATATTCCCTAATCAGGTTATTGTTCTGTGCACTGCAGGCATACCAACCTTGGCGGCCAGCAGCAGCACGTCGGTGTGCTGGCAGCTGTCGGCGGTGAGCATGTGCTGCACGAGCGCGGAGGCCAGCTGCTGCTGCAGCGCGGCGGGGATGACGTGATACTCTGACCTTGGCGGCGAGCAGCAGCACGTCGGTGTGCTGGCAGCTGTCGGCGGTGAGCATGTGCTGCACGAGCGCGGAGGCCAGCTGCTGCTGCAGCGCGGCGGGGATGACGTGATACTCTGACCTTGGCGGCCAGCAGCAGCACATCGGTGTGCTGGCAGCTGTCGGCGGTGAGCATGTGCTGCACGAGCGCGGAGGCCAGCTGCTGCTGCAGCGCGGCGGGGATGACGTGATACTCTGACCTTGGCGGCCAGCAGCAGCACATCGGTGTGCTGGCAGCTGTCGGCGGTGAGCATGTGCTGCACGAGCGCGGAGGCCAGCTGCTGCTGCAGCGCGGCGGGGATGACGTGATACTCTGACCTTGGCGGCCAGCAGCAGCACATCGGTGTGCTGGCAGCTGTCGGCGGTGAGCATGTGCTGCACGAGCGCGGAGGCCAGCTGCTGCTGCAGCGCGGCGGGGATGACGTGATACTCTGACCTTGGCGGCCAGCAGCAGCACATCGGTGTGCTGGCAGCTGTCGGCGGTGAGCATGTGCTGCACGAGCGCGGAGGCCAGCTGCTGCTGCAGCGCGGCGGGGATGACGTGATACTCTGACCTTGGCGGCCAGCAGCAGCACATCGGTGTGCTGGCAGCTGTCGGCGGTGAGCATGTGCTGCACGAGCGCGGAGGCCAGCTGCTGCTGCAGCGCGGCGGGGATGACGTGATACTCTGACCTTGGCGGCCAGCAGCAGCACATCGGTGTGCTGGCAGCTGTCGGCGGTGAGCATGTGCTGCACGAGCGCGGAGGCCAGCTGCTGCTGCAGCGCGGCGGGGATGACGTGATACTCTGACCTTGGCGGCCAGCAGCAGCACATCGGTGTGCTGGCAGCTGTCGGCGGTGAGCATGTGCTGCACGAGCGCGGAGGCCAGCTGCTGCTGCAGCGCGGCGGGGATGACGTGATACTCTGACCTTGGCGGCCAGCAGCAGCACATCGGTGTGCTGGCAGCTGTCGGCGGTGAGCATGTGCTGCACGAGCGCGGAGGCCAGCTGCTGCTGCAGCGCGGCGGGGATGACGTGATACTCTGACCTTGGCGGCCAGCAGCAGCACATCGGTGTGCTGGCAGCTGTCGGCGGTGAGCATGTGCTGCACGAGCGCGGAGGCCAGCTGCTGCTGCAGCGCGGCGGGGATGACGTGATACTCTGACCTTGGCGGCCCGCAGCAGCACATCGGTGTGCTGGCAGCTGTCGGCGGTGAGCATGTGCTGCACGAGCGCGGAGGCCAGCTGCTGCTGCAGCGCGGCGGGGATGACGTGATACTCTGACCTTGGCGGCCAGCAGCAGCACATCGGTGTGCTGGCAGCTGTCGGCGGTGAGCATGTGCTGCACGAGCGCGGAGGCCAGCTGCTGCTGCAGCGCGGCGGGGATGACGTGATACTCTGACCTTGGCGGCCAGCAGCAGCACATCGGTGTGCTGGCAGCTGTCGGCGGTGAGCATGTGCTGCACGAGCGCGGAGGCCAGCTGCTGCTGCAGCGCGGCGGGGATGACGTGATACTCTGACCTTGGCGGCCAGCAGCAGCACATCGGTGTGCTGGCAGCTGTCGGCGGTGAGCATGTGCTGCACGAGCGCGGAGGCCAGCTGCTGCTGCAGCGCGGCGGGGATGACGTGATACTCTGACCTTGGCGGCCAGCAGCAGCACATCGGTGTGCTGGCAGCTGTCGGCGGTGAGCATGTGCTGCACGAGCGCGGAGGCCAGCTGCTGCTGCAGCGCGGCGGGGATGACGTGATACTCTGACCTTGGCGGCCAGCAGCAGCACATCGGTGTGCTGGCAGCTGTCGGCGGTGAGCATGTGCTGCACGAGCGCGGAGGCCAGCTGCTGCTGCAGCGCGGCGGGGATGACGTGATACTCTGACCTTGGCGGCCAGCAGCAGCACATCGGTGTGCTGGCAGCTGTCGGCGGTGAGCATGTGCTGCACGAGCGCGGAGGCCAGCTGCTGCTGCAGCGCGGCGGGGATGACGTGATACTCTGACCTTGGCGGCCAGCAGCAGCACATCGGTGTGCTGGCAGCTGTCGGCGGTGAGCATGTGCTGCACGAGCGCGGAGGCCAGCTGCTGCTGCAGCGCGGCGGGGATGACGTGATACTCTGACCTTGGCGGCCAGCAGCAGCACATCGGTGTGCTGGCAGCTGTCGGCGGTGAGCATGTGCTGCACGAGCGCGGAGGCCAGCTGCTGCTGCAGCGCGGCGGGGATGACGTGATACTCTGACCTTGGCGGCCAGCAGCAGCACATCGGTGTGCTGGCAGCTGTCGGCGGTGAGCATGTGCTGCACGAGCGCGGAGGCCAGCTGCTGCTGCAGCGCGGCGGGGATGACGTGATACTCTGACCTTGGCGGCCAGCAGCAGCACATCGGTGTGCTGGCAGCTGTCGGCGGTGAGCATGTGCTGCACGAGCGCGGAGGCCAGCTGCTGCTGCAGCGCGGCGGGGATGACGTGATACTCTGACCTTGGCGGCCAGCAGCAGCACATCGGTGTGCTGGCAGCTGTCGGCGGTGAGCATGTGCTGCACGAGCGCGGAGGCCAGCTGCTGCTGCAGCGCGGCGGGGATGACGTGATACTCTGACCTTGGCGGCCAGCAGCAGCACATCGGTGTGCTGGCAGCTGTCGGCGGTGAGCATGTGCTGCACGAGCGCGGAGGCCAGCTGCTGCTGCAGCGCGGCGGGGATGACGCGAGCGGCGCGCTGCGTGCGCGCGCACGCGGCCGGCGGCTTGCAGCGCGAGCAGCCGCTGCCGGACCCGCGCTTGCCGAACATCGCCATGCGCGCCTTAACGCCCAACCGTGCGCGCTGACAAACAAAAGAAAAGAATAAAATCATGATAATTTACGTCAATACAAATACATATATCTAGGTATCCACAGCGAGATTTGTGCCCCTTCTCCGCACGCAACTGTACATCACAACCAGACTTAAATGTTCCACCGTGTTAACTAAGCACCAGTCTATACACCATGACATAAATATATATCTTTATACACGCAGAAAGTCCATTGCTGGACACATGCCTCCTTGAATTCCCAAAATGAATAAATGATTTGATTTTGACTTCGAAGCCTCGAATCAATAAAACTGTCAAAGCTACATACCTGGTCATCGACAGCCTGCTTGCCGCGGCGCGCGTCCACCTCCTGCACCTGGTGCAGCAGCTTCTTGTAGAACTTGCGGTGATGGTGCAGGTTGCACTCGTTGCGAGCCGTCTCGCTTCCGCTTCCGGCTCGCCCGCCGGTCACCCAGTCCCATCTGACAATGGATATGTTGTATGAGTCGATGAAAGAATGTTACTTTAGTTTTGAATTTCGATAATATAAAAAGGAAAGTTTTATTTATTTTCAAACTTACTCTATTTTTACAGGTTTCGCCAATACAATTACAAGTTTGGATCGATCGTATGCGTGTATATGTATACCAGACGCAGCCGACGTGTACCTCTGAGATAAATTAATCTGAGTCAAAAGTGCAGTCAGGATCTACAAAGCAATATCACTAAATGTTTGAGGTGAAAGAAAACCTCAAGCACGACTGATGCTACTAGATGGCGGTAGACGTCAAGTCACATCAAATGCTCTTAGACGAACACACTCTCAACGAACCTAGTGTGTCCAGGGGAGACTTTTATACAAGCACAGTCTACGAGCCTCAGTACCTGGTGTGTCCGGGGGAGACTTGTAAACAAGCACAGTCTACGAGCCTCAAAAACAACAACAAGAATTCTTTATTAACACACAAGAAATTACATTTTAAGATGCATAAAGTAAACTAATGTTTTTAGACGAGCATAGTCTAAGAGCCTCAATACCTGGTGTGTCCGGGTGAGACGCTGTCGAGCAGCGCGGCGAGCGCGGTGAGCAGCGCGGCGAGCAGCGCGGAGTTGGGTCGCGCGCGGCCGCGTGCTCGCCACGCGCTCAGCAAACACATTGTGCGGCTCGCGAGCGCGGCCGCCGGACCATTCTCCACTGAGCTGCACGAGTAGAGGCTCTTGCGCGCCATGTAGATCACTAGCACCAGGCATCTGCCAATAAAAACAGTATAATATGAAACTTAGATACACATACATGTGGGAAGTAATTAGTCAACATTAACAAACTGCGCTGGTGGCTCAGTCGTGGTTCGAATCTCGGCCGGATATGTACGTAGATGGTCCTTTTTATTGACCACCACCTGCGCTCGTGAATAAACGTACAAACGAAATTCAAAATTTGGCAAAAGGCTAGTTACGAACCGAAGTGATCCAAGTAGCATTTTTGGAAAAAGTTGAGTTATCACCTTTTGACCCTGTTGGCGCTGAAGCCCGGGTAACGTGTATGTGGTGGACTGATATAGGGGCTGAAGAGAGAAGAACCTTATTTTAGCAATGGTTACAAGTTAAATTGTATCGACCGTGAGTAACTCGTAGGTGAGCAAGGAAGGATCGCTAAGATGGCTGTGTTCCCTTCCTCCACGTCGCATCGTATTCCCGCATCCGGTCCGGTGGTGTTACCAGGCGTCGGCCGCAACAGACCCACAAGTCCAAAAGTGACAACTCAGTTAAATGCTACTTGGATGACTCCTGTTCACGTGATGACGCACCTGTCAAGCGCGAGCGGCGGCGCGTCGGGCGCAGAGAAGGCGGCCACCAGTATGTCGGCCAGCCCCGGCCCCCACCACGCCGCGCCGCCCGCCGCGCGCGCTGCCAGCGTGCCCAGCGCCGCGGCCGCGCGAGCGCTGCACTGCCACAGCAGCGGGTACACCGCGTTCCACCACTCCTGGCTCACTTCTTCGTATTGCTGCGAAAATTCCAACATAATAGATGTGAAAACTTTTAAGTGGCTTACTGTTGTTGTTAAATTGTTTTTGATTGTAAAGTCCTAGTTTTCCAAATAAATAAATTAATCGATTGAAATCCCAGACTCGCCAAACGTTACTTATATTCTCAGTAACGTTTGCAGAATGTTTATTTTCATTGTGTTGAAGAGTGTATGCGTTCGCTAGCTTGTGTCTAGGTGGCCCGTTTCCAGGAAGAAGGGGGTTAGGATAGACAAAAACAATAAGCGATGTTGTATGGTCCATTTATTCATAATTGTCTTATTACGTAAACAATCTTCATAGTACTTTTTGTTGAATTTTGTTCAAAATAAATCAAATATTAATTCAAACCTAAACATTCTAAAGTAATACATTTATTAACCACGAAAGTAATTTCCTAAAAAGTCTATTTTAATTTATTTTGTTGTAAAATCATAAAAAGACATGGTATGATTGTTTACATAATAGGAGAATTGTGAATAATTGGACTTTACATCCAATGTTGAGAATAAACAATTTCATTTCATATAACACGATAATTCCTGTTTTAGGTAAGGTATGCCACACAGCAGTTATAAAATGTTATAAAACATTTGTTGTCCATTTTTATTTAACAAAATGTAACAGTGTAACAAAGACACCAATGCTACGTGAATTCTACGTAAAAACAATAGAATAGATAAAAAGAAACAAAAAATAATACAAAATAAGAAGAATACCTATGTAAATATATGATGGCGTGGTAAGAAAATGTCAGGCAAGCACACGTGGATTGTTACGTCATCGCCCCCACTATTCGTCTATAAAATCAACCGGATCGCTTGGTTGGCACGCATTACGTTCGAACACGTCGCGGTGTGGACACCGGTGCCTGATGCATGGGCTGCCAAACCTTCTATACCTATTCATTATGATATGACAGATGTCATAACAGTTATTAACGACTAGTTAGTGAGACTTCTATTCTTTTTTACACGACTGACCAAAAATGCAGTATTATGTTTTCAGGGTTCATGTATGTAAGTTTCTTTATTCCACCATAAATCCTTAACGGCTGAACAGATTTTGAAGTGAGGGGTATGAACAGATATTGAAGTGAGGGGTATTTTTAGATTCCTTGCATTCCTACGAGTTTCATAGGCTATGTAGTTGCCAGTCGTGTTTTTTTTTTGTTTTTTAATAATTAGCTTGTTACAGTGGAACATCAGTAAGACTGGTCGTGATGTACAGTATCTTGCGGAGGAGGGACACGAACCTTGCCGTTAGTATGTAAGGATTAAACACATATTGCGACAGTTAAACAAGTAACCAAAATGTACTAACCACATCTCCCATCTGGAAGTAGAAGTACAGCAGCATATCCACCACATTCTCTGTTATGACCCTCAGCTTATCCGTCGAAGCTCTTTCCAAGAGCGCCTCTGACGTCACTTTCCCTTTGTTTATCATATCGAGCACTTGCTCATCGCACTCCGAATTACTTTTCAGCTTCTTCAGTATATTGTCACACGTGTGAAGTTGCTGCTGCAGTTCGAGGCACTCTTGGTAGGCCGCGACGACCTTCGGATCGGTGTCGTACATTTCCATGTAAGGGTTGAGAAGATCCATCAGTTTCCCTGTTGCTAGCCTGTTGGAATATACAGGTGTTTAACCAAACGTTTGGTGGTGACATGAATTTTCATTATTTTACATTTAAGGCAAATACAGATAATGCTGTGTATACTGCTTAAAAATTAAATTATTAGGTTTAAGTTGGCTCCTAAAATGGAAAACCATAGTTTTTACCTATTCCCACGGAATGTAAGTTAGCCCGTGATGGAAAAAGTGTTTGGTTGCATTTATTGAACCAAACACCTTTAATCATATTGCTCAACCTCCTTATCACAATTCCAACTTATATTATAAATGAAAAAGTGAGTTTGTTAACATTTCACACTTTATCCACTGAATCAATCTCCCTGAAATTTAGCATACACAAAGTTAGAAGTACTGAGAAGGATATAGCGTAATTTTTATCCCAAAATTCCCTCGGAAGCGAAGCCCCAGGGCGCAGCTAGTCCAACAATAAATAAAGAAGGCCAGTGGACTGTGCAGCAGTGGGAACATTAAATAAACACATTTTTTTTTATTATTAAAAAGGTTAACAGTACCTGAACCGGCAAGTGAGGTCCTGGTGCAGCGCATTTAGAGCGTTGATAGAAGCCTGTACGTTGGCGATGTCTGCGATCTCGCCGTAGAACCAGCCTAGTGGGATCTTGCACTTCACTGACGACATACCGTAGCGGCCTATCGTTGTTATCTGCGGAATAACAAGCTATTTTGTACCCACAAATCAACAAAGTATAGTAGAACTAGATAGCATCTGTTGTATTTGGTTTCTGGTTACATAATTTCGCAAAACTGCGACGTCGGCAACTGTCTCGCTTGCACAAAATAGCATTTTTAAAGATTATGGAAAACTCTAACCAAAAAGTACTTCAAGATGCTATATTTTATTACACATTATTCCAACATTACCAATACTGCAAAATTTCTTCTCTGAAGCAACATTGAAAGGCTTACAAATCTTAAGAGTGTATCACATCCGCGCGCCCGACAGAGTTTAGGTATTTGATAGACCTCAGCTGGCTGTGTGCAAGTCACACGCACACATCGACGTGAGATTGCCGCCAACCCGAAGTAATAAGTGACAGGGATCCGGCAAAGGATTTGTTGGTACCTATATAATTTTTTTTTCTTGTTTTATGGTAATGAATACTAAAAATAAAATTACGACCATTTTCTTATGTAAAACATACTTGGCGCGACTTGGCAGTAAAATGGACACGAATGCCGCTACAGAAAATAGCATGACCGTCGTGCCAGGATGCTAAGATGTTAAACATCTGCCTGGCATCCCATGAAGGCCAATTTTTCGGGATGAGGTTTACAAAAATAGTATTTTTGGATCCAAGATGGCGGACAACTTTTTTTTAATTTTGCAATATGGGTATCATTTTATAAGTGTTTCAGTGCGAAAATAACATTTATTTTGGAATCCAAAATGGCGGACAACTTTTTTTTCAAGTTTACAATATGGGTATAGTTATATAGGTATTTCGGTGCGCTGATGACAAAAATAACATTTATTTTGAGATCCAAGATGGCGGACAACTTTTTTTTCAAGTTTACAATATGGGTATGGTTATATAGGTATTTCGGTGCGCTGATGACAAAAATAACATTTATTTTGAGATCCAAGATGGCGGACAATTTTTTTTTCAATTTTGCAATATGGTTAACATGTTGTAGGTTTTTGAGGACGCTGATGACGAAAATAACATTTATTTTGAGATCCAAGATGGCGGACAACTTTTTTCAATTTTACAATATGGGTATGTTTTTATAGGTTTTTCGGTGCGCTAATGACAAAAATAACATTTATTTTGAGATCCAAGATGGCGGGCAGTTTTTTTTTCAAGTTTACAATATGGGTATGGTTATATAGGTTTTTGGGGACGCTGATGACGAAAATAACATTTATTTTGAGATCCAAGATGGATGACAGTTTTTTATTTTATTTTACAATATGCGTATCGTTTTCTAGGTTTTTGGGGACGCTGATGACGAAAATAACATTTATTTTGAGATCCAAGATGGAGGACAGTTTTTTATTTTATTTTACAATATGGGTATCATTTTTTGGGTTTTTCTGGACGCTCATGACGAAAATAACATTTATTTTGAGATCCAAGATGGCTGACAGTTTTTTTATTATTTTACAATATGGGTATCGTTTAATAGGTTTTCGGGGACGCTGATCTTAAAATAAATGTTATTTTGGTCATCAGCGTCCCCAAAAACCCATAAAACGATACCCATATTGTAAAATAAAATAAAAAACTGTCCTCCATCTTGGATCTCAAAATAAATGTTATTTTCGTCATCAGCGTCCCCAAAACCTAAAAAATGATACCCATATTGTAAGATAAAATAAAAAATTGTCCGCCATCTTGGATCTCAAAATAAATGTTATTTTCGTCATCAGCGTTCCCAAAAACCTAGAAAACGATACCCATATTGTAAAATAAAATAAAAAACTGTCCTCCATCTTGGATCTCAAAATTAATGTTATTTTCGCCATCAGTGTCCCCAAAACCTATATAACCATACCCATATTGTAAACTTGAAAAAAACTGCCCGCCATCTTGGATCTCAAAATAAATGTTATTTTTGTCATTAGCGCACCGAAAAACCTATAAAAACATACCCATATTGTAAAATTGAAAAAAAAAGTTGTCCGCCATCTTGGATCTCAAAAAAAATGTTATTTTCGTAATCAGCGCACTGAAAAACTTATGAAACGATATACATATCGCAAAATTAAAAAAAAAGTTGTCCGCCATCTTGGATCTTGATTTAGATTTATTTTGATTTTTATGATTTCGATTTATTACGATTTCTATGATTGCGATTTATTACGATTTCTATTTCATCAAAAATTGTCGGCCATCATTCATGAGTAAGATGGTACGTACCTATATAAATTTTAAAAAGATTAAAAGTAATAAATATGTAACTTTGATCTACATTACTCTCTGCTGTCTGTGAATACATGAACAAGCGAAAATTAAATGCCTCCCGAGCAGCAGAACGACGTGGATACGCTGCCATACAAAAAATGTATGGGGAATTTCTTAGTGAATTGTTACGATATATAATATTTTTTTCGAGTTATTTTTCAAAAATCTAAAACGAGCAACTTGTAGCTAGTTTAATAAACTCGCGATTTAACATTATGTAGAAATTATAATTTGTGTTTTACATAATGATTTCGTTAAAGCCGTGAACCTTGTTTTTCGTATTTTTCGTGTTTTCTGGAAGGTATTTACGCAAAAATAAAAGGCAAAATATTTTTATCTGTCTCGTATAAGTAGTAGCAGTTATTTGAGAAGCCTATAGTACTATTTTTATTATCAATAATGATCTAGTTTTGGCACCAGGGTCAATTCAGTAACGCCTGTTTTGGCTAAAAACGTGTGATGCAGGCTTAAGTTGTTAAGTTGTTTATAAATCGTGGCCAGATTTATTTTTGATGTAAAACATTTATTGGCGCGGCTTAGCAGTAAAATCGACTCGAATGCCGTGATGGAAAATACTATGATACTGTCGTGCAGCGATGTTCAGATGTTTTACATCTGCCGGGCGTCCCGTGACGGCAAATTTTTTTTGTATGCGAGTCTCACCTTCATATAGCGTGCCCTTGGCGGCGGTTGTATATCGGTGAGCACCAGGTGCTTGCTCGCAATGTCAGTCGCGAACGCCAGCTTCACACAGTCGGTCTCCTCGCTCGTCACCCAAATGTCAATACACAACGTCACCAGGTCCGAACACGACGGGATTATCTAAAAAAAAATTGTTCAATTAGGGCAATTCTTTTTTTTCGTTTTATCAATATGTCTTCGTTTTGTGCTGGGAGCAGGGAGTGCTGAAAACGAGATTTATTTTTGAATCCAAGACTACGTATTTTATTTCAATTTTGTAATATGGGTATCGTTACCTAGGTTTTTAGGGGTGTTGATTACGAAAATGATATTTACATCGATAAAAGATGGCGGACACATTTTTTTTATTTCTTAACATGGGTATCGTTTCCTAGGCGTCGTGACGGCGTCGTGGGCCGGGTCGTAAGGTTCCCTCTATTATGGTTGAGCTTTGCGATGGCTGACCCTCGCGTCAACTCGTGAACGGGTGTTGCCAGGGGATCCTGCTTCGATCCTGATTCAAATTTTATTTTTATTTTTTGTTGTAACCAATTTATTGTGGTTACTTGATCACAAACATAACATGTTTTATTATATTTTTTTTTTCTTATATGTTATTTTTGACTGTACACAATCTAGTGTATGTATAAAGTTAATATCTGGCATATTAGGCGACCAAGACTGTTTCATGAGTTTCTTTCGGCATTTCTTCTCAGCAGTGGTCGTTCCGAAATGCTAGTAGTTTGTAGTTATGAGACAATATATTATGATTTAATAATTAGTTATCGTCGTGAAAAAGAGCCTTCTTTGAAGGCCAAGTTTCAATAAAAATTTTTGACTTTGACTTTAGGTTTTTGGGGATGCTGATTACGAAAATGATATTTATTTCTGGATCCAAGATGGCGGACACATTTTTTAATTTTGTAATATGGGTATTGTTTCTAGGTTATCAGGGGTTATGCTGATTACGAAAATATTTTTAGATTCAAGATGGCGGGCACTTTTTTTTCGATCAATGACTTTTTCGGTCTTGAGCCTAACATCTACGATGACAACATAGTCAGACCAGGTCGGTGAGGCGCACGGTGTGTCCGAAGTCGAGCACGATGTAGCGGCGCGCGCCCGAGTGCATGTGCTCCACCAGCAGCGTGTGCTGCGGCGGCCGCGTCACCAGCGCCGCCCACGGGATGCTGCACTGCTCGTGTTCCTAGACAAATACCAAATTAATTAGACCCAACCAGCTGGAAGCGAGGCCGAAGGCCGAGCTTCCTGCGGTTGGGCCTATAATATATATAGCTACAATACCACTGACTCACTGACATAATTAGTTTCTACGAAAGTCGGAACTGGGATAAAGTAATGATGGGGAAGTGTGGATGGGGGGGAGGAGGCACGGGGAAAAATACGAAAGTGGAACTTGGAGCAGTTCTGGACCGGGTACCCCTACTGCCCGCGGAAACCATACTAGATAGACTTTTTTTTTTCATACAAACTTGACTGGGGATTTTTAGGGGGAAAACGGACTCGTACGGGGTCACCGTCATAGACAATATTGTAGGGGGTGACCGTAAGACCCCCGACTGACAGGTGTTTTTTTTTTTTTTAATTTTTTTTTTCGAAAATTTTTGTAAGGGCCAGCCAAGTCACCAGCCGGGGAGCCGAGGCCGAAGGCCGAGGCTCCGCGGCAAGCGAGGCCGGAGGCCGAGCTGCGTTTAAATCGAGGGCTGGGGGGGGCAGGAGCGAGGCCGAAGGCCGAGCTTCCCCCAGCCGCGCAAGCGAGGCCGGAGGCCGAAGCTTGCGCCTGCGAGGCCGCAGGCCGAGCTGCGTCCAGGCGAGGCCGAAGGCCGAGCTCCGTCTCGTGCGACAAGAATTGGGCGAGGCCGAAGGCCGAGCCATTCATGGATGACGTGATGACGACAACTCATACCTCAAGTCACCAGCCGGGGAGCCGAGGCCGAAGGCCGAGGCTCCGCGGCAAGCGAGGCCGGAGGCCGAGCTGCGTATATGAATCCGAGAGGCGAGGCGAGGCCGGAGGCCGAGCCCCTCCTCCAGCCGGGGCAAGCGAGGCCGAAGGCCGAGCTTGCGCCGCCAGCGAGGCCGTAGGCCGAGCTGCGTTTTAACAGCAAAGAGCAAAAGCCAGAGCAGCCTTTCGGCTCTTCACCTAATCCCAACCGACAACATTTCTTTGTAGATGACTTCTTCATAATTTCCTTAAAGATTTTCAACCTTTCGCAACTGCAAAAAAAATACTGCCCTGCACAGCACGCGAGGTGCTTGCACCTCGCGCAGCACGCGACATCTAGTTATTTACTAAGGCCCATTTAGACAGTGTAAGTTTCTTGCGTGTTGCATACAATTAAATTGAAGCAAGTTAATACTGGCATGGTCTAAACAACAGTTGCTTGAAATTATCATAGTCAATCGTTGCACTGCAATTATTACTCTTGTATGTACAAGAAACTGCACCGTCTAAATGGGCCTTAAGGCTACTTTACGAGGGGGACACGCTAAGTGACTGCTCCTAGCGAACTGACATATGGCATACTATCGCATCGGCCACATTGTGAACGACGCGCCTAGCTAGATTCCTGGATAGTCACTAAGCGAGTCGCGTGGCGAACAGCGGTATTGGTCAATTTTGGATAATCTCCTAGTGACTTCGCAATTTTGTTTTGTTCTCATCAGTGACACGACGCGAAAATGGCCAGTAAGCGTAAAAATAATCCTCATCGAAAAAAAATTTTCATATTCATTATTAAAAAAAAAAGATGACATCTACTTGTTCTAACGCAGTACTAACTCAGTGCAAGTGTTTTATAATAATAAAAAAAAAAACAAAGTATACCTTGAATAACTTCTCTTCAGAGAATTCTGACTTCTCTTGTGGATCGCAGTCCATGAGCGAGCTCTCAACATCTTCTAACGAGTCGGGGTCCTGTGACGCCTGTTTCTGACCTTCCTTCATCGCTGACCACAACTGAAAAAGAAATATAAATCATGTATGTGTACACAGCGTCAGGCTCTTCTGCAGCTTTTCATGGCCAATTATGACAATAGAAATAGATACATATAACGGCAAGGTTGCGTGCCCCTCCTTAGCACGCAACTGTTCATCACAGCCAGCACTTTCTGATGATCCACCGTACTTACTAACGACGGTACGACTACACATACCATGAAAATGACAATTACTTTTGGATTAAAGATATAATTGTAATGTAAAAAATCTACGAAATCTGGAACACTTCTATCTACAGCATTCGTCACGAAACTAGACTGTGCAAAAACGAAGAATAAATGTCCTCAGAAGTGCGGTTTGCGGGGGAAACGGGAATGAATGGTAGCGTGCACCCGCGCTTCCCCCGCGAGTCTGTACATGCGCATTCGACGCCATATTGGGTCTAGTTCCCTGCCGATACCTGTACCTGGTGGTGGTCAGCATCAGGCTGCGGCATGGTGCTGACGCAGGCGGGGTAGTGGCGAGCCCCGTGAGACTCCAGCTTAGTGCCGTCCGAGGCCACGTGGCAGGTCATGTGCAGCGGCATGGCCTCGCTCAGCCCCGCCGTTGTTGATGATGATGGGGGCTTGCAGTTTGCGACAATCTTGATCTACCTACCTGGTGGTGGTCAGCATCAGGCTGCGGCATAGCGCTGACACAGGCGGGGTAGTGGCGAGCCCCGTGAGACTCCAGCTTGGTGCCGTCCGAGGCCACGTGGCAGGTCACGTGCAGCGGCATGGCCTCGCTCAGCCCCGCCCCGAACACGCCCACGCCGTTGTTGGCCGCCCACCACGCGACCGGCGATGATGATGACGGAGGCTTGCAGTCTGCAACAAAATTTATTACTTTATTCTCGATCTGACGGTGATGATTTCTGTCTGAAATAGACCTAACTAGACATAGATGATTCTGATTTTTTCTGTCTGAATCTGCGGGTAAAAAACTAGAACAAAATAGAAGAGAATGCTGACTAACTGATATATCAACATATGAATTTTAAAAATTCCACTATATAGAGTTACCCATATCTGGCGGCAGATTAAGCAGGTCCTTGAGCTGGTAGTTTGGCTTGGTGCTGGCGGTGACGCTGGCGCCGCTGTCCCCGGCGAGCACGCTGGCGTACGTCACGGGAGTCGAGCTGCCTCGGCCCAGTTCCGGCACTTCCGACGAGAATATCGTGCGTTCTAAGGGCAGGCCGTATAAGCCGAATCTGAAATAAGAACAATATCTAGTGTTACGCTACATACGTCATTATTAACTGTAGCTGTATCCCAGATCTTCACTCCAGTGGGATCCATCAAAGCTTTGACAAATCAAACCTGCTGTCAAATTAAATAACAGTGTTTGTTGTCTGGACTTCACTTCTTACTAGCATAATCTGATGGGGGGGGGGGACGACTCACACATTGCCTGCTTCTGAAGTCTTCATTAGTCTGCGGTAGGAAAGCACATAATTTCAAGTTAGACCAACTATACAAACCTCTGCAGAAGAATAATAGGGCATTTCGCTCCCCCGTTGTACCTACAGTTCCGGATATATTGCTAACACCGGTGTGTTGTTCGAGTTCACAAACCCACCCTGCTGTACCGCGGCAATGGCAATGCGAAACGGTATTTTCACTTCGGAAAAGAGCTAAACAAACCTGGCCCGCAGCAAGTAGTGGTACACGTCCCCCCTGTCCCGCAGACAGCGCGCCGCGCGCTCCAGCAGCGCCAGACAGTGCGCCACAAGCCGCGGCGCGGCGTGGCGCGGCGCGGAATGCTGCGCCAGCGCGGCCAGCCAGCGCAGCGCACCCGGGGATGCGCACGCGCCCACGTATGGCACGCACGCGCTCACGGCGCCCACTAGCGACGTCTCAAACGTGCACTTCCATGGCTTCGGTAGCTGCTTTACACCCCTGGAGATAAAATTAGATCTAATATTCTGATAGCGTGAATGCGACATTTGATTTGTATCTGCTTGACAAACCCTGAAGATAAAAATTTGATCAAATATTCTGTTATCATAAGCGTGAGTATGACATTTAATTTTTATGTAACTTGTTGATCCATACTTTCATACTAATATTATAAATAAGTCTGTCTGTTACGTTTTCACGGCTAAAACGCTAAACCGATTTTGATGAAATTTGGTATGGATAGTTGGGGGAGGCCTTTGTCCAGCAATGGACGTCTTTTGGCTGAGAGAAAGAGAGAGAGAGTTGAAGTCAAACATAAGCCATTTTTTTTTTTAAATCAATCTTGAATGTGCTGAAATGTGGGGTCAAAGTTTGCATGAAAAACACAAGATATATTGCTGCGGGCAGAGCCACGGGACAAAAGCTAGTAAACAATATTTATAAAAAGCAAATTAACTCTTTTTACTAATATTAGTTTGTTTTGTTTGTTTTATATTTATCATTAAAAATGTATTACTTACTCGCTGGTAATAAGGATGATTTTGACGCACTTCTTCGCTATGCTTCTATTAGCACATAAAATACAATTCTTTATAAGTGCATCTGTGTACTTTTCAACTATCTTCACGCATTCGATCTGTTGTATTTCTACGGGATTCTCAGCGTCCTTATCTTTTCCTTTCTCAGATTTCGCCAGCCGCATCCTCTGCAGCCTGATAGAGATCACCCATATAAGCAAGTCCATGGCAATCTTCTTACGCTCGCAATCACCTTTACCCACCACTATCTCAAAAAGCGTACTTAAAAATGTGTTCGACTCCAACATCGCTATCCGTTGCTGTCTCTCCATCGGCACGTCTGTATGCGGACTTGAGCGAACCGTCAATGAAATCTGATGCAACCAATCGCAACCGATAAAACCAGACTTTTTAGAGCTATTCTCACTCGTCTTAGTATTTCCCTTGTTCATATCTTTAGCTGGATCAAACAACGTTTTTATATGAATGAGGAAAGTTCGACCTCTCGCCCTGTATAACCTAGGACTGGTCAGTATCAAAGTTCCAGATTGCTGCGTCAAATCTAGTCCTGAAGATAGCAGCAAAGGCCCGGCTAATATTTCAGCATTATGAGCTTGTAAATACTCTTCACTATTGACGGGATTCTCCAAATTGGACGACATATCGGCGTCGATGACCGGGAAATGCAAAGGCGATTCTGATCTGTGGCTGGGAAACGCGTCTTTCTTATAGCCTATACCGTGAAGGTTTTGCTTGAGCAGCGTGACTTGTATAATAGGCAGATTGACCGAGCACGTGGTATGCAAGGTGAAACCGAACTCAATGTGCGCGAGGGAGACACTGTAGGGCAGAGTGAGTTCTAGAACATGTTCGTCCCAGGTGGAGGACGTGTTCTGCAACCGCCAAGTCCTGTTGTTCTGGTGGTCGGAGCGCGAGCGCTGCGCGGGAGATAACTCACACCAAAAGCCCGGCACTACCGCACTGTAAGGCACTGTCGTGTTCGTCCCGTAAAAGCCAGTCAAAGATATCAAATTCTCTAAATCGCTCGTGTCCAACTCAGTCTTGTTAGCGAGGATCACCGGCGCAGGCGTCGGCCCGCACTGCTCGTCTCGCGGCGCCTTTTGTAACATATCGAAATCTATATTGGCGAATTCGTCCTCATCAATGTCGCCAGTGGAATCTCTCTCGCCGTTATTCAACGCGTAGAAGTATATCATGCCATGCTTGGTGGAAACGCTGAGTCGTTCCACTGACGCGCAGTACACTACCGAAGTGAACTGCCCCTTCGATACTCGCTTCTCTGACATCATCTTGAAGTCTGGCAGCGTGTACAGCCTCAGGCTACCGTCGACGCCGACCGCCGCGAAAGAATACTGCTCGTGCTTGTCAATAGGCAACAGACAGATATCTACAGGACTCTCATTGTACGGTAACTCTTTCACACTAACTGGATTATCTTCCAAAGTGTATATTGAAGTTTTGTTATTGATTTTGAACAGCAAATAGTATGCCTTCGCGTCAGACTTGTCAGTTCTATCCGTCTGTTCTACCACTTCGTCTACGTCCATCTTTATATCTCCATCTGGATCTGTCTCCTCCTCCACTTTAATTTTGTCAGGTTCTATACATGATATAACTACAAGTAAATGCTCCTTATCTTCAGTAGGCAGGAGGTGAGTGACTTTAGAGTCATCTCTGAGGTTCAGTTTGGCTGGAAGACTGAGACACTGGATCGCAATGCCCTGGGAGACCACCTCTTCTTGCGGAGGGTCACTGTCGAAGCCATCATTGTTGCTGTTGCTGACAGCGGTCTGCGTCCCCACTTTCCCCCCGCCGAAAGTGGTGACTTTCACCTTCTCTGTCCCATCCCCACCTTCATACCACTTCAGATCGGAAATCTCCAAAGGTCCGTTCATATTGAGGTAATGCGTTATAGGGTCTGCCGGCTGCAGCACGGCGTCAGTCTGGTCTGCCAGCTTAGTGCCAACAGAGTCTAATAAGTTCGCGCTCTTCCAACTCTTCATTTGTGAAATCTTCCCCACAAAGTCCAGCATGCTGCCTTGCCCGGACTCCGGCAACTCTGGCAACAAAACGGTCGGAGGAGGTGGAGTAAGAACTTTAAAATGTTTTGTGAATATAATCTTCTTGGGTTCCCAGATCTTGCAGTCCTCCTTGCTGGAAGATGCGTTCAGATTGATGACGTTGCTGATCTGCTCGTCTATCAAGCTGTTAGTGCACTGAGGCAGGTCAGTGTCGTCATCGGAATACTGGAAGTAAATCTCGTCATATATATTGGCGTCGTCCGTTCTAGCCACTGTGCAGGTCTTCTTACTGCCTCCAGGTTTGGAGTTGCCGCTGCTGTTGGAGGTGTGGACGACTGTAGTGATGGAACCGGCGAGGGAGCTGTGTATATCGTATGTGAGGAGGAACAGCATTTTGTTTGAAGGTGTCAAGTTGCTTTTCGCTTCGTTCTGGTCGTTCATGGCTTGCACGCTTTCTTTTGACTTGTCTCCGGAATCGAAGAGCGCTTTGCTGGAGTCTTCCTTGATGGGTTGGTCGGATGTCGGCGAGGTGGTCCGCGTGACGATGACCGCGCAGATGAGCGCCGGCTTGGTTTTGCTCGTGTTGACCTCTTTCTCTGTGTTATCGTTGTTCTGCGCTTGTGGATACGTCTCTTGCTTTGTCGTCATGCCGACGAACGCCATGGCCGTGAGTTCGATGCCGTATGTGGCTGTGGACAATAATATTCGTGGTGATGAAATTTAATTTTATTTACAGATTTTTTTAAAACAAGAAAAATAATAGAAATTAGAGCAACTATCAAGAAAGTTATTTATCAGGTACTTAGATAAATTTATTTCATTATTTTTATACAAACAAACACGATATATAAACAGCAAGGTCATATACAAACTTAAGCCAAAGTAGACGGTAGGCAGGTTCTAAAACCAACTACATTTAGGTACTTACACGAATCCTTCTCTATACTAGCCGACCACACTTTATTGCAGTCCGTGGCCAAGATCCCACTGAAGATGGAGTCATAAGGGGAGAGGTGGATGAACTTGACCAGTTTGAGTCCGCAGTCGAACTTCCAGATGTTGACCTTGCCCTCTGGGGTGCCGGTCGCGATCAGGTCGCCAGTGTTGCCCTTGGAGACCACTGTGACGTTTGGACAGGGAACTGCGCATGCTGTCGCGTTTGTGACCTGCACATGTAAATATTGTTAAAGTCGTGGTCATCAAATAATGTAAACAAATGGATGCAATTCCTAAAAGTCCACATTAAATCTCGTGTATCATGAATAAGAATAAACCAGGGCTTGAAACCGGTTAATAAAAAACCTAAAAAATAAGTGTTTTGACCTGGTTACGCAGTAACGCTCGGGCCATTAAGATCGGAGTGAAAACCCTTTTGAATCGGTCTCGCGAGCGGAAATTACCTGGTTAATCCCGCGCGGGCGAGTGACAAGGACGGGTATATCGCTCAGCGTTTTATCTCACTTACGCATTTGCAAGTCTCAACATGTAGATTGGTTAGATTTATATCGAGCGAGAGTGAGAAATAATCATAGTTAGAGCGAGATAGAACACGATCGTCGAAAAGAGCGAAATGTTTTGGGTCTTTCCGGTATTTTGAACAGGAACTGAAATGATATCGCGCTTTGAACATAACCAGAAATACTATATGGTTTTGCTCAACCGTAACTGATTTAAAACGCTCTTTTTTTAAATGTATGGCGCATGGAGTGAGCTGGTTTAGAATTTTAACCAGGTTAGCAAGCCCTGGAATAAACATTAATTACGTATAATTCTCGTGCGTTAGATATATTGACATAAAGCTAAACAATTTTTTAATGTTTGACATATGGCATGGTAGGTGTCTAATAACAAACACTTTGTATATTTGAAACCATTGTTTTATTCCGTATTTCCAGTTACAAACTTATTCGAATTCAATCCCGGATTTAACAAACAACCTAACTGATCCGCTCCTAGTATTGGCGGCTAACCTATGACAGTGACAGCTGACATTGGCACAGATACAGATAACTCTACAGCATGGTAGTAAAATAAAGGGCTATTTTTTTTATTTATTTATTTAACATAAACTAAGCGTAAATGTTTACGGAAATTAAATAGAGCGAAGGTAAAAAAACTTTAGAAAATTTGTTATAATAAGAGAAAATTATAATTTAGACATTCACATATGCTTTCATGTAATTTTTGTATAAGGTGCATGCTGTGTGTGTGTACAGACATCTCCAGAAGTGGAGTCAGAATTTCTCATACTAATTGATTATAGAAGTGTTTGCACTTAAGACCTTATGATTGTGTGTTATTTGTAAAACGCCTATGTGTCTGTGCAATGTCAACCGACCGAATACGATGTTTCCATAGAAGTAGGTAGGCTGGCGCGGCGAGTCGGCGAGCGCTTCATACTTTTATGGATTTCATAGACATACTATGAATGATACGGAACGTTCATAGTATGTCTATAAAATCCTTGCTCTAACTTTATGGTATCGTTACTTCGTATGGGTGGTCAGTATGGACCAGCTATGAAAATGAATATTTGACGGTGAATGAAAAAAAAGACAGACGCAAATTTATCACTTCAACCGAGTTCTCGTTTTAGTTGAACGCATTTGTTAGTGATAGTTATCTAAGTATTTGTGAAATATTACTTTACCAACACTTGCCAATATAGGCCATTATAAGTAGGTATTATGGAGACTATTCGGATTTACTTTGCATGATAGTGGTTGCAAAATAGTCTCAATTTCTAATGAAAGGAACTGGATTAAGTGTGAGTATTTAAACAAATAAATAGTTGTGATTTGAAATATGTGTGTGTAAATGTGTAATATTTTGTGATTAATTCAAACATAAAATGATAACATAATATTAATGTATTGTATTGATATATTTTTCTTCGTGATTTTGCTTTGCATAAGTGATAGTTTTGAAATTAAATATAAACTAAATACCTAATTATATATTATTATATTTTTTTAGTGGACAACACGTTGGGTGTAGCGACTTGCTGTAGGGTAGCCTTGCCGCAAAGTAGAAGACCGGCTATTATCTCTGAGCAGCAGCAACAATAATGTTGGAAGAATATGAAGGCGATGATTTTACCTACCAGGCGTTATGCTGATTTATTTGATGTTTCGATGCCTATCTACTGTTCGTCGTGCATATCAAGCTGGTGGCGTGCATAAAAAAACTGGATAATTTATTTCGCTTCCAGAAATAAATGTCATCCTTGGCCAGCGCGGTCTTCTAACCTCAACTCCATAGAAAATCTATGGGGCCTGATGGTGCATAGAAGATGAGCAAGGAAGAATTAGTTTCTCATTGTATGGATGTTTAGGACAGTTTTTTTGTGATTGAAATATGTGTAGAAAAGACAACAACGGCAACTTTACAAAATAGTGAGTTAATTATTTGTGTTTAAATTTAATCAGTGAGTTCATTCATTAAGTAGGTATATTCCAACTGTCCTCTTTCTATTGTATCAAATCTGGTTTTATAAAAGTATAAACATTATTTAAATTATTTTTATACTTATAACTTGTTTTTGTATTTTGCATTACAAATACAAGGTTATGTTTCGTAATAGGAGATAAATTGTTAAATTGTTAGATGTTGAGGTTTAGTTTCAATCTTCTTTTCATGATGAAAACGAATACTTAAGCTATAACCTCAATATTTACTAACAAAAAAGCGAAAGTATAATTTAGTAATAATATATAAAATAAATGAACAGATTCTTATAAGTAACTTACTACAGAATGCTTATTTTTAAGTTCTTATTTATTCTGTAATTAGATAGGGAAGTGATTAAACATAAATTTTGAATTTGTTAGTGTAGTTTATAATAATAAATTTTACATAAGTATACTATACCTATTTACATGAATAAATAGTTGTCATGATTTTTGAGAATTTTTATTTCATAACAAATATATAAAAGCATATCAATTACATTATATAAAAATACTCTTGGCTTATGAATTGAGTTTAATATGAAAAATAAAATATCTGGATGTGACTCGAACTTTGACCTGTATCAACTGCAGTCCATCCGACTACCGATTAGATCAGCAGATGCATTAGCTTGTGACGAAATTATCAATTGGTTGCGTGTCACCGTACTCACCACTATTGGTTTGCTTTATAATAAACTATAGGTAGTGTATTAGTGTATTATTATTTCTGAGTCAGAATTCACTACTTATTACCCCGTAAATTTGATAGATGGCAGCACGTAGGCAGTATGAGCACGAAGCACTAGCATGCAGCAGAGTTGTGTCTTGGTGTGGGTGGGTAATATGATAATTAGCTTAGTGTGAGTAGTGTTCTTATTGTAATTATACGTCCGTAATATGGACGTAACGCACACAATGAAGGACTGCGCGCCTGCAAGGCAATATGATATTTAAGGTATGACTCCACTTTTGACTCTTGACTGTACACTCCTCTCACGAAGGGACAGTTACAAGAATATCTCTCGTATTCCACCCAGGACTCCCAAACTTCTACCAGCAGACTAGTAGATTATAGTGTCTGTGAAGAAAACTCGAATACTCACAGATATGGGCACGTTGTGAGTGTACTCTCTTTGACGCCTTAGTCAGAGATCTTTGACGCCTTAGTCAGACAGTCAACTTTGTGTTTTAGACTTCCATATAAATTTAATAAATTAAACAGTGCAAAAGTGGTAGTAACAACTCACTCCAAACTCAAACTCACTCCAAAGAAGTTAAAGTTAGTAGATCTAAATTCAACCTAAAGCCCTGGATAACGCCCGGTCTGATGCGTTGCATGCGACATCGTGACCGTTTACACTTACTCTCAAAAAAGTGACCCAGAAAATATAGCTGTAAAAATCACATACAAACGATATCACAATTTTTTCGTGGATCTATTACGGAAAGTTAAAACGGACTATGAAGATAAAAAATTGAAAGAAAATAAAAACAACCCGAAAGGTTTGTGGCGTGTAATAAAGAACATTTGTAATTTAACTAATTCTAAAAAAGAGCCTACTGAGTTACTAAAACAACCGGGTTGTCAAAATGTGCGGGAATCTCTCGACAGCATAAATGCTCATTTTTCCTCTGTAGGTCAAATATTAGCAAACAATATCATTTCAATGACCAATATATCAGAAGCGGAACTTTTAGCAAATGTTAAAATTAAAAATACTCCTGCTAATTCGTTTTTCTTAAGCCCGACAGATATTAATGAGGTTGAAGGTATTATATCCGGTCTTAAAAATGATAAAGCCCCTGGTATCGACGGTTTAGGAAATCATCTAGTTAAATTTATCAAATATGAAATCATGACCCCAATTTTCGTACACATATTTAACTTAAGTCTTCAAAGTGGCACCTTTCCAAGTACATGGAAAATTGCTTGTGTGTCTCCAATCTACAAAAATGGAGCTAGGGACTTAGTTAACAACTATAGACCAATATCACTCCTGGTTACATTCTCTAAATTACTAGAAAAGTTAGTCAACACACGATTAGTAAATTTTATAGAAAAACACAACTTGCTATCTCCTAGACAGTTTGGCTTTCGTAAGGGAAAAAGTACAGAAGAGGCAGTTTCTCTTTTAACAAATACTGTAGCATCTCACCTTGACGAAAATCGAAGCTGTATTGGCATGTTCTTAGACCTGACCAAGGCTTTCGACACCGTGTCCATACCAATACTCTTACGGAAACTTGAACTACTGGGTATCCGTGGTATCACCCTAGACTGGTTTGCAAGTTACTTGACGGACAGGAGGCAGTGTGTAAAAATTGGTCAGGTTACTAGTAAAACTATGCCGGTACGGTTTGGAGTACCCCAAGGTAGTATACTTGGACCAACCCTATTTCTCCTGTACGTAAATGATGTTCTTGATATTGAATTCCCAAGTGCTGATGTATTATGCTATGCTGATGATACTGCGATAGTGTTTCACGGTGCAACATGGGCTGAAGTTCGTTCTACTGCCGAGCATGGTATGGCTCTGGTATCCAAATGGCTTCAAAATAATCTTCTAACTCTGAATACAGATAAAACCATGTATTTGTGCTTTCATAAGACCGCTGCATCTGCACCAGACTTGGGAATGAAAATACAAATCCACAAAGAGACATGCAACACGCAGCCCTGCTCTTGTGACATACTGTCGCGTGTAAATTATCTCAAATACCTTGGTGTTCAAATTGACGAAAATCTAAACTTTAAGGCTCATATTGAGACCCTCTCGGCTCGAATAAGGAAAGTAGTTCATGTGATGCGCAATCTAAGAAATGCTGCAAGCACTGAGACCCTAAAGTCAGTATACTACGCCCTATGTCAATCCATAATTATGTATTGCATTTCATGTTGGGGAAGTGCTGCTAAAACATTTATTATTCGAGCAGAGAGAGCTCAACGGTCGGTGTTGAAGACAATGTTTCGCAAACCTTACAGGTATCCAACTGAAAATCTCTACAAAGAGGCCGGGGTGCTTACTTTGCGCCAACTTTATGTACTTAAAACTTCGGTATCCGTTCATAAATCTGTTGTTGCCTCCAGTAATTATGAATTTCTTTTAAGTCGAAGAGTTTTTAGGGTTCACACTCCCTTAGTAAATACAGGGTTTGCGCAAAGATTGGGCACCTTCATAAAAATTCATGTGTATAACTATGTATCCAAATTTTGTGATATCAAGCGCAAAACTGCAACTGATGCCCACAAGGTGATTTATAATTGGTTGTCTACTTTAAACTATGATGATACAGAAGAAATATTATCAATATAATGTTAAGTCTCTAATAATATATCTGATAGAACGTTATCTATCTGACTGGGTAAATAATTAAGTTTTTATTCTGGTTTGTTAACTTTTGTTGACTTCCTCGATACAGGTTCGCCTAGTGAGGAAGTCATAGATTAAGTGATTTAGATATTAAGTTTCTGCAATGTATATAACAAATGTTAAAAAATTGTGTGTATTGCAGTAAATAAAACATTTTTCATTTTTCATTTTTCATTTTCATACTCTCCCCTGACGAAGGGGCAGTTGGGGGAGTGTCGCTCGTGCTCCACCCAGGGTTCATCAGACTTCTCCCAGCAGACGAGGCACACGAGGCAGGTGAAGATAACTTGGGATACTCACAGATATGGGCATGTTGTGAGTGTACTCTCCCTGACGAAGGGGCAGTTGGGGGAGTGTCGCTCGTGCTCCACCCAGGGTTCATCAGACTTCTCCCTGCAGACGAGGCACACGAGGCAGGTGAAGATAACTTGGGATACTCACAGATATGGGCACGTTGTGAGTGTACTCTCCCCTGACGAAGGGGCAGTTGGGGAGTGTCGCTCGTGCTCCACCCAGGGTTCATCAGACTTCTCCCAGCAGACGAGGCACACGAGGCAGGTGAAGATAACTTGGGATACTCACAGATATGGGCACGTTGTGAGTGTACTCTCCCCTGACGAAGGGGCAGTTGGGGGAGTGTCGCTCGTGCTCCACCCAGGGTTCATCAGACTTCTCCCAGCAGACGAGGCACACGAGGCAGGTGAAGATAACTTGGGATACTCACAGATATGGGCACGTTGTGAGTGTACTCTCCCCTGACGAAGGGGCAGTTGGGGGAGTGTCGCTCGTGCTCCACCCAGGGTTCATCAGACTTCTCCCAGCAGACGAGGCACACGAGGCAGGTGAAGATAACTTGGGATACTCACAGATATGGGCACGTTGTGAGTGTACTCTCCCCTGACGAAGGGGCAGTTGGGGGAGTGTCGCTCGTGCTCCACCCAGGGTTCATCAGACTTCTCCCAGCAGACGAGGCACACGAGGCAGGTGAAGATAACTTGGGATACTCACAGATATGGGCACGTTGTGAGTGTACTCTCCCCTGACGAAGGGGCAGTTGGGGGAGTGTCGCTCGTGCTCCACCCAGGGTTCATCAGACTTCTCCCAGCAGACGAGGCACACGAGGCAGGTGAAGATAACTTGGGATACTCACAGATATGGGCACGTTGTGAGTGTACTCTCCCCTGACGAAGGGGCAGTTGGGGAGTGTCGCTCGTGCTCCACCCAGGGTTCATCAGACTTCTCCCTGCAGACGAGGCACACGAGGCAGGTGAAGATAACTTGGGATACTCACAGATATGGGCACGTTGTGAGTGTACTCTCCCCTGACGAAGGGGCAGTTGGGGGAGTGTCGCTCGTGCTCCACCCAGGGTTCATCAGACTTCTCCCAGCAGACGAGGCACACGAGGCAGGTGAAGATAACTTGGGATACTCACAGATATGGGCACGTTGTGAGTGTACTCTCCCCTGACGAAGGGGCAGTTGGGGGAGTGTCGCTCGTGCTCCACCCAGGGTTCATCAGACTTCTCCCTGCAGACGAGGCACACGAGGCAGGTGAAGACAACTTGGGATACTCACAGATATGGGCACGTTGTGAGTGTACTCTCCCCTGACGAAGGGGCAGTTGGGGAGTGTCGCTCGTGCTCCACCCAGGGTTCATCAGACTTCTCCCAGCAGACGAGGCACACGAGGCAGGTGAAGATAACTTGGGATACTCACAGATATGGGCACGTTGTGAGTGTACTCTCCCCTGACGAAGGGGCAGTTGGGGGAGTGTCGCTCGTGCTCCACCCAGGGTTCATCAGACTTCTCCCAGCAGACGAGGCACACGAGGCAGGTGAAGATAACTTGGGATACTCACAGATATGGGCACGTTGTGAGTGTACTCTCCCCTGACGAAGGGGCAGTTGGGGGAGTGTCGCTCGTGCTCCACCCAGGGTTCATCAGACTTCTCCCTGCAGACGAGGCACACGAGGCAGGTGAAGACAACTTGGGATACTCACAGATATGGGCACGTTGTGAGTGTACTCTCCCCTGACGAAGGGGCAGTTGGGGGAGTGTCGCTCGTGCTCCACCCAGGGTTCATCAGACTTCTCCCCAGCAGACGAGGCACACGAGGCAGGTGAAGATAACTTGGGATACTCACAGATATGGGCACGTTGTGAGTGTACTCTCCCCTGACGAAGGGGCAGTTGGGGAGTGTCGCTCGTGCTCCACCCAGGGTTCATCAGACTTCTCCCAGCAGACGAGGCACACGAGGCAGGTGAAGATAACTTGGGATACTCACAGATATGGGCACGTTGTGAGTGTACTCTCCCCTGACGAAGGGGCAGTTGGGGAGTGTCGCTCGTGCTCCACCCAGGGTTCATCAGACTTCTCCCTGCAGACGAGGCACACGAGGCAGGTGAAGATAACTTGGGATACTCACAGATATGGGCGGGCATGTTGAGAGTGTACTCTCCCCTGCCAAAGGGGCAGTTGGAGAAATGTCGCTCGTGCTCCACCCAGGGTTCATCAGACTTTTCCCAGCAGACGAGGCACACGAGGCAGGTGAAGACAACTTGGGATACTCACAGATATGGGCACGTTGTGAGTGTACTCTCCCCTGACGAAGGGGCAGTTGGGGAGTGTCGCTCGTGCTCCACCCAGGGTTCATCAGACTTCTCCCAGCAGACGAGGCACACGAGGCAGGTGAAGATAACTTGGGATACTCACAGATATGGGCACGTTGTGAGTGTACTCTCCCCTGACGAAGGGGCAGTTGGGGGAGTGTCGCTCGTGCTCCACCCAGGGTTCATCAGACTTCTCCCTGCAGACGAGGCACACGAGGCAGGTGAAGATAACTTGGGATACTCACAGATATGGGCACGTTGTGAGTGTACTCTCCCCTGACGAAGGGGCAGTTGGGGAGTGTCGCTCGTGCTCCACCCAGGGTTCATCAGACTTCTCCCAGCAGACGAGGCACACGAGGCAGGTGAAGATAACTTGGGATACTCACAGATATGGGCACGTTGTGAGTGTACTCTCCCCTGACGAAGGGGCAGTTGGGGGAGTGTCGCTCGTGCTCCACCCAGGGTTCATCAGACTTCTCCCAGCAGACGAGGCACACGAGGCAGGTGAAGATAACTTGGGATACTCACAGATATGGGCACGTTGTGAGTGTACTCTCCCCTGACGAAGGGGCAGTTGGGGGAGTGTCGCTCGTGCTCCACCCAGGGTTCATCAGACTTCTCCCTGCAGACGAGGCACACGAGGCAGGTGAAGATAACTTGGGATACTCACAGATATGGGCACGTTGTGAGTGTACTCTCCCCTGACGAAGGGGCAGTTGGGGGAGTGTCGCTCGTGCTCCACCCAGGGTTCATCAGACTTCTCCCAGCAGACGAGGCACACGAGGCAGGTGAAGATAACTTGGGATACTCACAGATATGGGCACGTTGTGAGTGTACTCTCCCCTGACGAAGGGGCAGTTGGGGGAGTGTCGCTCGTGCTCCACCCAGGGTTCATCAGACTTCTCCCAGCAGACGAGGCACACGAGGCAGGTGAAGATAACTTGGGATACTCACAGATATGGGCACGTTGTGAGTGTACTCTCCCTGACGAAGGGGCAGTTGGGGAGTGTCGCTCGTGCTCCACCCAGGGTTCATCAGACTTCTCCCAGCAGACGAGGCACACGAGGCAGGTGAAGATAACTTGGGATACTCACAGATATGGGCACGTTGTGAGTGTACTCTCCCCTGACGAAGGGGCAGTTGGGGGAGTGTCGCTCGTGCTCCACCCAGGGTTCGTCAGACTTCTCCCAGCAGACGAGGCACACGAGGCAGGTGAAGCACATGGCGCGGTCGTCGCCGCTGGGCGACGGCTGGTGGTAGAAGCCGGCTTGGGCCATGCGAGCTGGTAGCGCCCATCTGTCAAGTGATATTTTATTTAACATTCAAATAGTTCAAATAGGCAAACATTCAAGACCTCAAACGAAAGAGATGAATGAATGAAAACTGTTTACTTACTAGTAGAAGTGTTTCTAAATAAGTAGGGAGTTTTAGAAAAATAATGTGATCTAATTAAAGAAATAAGGAAATCCTATAGATATGTTTATTTACAAAAAGAAATATCTATTGTAATACTAGACCAAAATGTCCGGTGACAGATTATAATAAAAATAAAAAAAAATACATGTACATCTTAACTCTATACTACACACAGCAAAGTACGAAGGTCTACGAATGGGCACATTTACCTACTAATACCGGTAGCCCTGCCGATATAATCAAATTCACCTAAAAAATATAGCCGACTTGAGAACCTCCTCTTTGAAGTCGATTGAAAAATACAGGACTTAGGTATTGGAGAATAAAACGGATAGATATATATAGAGATAACAGTATGCTGATCTCCAAGCTTAATTTTGAAGATGGCACCCCCTGATGATGATGAAAAATACTTACTTATAGTCCATATGCGGCCACCGTTTGAAGGTCTCCTTCCTCTCAGCCTCCGAGTACATCATCGGCCGCGCGTCCTCGTCTCGGGAGCAGGGCACCAGCTCGTTGGCGCGCTGGCCCACGGCCGACGCGATGGCCAGCGCTGGGATACGCCGCTTTTGTCCCTTCAGCTCCTGGACTACGCCGATCGTGACCAGGCGGACCGTGGACAGTGGTAAGCAGATGGTCACTGTGCTCCACTGGAACGAATAATCACTGTCATACGCGACGCTTTTCGTTGTTTGTTGATAGCATGAACTTAATTGTCCCTTACAAAAAATATAATTGAAAACAAAAACATTTATTTTGAAGTTGTTTAGGCGCGCTGTGCACTTAGTATATTCATTCTAGATTTCAATGTATGGAAAATTTGGCAAAATTATTTATCATGCTTTATTGTATCTGTTGTATGTATCTCGTGTATGCCTTGTGTTGTATCTTGTGTATGCCTATGTATGAGTACATTAAAAAACACTACCCTCCCCCTCGCCGCCTCCTCGCCCTCCCCCCTGAAGCGGTGGGGGCCTAGTGGTAGGGCGCCCGCCTGTGGATGCAAAATCCCAGGTTCGAATCCTGCCCGGGCTACATGAGTTTGTATACCAATCTGACTCATGTTAGTTTTCATCGACCACCACTTGCTTCCGGTGAAGGAAAACATCGTGAGGAAACCTGCACTCTGGTTGATGATTATCAGCTAGTGTGTGAAATGGAGAAGGCAATGGCAAAACACTCCATTAAAATTCCCAAGAGAGTCGTTGTGTGTTTCATTCCATATACTGACCACAACCCTCAGTCATGAGGAAATACGACTAAAGAGACCCTCCCCCTCGACCCGCCTTCGGCGTCCCCCCTTTCCCCCTTTGAAACGTGTCCTGTTTTACAAATTGTAAGGACAAAATGATCAAAGGTTACATTATTTATCAATAAATTACCCACAAATAAGTTCTTACATTTATTTTGATACGAGTCGTAGTTTCAAAGCTATGGTGCGTCAAAGTAAATTAATGACGTGATTTATTTTTCAGCGTAGTCTGAATATTGTCGAATTCTACTCAGCCATACTATTTATGAACAATTTCAGGTCAATCGGAAATCATTGAGTTAGTCATATTTAACTCAGATAAGATACATTTATAGGCAGACTGACGATAGACACTTAAGTGCTAACTCTTTCAAAATAGCAATACCTATCTTATTAAAGTTGAGTCACGTATAAAAATAGGCCCCATAAGCATTTGTTACAAAAAAGTCTTTATACTCAATTTGCAAACTAACAGCATAATTTCCGTTATGAGACTTGATTTGTCCTACAACCACATTGCAGTTTAATCAATAGGGTATTTTACACTATGTAAGAAAAAATATAAAAATGTTTGTTCATAATAGATTTCGTGAATAGAATTCGTGATTTTCGTGTTTTAGAGAAGAATAGATTTCGAAAAAAGTAAACAAGAAACGTCGATATTTATTCATAAAATTGCAATTTTAATTTTATAATTCCATTTTAAAAATCGTCTTTTCTAATCTGTTTTTCAAATGTCTAAAACGCCATTCGCCATGTTGGATCCCACCGTGACGTCATTCCGATAGTAAACAATCTACTGAAAATAAGTTGTGCGCTGTTATTTTGATAAATTTACGAGTTATTAACACGTTTGTAGACTTCTAGCCTTTATTTCACTATGGAAGACGGTTTTGTGAAAGCAGAAAGTACAAATCTGCCAATGGTTAATACTTTAAGTATTTCTCATTTTTACATCACTTGGCACTTGAATCCATAATTTTTGTGGCGTTTTTACACTTGTATTTTTGCATTCAGGCACAAGACACCAATGATAACTCATTATTTTCACGAATCTTATTACTTGGTCTTTCGCAGTCGTATTGTTTACTAACCGAGTGACGTCACGAGATGAAAAAGCATGGCGGCTAGCGTTTCCGCGCGAAAATTCAAAATCATAAATAAAAAACAGATTTTAAGGCGATTTTCGGTTTTAAAAAAAATTAACAAAATTTCTACTAGTTCATTACGATCTCAGGATTAATTTAAAACAGTTTTTAAAAAATGGTGTAATACCCTATTTAGGTCTTTGTTTACAAAGTTTCTATGATCTCCTTCGGGGGCGGGGCCTTTAGGCAACAATTGACGCGCAACATATTATGCTATCTCACTCACTTCTACTGACTAAAGTGAAATAGCACATCGTGTTTCTCACTCATATAAATTGTACGGAGCGAGAAAGAACGACATGTTACGCGTTAATTGTTGCTTAGTGTATTGGAGGCTTTACGCATTACCTTTTGTGCCTTGACGCCTTTGCGCAGAGGTTCCGCATCGATGGCACTCTTGAGCTTGCTGATGAAGTCTGGCAGACCCTCGATGGAGAGCACGTCCAGGCTTTGCAGGCATTGGTAGAGGAGCACCGCCTGTAAAAAATAAAATATTTAAATTATTATTTTTTTTAAAGACATTTCTTGCCACTTGGGACCAAACTGTAGAATCAGCTTCCTGCGGTGGTGTTTCCGAACCGATGCGACATTGACACCTTTAAAAAACGAATCAATGTATTCTTGAACGGTCGGTAACATTGTGATACCCTGGTGTTGCAGTTGTCCATGGGCAGGGTTGATCGCTTACCTTCAGGTGACCTGCTTGCTTGTTTGCCGCCCTATGTTATAAAAAAAGTATTTGCCATCCTTGATCTTTCATCAACGATATTCTAATATAGGTATAAAAATAGGACACCCAATATTTGTGGCCATTGGATCAAAATTATAAGCTTAAGTGAGTGGGCCATTGAGTGTTGTTGTGGTTCAACAATCCGATCTATGGCAAGAGGTGTTACAGTGAACTTTAACTGCAGAAAGACCACTGCGTTATGGCCATTTTGCTTTGCTGCAGCACAGGAATTAATAATATTGTGTTATTTTTAATTAGTTTAAGCCATTGTTTATTACTGTTTAAGTGTCTATAAACTAAATCTACAGTAATAGGGGTTAATATTGAAAAAGCCAAGTGCGAGTCAAACTCGCTCACTGAGGGTTCCATAATATCAACAGGGATTAGATCACATTTTCACATGAAAAATATAGCGGGTCAACCCATAAATGAATTTTTCGTACGAAAATCACTACGTATTTATTCTCCTCACCTAATCGAAAACTAGCTTTTTGTATATTTTTGTATAATCCAATGTCAAGGATATCTCAAAATTCATGAATTTTGGTTTACGAAGTTGGGTTCAAAAATACTCTTTATTTCGACTGGCTATGGCGCTATGTTAAGAACTAGCTACGCCCGGAACCCCGCTCTCGTGGGATTTCGGGCTACAAAGTACCCTATGTGCTATTTCCGGTATTTTTCTACCTGTGTACCATATTTTATCAAAATCCGTCCAGTACATTTTGCGTGATTAAGTTGCAAATGTTTATTTTATTTTATTAAGTTGCAAATGTATGTACTTACAGATAAATAAACTTTCTAATTTATAATATTACTTAGAAATAATACAGTACTTACAATAAACTAGCTAGAAAATTGCGCTTATGCAAATAGCCTGTTTTGTTTGATTTTAATTTTCAGAAACACCCAACAGTAACAAAATTTGATAGTATTCGCAGAATAAGTAATTAGTAAACAATAACTTTGATTCATCGACCAATCGAAAAAATTAAGTAGTCTAAAAATGAGGTGTAAGTATTGTTTCACAACCGTCCTTTTGTATGACATCATACATCGCAGAAGGCATGGAATCATAATTGATAATTTTAAGGCGCGGGTCAAACTCGATCCTTCTCTAGCACCCCACCCCATACCTTTGATGAACCAATTCGAACTAGAAACTTGTTTAAGTTTATATCACTGTGGGATTAAAAACCTAATAAGTATCAGTATACTAACAAGATAGGTCGACGATGTAAAGAATGTTGCTGGCAAAAACTGTATTGAGAAGGTTGGCGTAGACAAAAGGAAGCTTATACCCAGCAGTGGGTCATGGAAAGCTGACGATGATGATACTAACTATAATCGGTTCAGCCGATTTTGAAATGGGAACTGTGCGCAGAGAATCCGGGACAAACGAAGTGGCGGGAAGATTCTGTACCGGAAAAGACCGGGTCTTAAAAACAGACCGGATCTTAAAATGACGGTAAATCGAAATAACGGTAAGAACTTGACACGGCACTACGTCTGTCCGACTAGAACCTAACTTAAACTATACGCAGACTGCTACCACCGTAACTTATGTAGGGAGCTACGGGGCCCTATATACTAACCTACCTTAATAACTACAATTACAAACCACTTACCAAACTGAATCTTCTTAATCTTCGGATCCAACTTCGAGTGTCTTCGGAGGGGGGGGGGGTTGGTCCCTAATCACCCAAACTACCCCCTTGAGATCTCAATCCCCAGAATAAATACCTTGCTTTCTTCACGAGGGTTCACTCGGCAACAGGATTCGGCGTCCCCAGGCAGCCACCAGTCACGTCGTTCACAACAAACAGTCTAAATACATTTCTTTCGCACAACACAAATTATCGCGAGCTTATTAGTTATTTAACAACGATGAAATACACAATTACAATTAAATAAAATTAACACGCCACGCCACGCGGCTACAAACGAACCATGCAAGATGGTGGCCGAGCACCTGGCCGTTACTTCACGCGACACGGCCTCGCGCGCGCAGTCCAAAACCAATACTGCAAGATCGACTGAAGGTCGCCCCGGGCGGAAGCCGTCTGCGCAATGTTGCCAGGAGGCAAACGCAATGGCTATGCTAAAGCTAGCTATACACGGCGCAGCTACCATGCGACAGTGCATAGATTTTATAAGCATCACACTTTTATTACAAACAGGAACATTTAAATTTTCAAATGCACACAAACAAACAACCCCCTCACTGCAAAATATATAAATATATTTTATGTTCCGTTGTGGTGGCTAAAAGGGGACGTAAGATTTAACTTCAGATCTACATAAGCTCACACCATACTATTAGGTCTGACAAATCAAGGCCCAAGACCTTTGTAATATCAAATTTTTATGACATAGGATTCAAAACTAGCAAAGTACGCATGCACCGCATTTCTTTTGTCACCTGATTATCTACCTAATAAAATATGGAATTTCTGGCACCATGACCACCTATATTATAGTTATGGAAATAAAGTTGACTAACAGTTAAGGAACCTAATGACTGTGAGCAAACATGGTAAGAAAGTTAATTATCAAACTAATTATGTGTAAATAGAGGCTACTGCTACACTTGTTCGATTGCACTAGTTATTACAGATGAAACAAAAGGTCGTAAATTTGAATTGCAAACTCAAGTTACTATAATGTCTCTAGACACTTAGGCATTTTAAGTTAAAAATGTATAACTTCTTTCAGGAATAAACAAGAAAGATATTGCATAGATCTGTCCCTTATTGCAATAAAATACATGTTTGATTATTTTGGTTCAGTGGGTCAGTTTTTTATTAGCCTGCAGTATTAATAAAAAAAACATCCCACTGCTAGACAAAGGCCTCCAATTTTTCCATAGATCTCTGTCGAGCTCATTATCGAGCAAAGCAATTAATAGTATCTTCCTTACATATACTTCCGAATTACGAGTATTATATGAAAGACACTCCATTTAATTTCAGATCAGATAAGTAATCTAATTGAATGAAGCATTTATTAGCATAAGCTCTTACGATTTTTCGTAAAAACTTTTGCCAATAAAAGCTTATTGTTTTCAAATCACTTGTTTCTTACTAACAGCCTTCTGACAAATATTTGAGTAAAAATATTTCAAAATTTGACTTGTATCCTAACCTAACTTTATAAATGCGAAAGTGAGTTTGTATGTTTATTTATTGTTTGTTACCTCTTCATGTTTTATCTACTGAACCAATCATCCTGAAATTTCGGATACACATAGTTAGAAGTACTAAGGACATAGGGTCCCTTTCATCCCGGAAAAAGCACTGTTCCCGTGCAAAATTCCCGCGTGCGAAGCCGCGGACAAAAAGCTAGTAATTAATAAATGCTGTCGTTTTTCTTTTAAAATTTTTTTTTACTCTTATTTAAAACCAAGGGAACATTACATCTAATAATGTTTTGTTGTTGTTTGTTTACTCACTTTAAAATATTGAAATTGTTTTGTTTTATTATTTATTTATTTACTATGTGGGGACGCCAGCGCGAACACCAGACGGGTGATCAGTCCACTTATGCTGGGACCATTTCACCCAATTCCCCGAGACCCGTATAGGGTTTTGAGTTACCTGGTAACTCACGTTGGTGGCGACCCATTGAATCTACCTGTTACTTTGCAGAATTTTAACATCTGCCCTATTGTAATGTTGCTCAGATCATCCTCAGATAGGACGTCTGAGCCCAATATTTCTCTCCTTGCAGCGGCAAATGCAGGACATTCTGCTACTAAATGAAAGCTAGTTTCCTCTTCTTCCAGGCAGCTGGGACAAATGGGATCGTCCATTTGCTTAATCACTGTCAAGTGCCTGTTCAGTTGACAGTGTCCTGTGAGGATTCCTATAATGATTCTAATGTTCTTCCTGCTCAATTTGAGCAGGTGTTTTGATTTCTTTTGGTCTACTGCTTTGATGAAGATTTTAGATTGTCTTAGACTTCTAGTTCTTCTCTAAATTGTTTTGTTAGTAGAGTTAGTAGACACCAAAATCAATCAAGTCAATTTACTAATTTGACAAAATATTAACAGGTTAATATCCATAATTTATGAGGACAGTTTTATCGATAGATTTGTTCACATGTTAAGGATAATTTTAATCCCAAAAATGTTTTAGGCTCGGAACTCTATTTTGCAATTTAGTACATCATAACTGATATTAGCCTGATTCATTTTGTTACTGAAGAATAATAATAACATTCATAGAGGAAGCTAGCCAAACCTCATGCGCCAGCTCTGTAATAGTATAAAAACTTTAAACAGGATCAAATTAAGGAAACACATTTTAATAGGTCATTAATTTTACCTTTGTAGTCATAATCATGCAAATATTGTTAAGGAAATAAAAATGCATTATATCAAATAATTAAAATTAAAATTTCTTAACTTTTCTTGAAAAGACATTTGAACATTCACCATCACCTTTTTGTGTTTTAAAAAAATGTAAGAATTTACATTTATTAGATTAAATTACAGTAAAGAATTTCAAAACAGAAAGAGTACATCTAACTAGTAAAAAAAACTATGCCATTATCCTTAGTTACACCTGTTATACAAATTGATTTGCCATCAGATCAATGTGAAAATTTGGTTTTCAACTTCTAAACTATAGTTTTTTAGTATTGTATAAACAAATACATTTTCTCTATATAATATCAGTTTAGATTACTTCAGATAATCATTGATTATATAGCTTGATACACAAGAATATAAAGCAGTTTGCAATTGCACACATACCTAACACATCATAAAATATGGTGCAATGATTGAGTTAGAAATAATATTAGAAACAATACCTCAGAGAGGACAAGCTCGATTCTGATTATTTTGTCCGGTTGTGACGAAGGCAGCGGTCGCTGGAGCGCCGTGTGCAGTAGGAGCACCCCATTGTAGTCGGTGCGGGCGCCCACGCCACTGCTATCCCATACGAACACCCGGTCCGCACCCGAGGCATATTCTACCCCAAGAGTGCCTCCGTCATCTATAATCAAAATGCAAAAGCCCGGTGATATTCCTACTGTTTATGGGGAACTGTCAACCATTGGAACAATGTAGGACACGGAAATGCAGACGACATTCTCTTATCACATTTTAAACACTGGTAATAGTGTAATATACTCGCACAAAGAGCAATCAGGCACATTAAATAAAACTGTCTTTTGTTCGAGAAACGCGTCGACTTACCCGCTGAAAGACATGAAGATTGGAGTATCACACCAGAGTTCACATCCAAAACGTGTACACCACCTACGTCAGTCTTCACCAATATTATATTCAAATTACTATGGTACGTTAATGAAGTAACAGGAAAGTTCATGCGAATATAACCATCTTCTCGTAATATCAAAGAATCATCGCCCATCGTGGCCGTGAACACATCTGTCTACAACGCCATTTGTAATTTATATTTTTTTATGTCAAATAGCTCCTGTGACAAAAGGTGGCCAGTAACAAAATTAATAACCCCACCTTCTTTTTAAAAATACATTTTTAATAAATCCGAAATATTTATATATTTTAGATATATTTGTATATCTTTGTCTTATTTACTATTTTTACATAGATAAAAATAAATATTAAAAGTTGAAATGAAATTACATATTCCTGCTTCCCGATAGTAAGTCTATGTTCCTGACCATAGAGAACTATAGCCGACTGTTGTGTATAATCGACTAAGATTAAATCGATTATGTATCTCATAAAAACACAGACATATAATAATAGTAAGCAGACTGAACATGTCATTTGAAATTGCATGGCAAAAACACACACTAAGATTATTATTCACACAAAGACAGAATACAGGGTCGGATCTAAGATAATTAATTATATTCGATACAGTGTAGCAAAACCAAAAATTTTGAGACGCTGAATCTTAAGCCATATGCGGACGGATTTGCATCAGCTTTTTATGATGGGAAATTCTATCCCTTTTGGGAAAAAATACTAGTCATTAAATCAATAAAATTTATTTTAAATTATTAAAAATCACGTGCAATGAAACATTGCAATGTTGTTAATGGTTGCTGGCGTCCATTCACTGTCCTGGTACTCGTAGTACGTAAAAGAAATACTCCCCATAACAGTTCTCTTTCTTGAGGTATTATTTTCTGGCATATTTTCCTTGTCCTGAAATAAAATTCACTGTCAGTATTTTTATAAAATGTGCATTTTAATCTTCAAGAAAGAATTCCTGAGATTTTTATAGAATAGGTACTAAATTCGTATATTTGCCTAGATTCGGCCCAGCCATAGTAAACAAAATTGGATCTGTCAAATGATCTATGCTATTTACGAAATTATTAAATTACTTGTAGTATTTCTTATGAAATGGTTATAATTAATACACTACTTTATAAAATAAATAATGATATTGCTGATAAATAGCATTCAAAAGTCTAATAATGGTTATTGTTTCAAAAATAACACGAAATTGTATATTATCATTGGGCACGTCAAAAAAAATGTATTGCTTACCGAAGGAACGATATTCCACGAATATTTTTTTATGAAACACTTCCACACATTGTACACGTTGCATTTTATCATTTCTATTGAGTTTAAAAGCACAAAACAGTAAAAAATAATTTTAAATATTTATGTCAACTGTGACAATACAACAAATATGACAGTTAAGGATCATTTCGCATGAAAAATCCGGCTTGGATGATAAATCTTTCAGTGTAGTGGTTCGTGTTGCAATACATTGCAATGCTAAGGAAGGAAAGGGACAGAGTTATGTGACAGTCCTTATCATGAACAGGATGCAAATATTGTCAAATATCATCAGTGTGTGTGTGAAATTTGTGTTCCTTCTGCTTATATTTAAAAAAAAATTTACTTCTGTGCATAAAAATAATTGAGTTAGAAGAGAAGCCATGGGAGCTTTCTAGAAAATAAAAATAAATAAAATACGTATCACTATATTCTTTGATACGTATCTTTCCGTGACGCGTTACCAAGAACCACTGAGAAAAAGGTCTTGAAAGACTGATAACGTAGAAGTACTTATTATTTCCATGGTACTATATTCTTTGCTGATAACAAAGTGATTATTTATGGGTTTCGTTGTTATATTCTGAGGTATGGAACCCTAAAAAATTGAATATTGATAGGTATAAAAAAATAATTATTTTCTGAAGCAAGCTGGCTGGCAGACTGCAATATCTTTGCTTGTAACAGAAATCATTCGTCAGAAAAATATATGTAGTTCTTTGATTAGGGAAACCCCAATTTATTTTATTTTATAAAGGAATAACAAACAGTTACATAATGTATGATAACAAATTACTTTGGATATAAAGTACTAGTACATTTTGCGTTAATAACGCACGGCAGTTTTCTATCCGCGTAAAGTTTTAATCACAATTCGGCCACAGTAGATTTTGCGTGATTTATGTTACACGTGAACTTTCGCATAATTTAAATTATGCAAAAGTTCATATATATAATAATAGGTAGGTATTAATATATCTATGATTTATTAATTCCATGCAGATCTTTATACCTTCCCATTTCCGACGTGGATGGATTAAGTTCAATAAAAAGAAAAATGCATTGAGAAAATACAAAATATTTATTTCTTATTCTAATATAATCTTATTATCTTTTCTTACTAAAATTCATAAATAAGTACAAAATATAAAAAATATAAATTTAAAATCTAGGATATAAAAAATTGGACGGATCAATACTTATAATAAGATGTATGAGTATTTCAATGTTCTATTCTTTATTTTATTTTATAGGAAGACCAACAGCTACAAATATAGACTTATGATAGTGACTTCTATAATGTTCTAATGATTAAGCGCAACCAGTGGGGTGGCTGAGCCAAAGCAATGAAGTCATTGGAACTTCTTGACATTACGAGGTTGGATTTTTTTACTAGTGTGATTCGTCTTTTTATTTTATTTTCGGGTCAAAATAAAATTTAAATGTATTTTTATTAGTTACGACGTCATCTATCGGCAGAACTTTGCGCTTTTTTCCCAGTGAACTGAGAGTTTGTTCTTGTTATCTATGGTTGTTGCGATTCAATGAGGTATCTCATTTACGCTCACTAGTTGGCGCTACTGGCGAATAAGATCATGTCAATGGTACATTACTGTCACTTAAATTTGACACATCGACATTGACAGCGTTGTACCATCTAACAGATGTCTGTCCTTACCATAGACTTAGTAAAAAAATAATAGACCCGGCATAACAATCTATATACAAACAGTAGTTTTGCGGCCGGTCGCCATGTTTTGTCATTATTATTAGTATAAGCAGGCCGCCATCTTTGTGCCAGATCCTTTGTCGGCGCCGGGTTTAGGTGTACACAATTTTTCGTAGGTATGTCACGTCTATTATTTTTTCATTCGTCTGAGGCCCTAACTCGTAGGTGATGCCATCTGGTGGAATATTTGAACGCGATAGTCAATAACTCAAAACTCCCAGGTCTCGAGCCACTTGAGGCCAGCCATAGTGGAGTTAGGTTCGTGCGCCAGTGGCCCGCTCATGCCGTAGGCCAACGGGGAGAACAGGTAGAAACTGTATACTGTGGTGGATATTACAACCCCCATGGTGCAGTGGTAGAATGTACGGCCCAGTTCCGCGCTTAGGTAGCTCTTGATGCTGAGCAGGAGGTATTCTGTCAGTATGCCTGTGAAAAAGGGTTTGTTAAATTAATTACCTATATTATTTAGGAGGGTTATCGTTTTTCCGCTCACTATTTGGTGCAACTGGCGAGTGGGGTCTGTCAGATGGTACAATACTATCATCAGTCTTCTTCTTCATACTATCATCAGTCTTCTTCTTAATACTATCATCAGCCTTCTTCTTATCGACTAACACTGGTGTCAGATTAAAAAAAAAAAAAAAAAGTAGTTTGTAGCTTTGAGACATAAAATATTATGATTAAATAATTAGTTATCGACGTGAAAAAGAGCCTTCTTTGAAGGCCAAGTTTCAATAAAAAATTTTGACTTTGACTTTGGCACCAGAGATTTTATTCAAGTTGCCTAAAGGCATCTGACATGACTTTTACAACTACCGCCATCTAGTGGCAGTAGCCTTATACACACTAGTACACGAAACAGTCAGCTAATGTGCAGGTTTTCTCACGATGCTTTTCTTCACCGGAAGGAGGTGGTTGTCTATGAGTAAACTAGTCGAGTGGCGACCACGAACCGGAAAACGTAGTGTTGGCAGGCCTCCCACTCGGTGGACTGACGACCTGGTGAAGGTCGCGGGATGCGCATGGATGCGGGCAGCGCAGGACCGGTCGTTGTGGAAATCCTTGGGGGAGGCCTTTGTCCAGCAGTGGACGTCTTTCGGCTGAGAGAGAGAGAGAGAGAGAGAGAGGAAACTACCATACATGAGTCAGATTGGTCTACAAATTCATGTGAAACAGGTAGGATTGGAAACCGGGTCCTACCCGACCGAAGCGAGTGTCATTAACACTTGGCCACCACTGCTTCAAATCATCAATTGTCAAATTCAAATGACAGAACTGTACCATCTGACAGACCAGACCTCACTCACCAGAAGCGCGAGCGAAAAAGCGGTAACCCTCATTGAGTGAGGCCTATATCCAGAAGTGGAATATAAAAGGCTCTCGATGAATATCAATAAAATTAAATGCGAATTTGGTGGCATATACCAGTGAGCATGGAGCTGAAGACGAGAGCAGGGAAGTAGTGGTGGAAGTAGAGTACGCGGCCCATCGCCCAGAAGGGTACATAATGTAGAGCCCAGCCCACGAAGTTCCAGCCCGCTGCGTTCAATAACGCTCGCTCTTGGCCATCTACGGGAGACAAACATTTTGTTTAGATACCTACACGATGAATTCTTCCTAAATACAATAATTTATTTGCTAGATAAAGTAAAAGTCCACCGACTTTAAATCATTAATTTTTAAGAGCTAAACCGATTTTCATCGAAAGTCAACTAGAGGTGTTCGTTATAGCAGACAGAATTTAATATAACTCGTTATAAAAATATAACGAATAGCACTGCTATTCAAATAACACTGTAGTCTGCTATTGCTATATTCTGCTAACTGCTATATTCATCGCACGAGCTGCGATCGCGAAATCACGACAGCCGCGATCGCGGAATCTCGACCGCGATTTACTACTAGCATCGCTATTTTCAAAAGCGGGTTATATTATATCGGACCGAAGAACAAGATTGACTTCTTTAATAGTAAACAATTTAATGTTTTTAAATAAAAAACAAACAAAAATTCATTTAGATTCGTTTAAAGACTTAAATTTTTTTTTAATTTTTTTTTTGTAAATTTTTCGTTTCATTGTACATGAATCCCAATTTTCAAAACAAGAGCGCAAGCGCGTCGCCTTTTTTTAATGGAACAGAGACACACACGAGGTAGGCGACTAGGCGTTACAGCATTTACAGCAGTTATAGCAACAGCAGTTAACATAATAGGTTATGAAAATACAGCAATAGCAGTATAACCGTTACAAAAATATAGCAGTTTGGAACACCTCTAAAGTCAACAACTAACGTTACGACACAAACAGAAAGGAAAATAAAAAAATTTATAAATAGGTCTTGATCAAAGAATATGAGATACGATTTGGCCAATAATAGCTAGCGGTAAGTATTTAAAAAAAACAATTCGTTGCCGCTAGATGGCGGTAGTTGTCAAAACATGTTAGTTTTTACGAAAATTGTGCGTACCTTGAATAGGAGTCCCTCGCGCTTCAGCCCTCTTCTCCCTGATGGAATTATACACGTAGACTATGAAGAATATGAGCAGGAAGATCAGATTGGTCCACCAGACGATCGGGTTGCCCAACAGGTAGATTCTGTGCCCACTGCCGGAGAAAAATTGACCCTGAAAAAGATAAAACTCTATTAGCAATTAAATCCCTACATTTTTATATTTTATTTTCTAGCCTATTGAGGTCTCCCACTGCTAAGCAAAGGCCTCCCCTTTCTCTTTCCACAATTTTCTATGCATAATATAAAATAAAGTCTCCCGCCGCGTCTGTCTGTTCGCGATAAATTCAAAAACTAATGGACGAATTTTCGTGCAGTTTTCACCAATGGACGGAGTGGAGGTAGGTGGTCGACTCACAACCGAAAGGGCGCAGGTTCGGCCTGAGTTTGTAGACCAATCCCCATGGCGCAGCTAAATAAATGTATTGGAAATACGACAAAATTAACGAATATCTACGTGAGAACCTACCAATAAGAAATGAGCAATCAAGTGAAATGTGGCTTTCTCTCAAGGAAAATATAAAAAAGTCTGTTGATAAAAATGTGGAAACCAAATGTAATATAAATAGTAAAAGACAAAAACCGTGGATAAATAATGAAATTTTAGACCTAACCCAAAGGAAAAAAGAATTGTGGAATATATATAGAATTAACAAAACTGATGCTTCATATCGAGAGTATAGAGATACAAATCATAAAATCATTAAACTGTCAAAAAACAGAAGAGCATTTTTTTTGAAACTAATATTATTGATGGTGGACCAAAGGCATTCTACGGATATATTAGAAAGCAATTGAAATCAAAAGTTAGTGTACCTAATGTCCTTAGAGGGAAATCACATGAACTTGTTGATGATCCACAAGAAATTGCAGAGTTGTTTGCAGACCAATTTGTAAATAGCTATGTACGGGAACCCAATGGACCAATGCCTACTATTGTGATACCCAGAGTCTGTAACTCCATAGAGAACGTCGAATTTACTGCTGAATCTGTATCTAATACTCTACACACATTTGATGATAATACATCCCCTGGTCCAGATGACATCCCCTCTATACTGCTCAAGCGTTGCTCTTCCAGCCTTGCTGAAACATTAGCTGATTTAATGAATAATTCCATGGAAAGTGGCCAAATACCTGCCGACTGGAAAATAGCAACAGTGGTACCTATTTATAAAAAGGGCGACAAATTAGTCCCTGCTAATTTTAGACCTATTAGTCTCACCAGCATTATATGCCGAACGATGGAAAAGATTATAGCTACGAAACTAAGGGAATTCTTAAGAGACGAGCATATTATTATTGATGAACAACATGGATTTATGCCTAAGCGGTCAATTACAACCAATCTATTGTTATGTGTGAGCCAATGGATAGATAATCATGATAAAGGTCAACCATCAGATGTGATATATTTAGACTATGAAAAAGCCTTCGACCGTGTGCCCCTCACGAGACTAATACATAAATTGGAGCATCTGGGTATACGAGGGAAACTCCTTGCATGGATTGGCAATTTTCTCACAGGTAGAACTTTCTGTGTAAGGGTTGGAAATACTCTTTCAAGCCCTAGAGTAGTGCTTAGTGGGGTGCCCCAGGGATCCGTCCTTGGACCATTACTCTTCATTTTGTACTTGACCGACTTAAAACAAACAATACAGCTTGGTTTTTCATTGTTTGCTGATGATACTAAATTGTTTGGCAACCCTAACAATCAGTTCCATGATATCCAAAAAGGACTGGATGAGATTTTTAATTGGACTAAGGACTGGTTGTTATCCCTCAATGTAGAAAAATGTACTGTGCTGCATATAGGTAAAAAGAACCCTCGTAAGACTTACTATCTTGGCAATAAGCAGCTGACACCGGTAGAATCACAAAAAGACCTTGGAGTTACAATAACATCTGATTTAAAATGGGAAACGCATATAATCAAAATAGTGAAGAAAGCAAATTCTATGTTATACCTAATTAGAAAATCCTTTATGAGCTTAACACCAAATACATTTATTAAACTTTATAAAACATACATAAAACCACTGCTGGAGTTTGCCTATGTTATCTGGGACCCTTACTTTAAAAAAGACATCATCTTAATAGAAAATGCCCAACGGAGAGCTACAAAACTAGTAAAGTCACTGCGAAATAAAACTTACGAACAGAGGCTAAAGGAGCTGAATCTCACTTCACTGAAGCGTCGCAGACAAAGAGGTCGACTGATCGAGACCTATAAGATATTAACTGGGTATTATGATGTACCTGAGCTGAAGAAATTGTTTAAACTCTCTGAAAGCAACTACTTAAGAGGTCATTCCTTGAAATTGTATTGCACACCAGCGAAGAGAAAACCAAAGAGAAATTTCCTATCAAATCGTGTGGTCAGAGACTGGAACAAATTAAATGAGAATGTTGTCACAGCACCTTCTGTCAACAGTTTTAAGAACAGATTGGACAAAGTCTCCAAACTTCAAGATACACACGCATCAGCTTATTAAGCTGCTAGTGTGTTCAAAATATAATAAAATATAATAAATATAATAAATATAATAATAAATATTCTCAACTATTCGTTCCAACGATTTCTTTTTTTCGAAGAGTTCTGCCCCTTTCGCAGCCTTATCGGTGGCCGCCATCCCTGTGTTTTGGTCCTACCCAATAGCAAGGTTACCCTGTAATTGATGGGTCACTGCCAGGGCTGCGAGGTGAGCTCGCCCTCCTTGGGCTTGAGGCCGGCGTTGCCCTGGAACATGACCGCGTGAGACTCCACGAACCGCTCCAAGAAGCCCATAGCGTACGCTTCGAAGCTCATCTTCGGTACTGAAATGAAATATACAATACAAATATTTCTTAAAATTTGGTATACATATGGTGTGCATCCCTAGTGCGCCGAGTGCGAAAGGGCAACAACAGCATCTTGTGCATGATCGCAAGCAGGCTGGACTGCGCATACGTAGGCCATTGCTGCCATATAGCCGGGGGGATGGTGCAGGAGTGGCCTTCGCAGCAAATTTTGTAAATAATTCCTACTAACATAGCATAAGTTTACTAACATTATGAGTCCCGGTTACTTGAATAAATATTATTTTATTCATTCATTCATATGGGTAGATAAACAACAAGACAAGTTTTTATTACTTAGCACAGGACTCCAGCACTTATACTATATATTATAATAAATGATTTGATTTGATTTTGATTTGATTAAACACCGGGAAACACACACAAGGTACCTTTAATCCTGAAATTCTCACTAGTGCCCCCCCATATAGTATAGTGAACAGCGGTTAGTAATGGTGGAATAAAGTGTTGATCTATCTATCTAAACTCCGTTTTTCTTACTTGTCTATAGGAAACGGTACAATCTTCACTGTACTTTTTGTTGAATTTTGTTGAAAATGAATCAAATATTAGATCAAACCTAAACATTCTAAAGTAAAACATTTATTAACCACGATAGTAATTTCCTAAAGTCTATTTTAATTTACATTGTTGTAAAATCATAAAAAGACATGGTAAGGTTGTTTACATAACCTATTATGTACTATAACTATGTGTGTTATGTGGACGTAGTTATGCAAACCAGATCCAACCCACACCTTGGCCAAAATTGAGTTCTGTACACAAAATTATTCAAAAATAGGCCTTACGTTTATGGAAAAAAAGACCAGTGTCGCCAGTGTTTCATTGGTCTAAAAAAATTATTTTTTTCAAAGATACCATCTTAAAACAACATATTTGGAACGTAAGAAAAGATCCAAGCAGCGTGATTTTCGGGAAATCCATACTAATATTATAAATGCGAAAGTTTGGATGTGAGTTTGTGAGTTTGTGAATTTGTGAGTTTGTGAGTTTGTGAGGATGTTTGTTACTCAATCACGCAAAATCTACTGGACGGATTTCAATGAAATTTGGTACAGAGGTAGATAATGACCTGGAATAGCACATAGGCTACTTTTTATCCCGGGAAAAAGCACTGTTCCCGTGGGAAATTCACGCGGGCGAAGCAGCGGGCAAAAGCTAGTAAAACATAAAACTAAATCCATGTCACTTGGTTCTATATATAATTATGAAATTGTGATTTTATGAGGATCATGCCGATTGGATCTTATTTGCATAATAAATATACTCACAATTGCATATTTTGAATAAGATCCATTTCACATGGTTCTTTGTTTCGTTTTGAATGAATACAGTTCTTACGAAACATGCGGTTTGGATCTCGTTTACAGCAGAGACTTTATACACTACAAGATTACATAGAAATAATGAAAAATTGCAAGAAGAATAAACCCATGCATGTGACAAGAATGACTAAAGAAGATTTTCTTTCTTGTTCAAAATTAGAAAACATTATTACAAATAGGAAAATAGCAGTCGATAAATCTAATGAAAAGCCCATACTCAGTGTAAAACTGAAAGACATAAGAAGTATTTTACATATTATTCCAAACGATGATGTACAGATGTACACAATGTTTATAAGAATTTTACTGGAGATGACAGGATTGTTGATGATGTCGACGGTTTTTTGGGAGTGCCGGACTTCGAGATTGAATTAGATGAACCAGAAGAATAATATCTGAAAGCTTTTTAGACATTCTTCGAGAATGTCTACAAAAGCTTTCAGATATTATTCTTTTAACAAAGCATTTTGAAACATTTGTTAAATTTTTGATTAAAAATAAAGCCATTTGTAATTCGCCGATGCCTCTTTATTATATTGTCTTAATATCATAGCATTGCATCAATGTATAAAACAAAATCAATTGTTTCACAGTACATGGTATATAGGCAATTAAGAAAAAACTGCAAACTAACTTACTGCAAACAGGATCCATTCAATGTTTTTCATGAAAATTCAGACATTTTACTGTTCAATCGCTGTAATAGAATTTTGACCGTGTACTTTTTAGTATTATCTATGATATTTCTTATTAGCTTATTCAATAAACCTTCCTTATATTTAAATATTAGGTCCCAAAGTAAAACGTCAATTTCCCAACATTCTATATTTTGGTGTTGGATCTGGTTTGCATAACTACGTCCATGTATACTTGTGTATGTGTGTTTGTGTCGTGTTTATAATATTAGTTAGGGTTAGGATACAAACGGTCATCAAAGACATTGTCCTCAACGTTCCACAGCGCGTGCTTGTCCCTCAGGTTGGGGTTGCAGGCCACCTCCTGCTGCTCGTAGCCCCACTTCGGCAGCTGCTTACCCGAAGTGGTCAGCACGCAAGACTGCAATTGTTATTTTGTTAAACTCACGCCAGGTAGCAGCACTAACAATCAGGGCTTGTTACCGGTTTTTAGGGTTCCGTACCTCAAAAGGTAAAAACGACACCCTTATAAGATCACTTTGTTGTCCATCTGTCTGTCAAACTTTTTTTTTCTCAGGAACGCTTATAGATATCAAGTGGATTTTAATATTGTATACTTCGTCCAATCCACGGTCTCTTTCAGCAAAAAAATATTCAAAATTATACGCCAATGCGATCAAGAGATATTACCGTAAATGTGGCGAATTTTCGCATATTTTGCGATTTTAGGCAGCAATCAAAACCTATGGGGTACTTCCCGTTAACCTAAAATTATGAAATTTGGCAAAAAGCAAGGTCTAACAGTACTTATACAGGAATAAATCTGAAAACTGCAAATATGTTATTGGAAGTCTAAAAAAAGGGTTACGAACTTATTTTTGCGCTGGATTCAGTTAGGGATCGAACTGCAAAGTTAAGTTTGTTTTTGAAAATCTTACGTGTACCCTCGGTGCGCGAGCTTGACTCGCACTTGACCGGTTTTTATTAATATATTTTGAATGCGTTGATGTACCTATAATTTTGATTATTTTTTACAGAAAGTAACCGTGGATCCGAGTATTCGATATTAATTTCAACTTGATACCTTTAAGCGTTACTGAGAAAAAAAAGTTTGACAGCAGACGGACAACAAAGTGATCTTAAAAGGGTTCCGTTTTTGCCTTTTGAGGTACGGAACCCTAAAAATGTGAGTATGTATTGAACTATTGAGTACCTGTAGGTAGTGCACAAACATAAGTTTGCTTTTAACTGTCTGGATTTCTTCACCGTCCTTTCCACCAGATATTATGATCTTCCAGACATCGTTAGCATCACCGATACCGTCCTAGAATAAGAAATAATATTATATTTATGTTTGTACACTTATGCATCTCGTATATTAAAGTCTTATCTACCCGAGGAAGACACCGAACTAAAAAAACTCTAGGGGAGACATTAGGGAAGACATGAGTCCGAAATCAAAGCGCGGTGAGGCCGAGTCACATCCCCCGCTCTTTCTTTCTTATCGAGTGAGTTATTACTAACACTGGTGTCAGATTTTATTCAAGTCGCCTAAAGGCATCTGACATAACTTTTACGACTACCGCCATCTAGTGGCATACACACTATAGTAAACTAAACGTGCAAGTTTCCTCGCGATGTTCACAGCAACCTACAACAGATTCCCACGAGGTCGCCGCTATATGACGGTGCTCGCTATGTCTCACCTCGCCATAGCCCGTGACCTGCAAGTACTTGGTGGTGACGGGCGCTCGCTCGCGGTGGGAGTGCAGGTTGCGGCCGGTGGCGGCGTGCGTCAGCCGCACGAGGTCGCCGCTATATGACGGTGCTCGCTATGTCTCACCTCGCCATAGCCCGTGACCTGCAAGTACTTGGTGGTGACGGGCGCTCGCTCGCGGTGGGAGTGCAGGTTGCGGCCGGTGGCGGCGTGCGTCAGCCGCACGAGGTCGCCGCTATATGACGGTGCTCGCTATGTCTCACCTTCGCCATAGCCCGTGACCTGCAAGTACTTGGTGGTGACGGGCGCTCGCTCGCGGTGGGAGTGCAGGTTGCGGCCGGTGGCGGCGTGCGTCAGCCGCACGAGGTCGCCGCTATATGACGGTGCTCGCTATGTCTCACCTCGCCATAGCCCGTGACCTGCAAGTACTTGGTGGTGACGGGCGCTCGCTCGCGGTGGGAGTGCAGGTTGCGGCCGGTGGCGGCGTGCGTCAGCCGCACGAGGTCGCCGCTATATGACGGTGCTCGCTATGTCTCACCTCGCCATAGCCCGTGACCTGCAAGTACTTGGTGGTGACGGGCGCTCGCTCGCGGTGGGAGTGCAGGTTGCGGCCGGTGGCGGCGTGCGTCAGCCGCACGAGGTCGCCGCTATATGACGGTGCTCGCTATGTCTCACCTCGCCATAGCCCGTGACCTGCAAGTACTTGGTGGTGACGGGCGCTCGCTCGCGGTGGGAGTGCAGGTTGCGGCCGGTGGCGGCGTGCGTCAGCCGCACGAGGTCGCCGCTATATGACGGTGCTCGCTATGTCTCACCTCGCCATAGCCCGTGACCTGCAAGTACTTGGTGGTGACGGGCGCTCGCTCGCGGTGGGAGTGCAGGTTGCGGCCGGTGGCGGCGTGCGTCAGCCGCACGAGGTCGCCGCTATATGACGGTGCTCGCTATGTCTCACCTCGCCATAGCCCGTGACCTGCAAGTACTTGGTGGTGACGGGCGCTCGCTCGCGGTGGGAGTGCAGGTTGCGGCCGGTGGCGGCGTGCGTCAGCCGCACGAGGTCGCCGCTATATGACGGTGCTCGCTATGTCTCACCTCGCCATAGCCCGTGACCTGCAAGTACTTGGTGGTGACGGGCGCTCGCTCGCGGTGGGAGTGCAGGTTGCGGCCGGTGGCGGCGTGCGTCAGCCGCACGAGGTCGCCGCTCCGCACTATGACGGTCGACTCCGTGGCCTGCTTGTCAAAAGGCTTGATGACGAAGCGGTTGTTCTCGTCTTTGTGCGTGTATGTTGTTATCTGGGAACGTGGATTCGTTTATTTAGGCTGGTGCTGTATCGAAATATCTTAGTCTACATTATTATCATTTTCGGCAGATAATGATGACCATTTGCCGTATATCGCCATTTCTTTTTTAAATACAAATGGTGATGAACGCAGGTTTCTTCTCTCCCTCTTACTATGTGGAGAGAAATGTTACAAAAACGAAGGAAGTTACCTGCTACTGTCTCATTTTAATTCCGAGGGATACAAGAAAGCAGGTATCTTGATGAGGGCATCTTAGAAGGAGGAACAGTATGGTACCTGTTGCTATCTCGCTCCAACTCCCGCCGGATACAGATGGTGGTGAGAATGGAGGTATCCCCCTCCAGTGCGATGGTTCTTCAGTGTGATGGTGGCTCTATAGAAGATGAACGATAGAGACAGGAGAGTATTACCTGCTGCTGTCTCGCTCCAACTCCCGCCGGATACAGATGGTGGTGAGAGTGGAGGTATCCCCCTCAGTGCGATGGTTCTTCAGTGTGATGGTGGCTCCATAGAAGATGAACGATAGACACGGGAAAGTATTACCTGCTGCTGTCTCTCTCCAACTTCCGCCGGATACAGATGGTGGTGAGAGTGGAGGTATCCCCCTCCAGTGCGATGGTTCTTCAGCGTGATGCTGGCTCCATAGAAGATGAACGATAGACACGGGAAAGTATTACCTGCTGCTGTCTCGCTCCAACTTCCGCCGGATACAGATGGTGGTGAGAGTGGAGGTATCCCCCTCCAGTGCGGTGGTTCTTCAGCGTGATGCTGGCTTCATAGAAGATGAACGATAGAGACAGGAGAGTATTACCTGTTGCTGTCTCGCTCCAACTCCCGCCGGATACAGATGGTGGTGAGAGTGGAGGTATCCCCCTCAGTGCGATGGTTCTTCAGTGTGATGGTGGCTCCATAGAAGATGAACGATAGGGACGGGAGAGTATTACCTGCTGCTGTCTCGCTCCAACTCCCGCCGGATACAGATGGTGGTGAGAGTGGAGGTATCCCCTCAGTGCGATGGTTCTTCAGTGTGATGGTGGCTCCATAGAAGATGAACGATAGGGACAGGAGAGTATTACCTGCTGCTGTCTCGCTCCAACTCCCGCCGGATACAGATGGTGGTGAGAATGGAGGTATCCCCTTCAGTGCGATGGTTCTTCAGCGTGATGGTGGCTCTATAGAAGATGAACGATAGGGACGGGAGAGTATTACCTGCTGCTGTCTCGCTCCAACTCCCGCCGGATACAGATGGTGGTGAGAATGGAGGTATCCCCCTCCAGTGCGATGGTTCTTCAACGTGATGCTGGCTCCATAGGAGATGAACGATAGACACGGGAGAGTATTACCTGCTGCTGTCTCGCTCCAACTCCCGCCGGATACAGATGGTGGTGAGAGTGGAGGTATCCCCCTCCAGTGCGATGGTTCTTCAGCGTGATGCTGGCTCCATAGGCTACAACCCTGGGTGCGCTTGCGTTGTGGAGGCTGTTCCCTTCGAGTCGGGCTTGGAAGCCGGACGAGTAGAAGCCGTCGCCATTGCCGCTGTAGTATAAAGGCACTTTTACTAAATGGGGCAATCGCTTTTTTTGTTCACTAGTTACTGGCGAGTAAGGTCTTTCTAATAGAACAATACTGTCATCAGTTATCAAATTCAAATGACAGTATTGTATCATCAAACAAACCTTACTCGCCAGTAACGCCATAGTGAGAGGGAAAACAATAACCCTCATTGGAATATAGCCAGCTATGTAAAAAAAGTATAAATAAAAAATGCCATCATCATCAGTTCCTTCGTAGTACAAACAGTTATAGTATGGGTAAAGTTTTGATCATTAATAATGGGATATTTTGCGTAGAGGCGTGCTATAAAAAAAAGATATACTGACCTCTTACTAAGGACTGTAAGATGAATCCAAAAGAAGAATACATAGAGCATCGCGGGCCAGAGTATCAGCGTTACACTTCTGCCTATTAGGTGTTTTACCGTCAGACTCTGCAAGAAAAAGGTGATAACAGATCTGTACTATTATAAAATAATCTGAAGAGTTGTGGTTGTGGTTAAAGAATTTTATTTTCTCAAAGAAATTTACATTTCACTTACAGAGAAACTTAAAAGCTAATGTAATACATTTGTAAATACAATTGTGTGGTTAATGTAAGCATTCTTCCCAAACCACAGATTTATCTAGTTTGGGAATTACTGAACATATATTTTTAAGATATCTTTTTTATGTTTTCTTTAACATAGGTAATGTCAAGTTTGGTCCCTCTGTGATGCTCCCCACCACTCGAGATACAGGTTGGTTCCTAGTTCGATGGTGGGTTGCTGACCTAGGGATCGTATGCTATATAGCCTAATGTTATACTGAAAATAACCAATAAATATATTTTATTTTATTTATTTATTTATACAAGAGCAAAGTTTTATAAAATGTATGTGGGTAGTCGTTGCAAGTCTTCCATGCGCGTCCGCAAAGTTGGACCACACAAAGAATACTGTATACTCTATAGACTGAAGTCTATAGAGCGCGCATAGATTCCAAATGTGTATAACAGTATCAACAGTGTTAATCAGCTAATTGTTTTCAAATTTGGCCGCCCAAGAAGTGCTATAGTAATATTTCTTAAACTTTTGCTATTCATTTAATTATATATTTTGTAAGTAAATATTTATTGTCTATTTAGGCTTATTTATTATTTTATACATTTATACTAGAATGTTTATGCATGTATTAGTATTGATTTGGTGTATGAGGTATGGTTTTAATCGTTATTTTATTTTATTGTGCAATACATTTTATATGTATAGTTGTAACGGATAGCCCCGTAATCTGAAGAGTTTTTTTTTTAAAACAAGAGTTATGCTCTTGTTGATGTGCGATGTAAAGTCAAGAGTCATACCTTGAAGACCTTATTGCCTAACCTGAAAGATCATATTACCTTGTAGATACTGACTGCACTTTTGACTCTTGACTTTAACACGCAATGACTTTTTTATTTTTATTTATTGTCTTTCTGCTGGGCAAAGGTGCTGGGCATTGTCTTCCAATCTTCTCTTTTAAAAGCAACCTCCGACCAATCTTTCCTGAATGTCCTCAAATTGTTGCTCCAGAAAAGCCTAGCGATCGTGGTGCTTTCGGCAGACATGACCCGCCCAGTACCATTTTTAATATCATTAATTTTTAGAAGTTCAGGCTTACCACAGGCTTCTGCAAATCCCCGAGCACATTCCACAGATCAGCCACGGTGCGGAGCCCCACGAACAACACTACGAACAGGCCCACGAATTTGACGGACATCGTGCAGGCCAGGGCGGCGCCCAGCAGCAGCTGCCAGCACAGCATGCGCGGGGAGAGGGGGGGCAGGCCCTCCTCTGTCAGTGTCCTGATCTAGAGGCAAACTAACAACGTACCACAGGCTTCTGCAAATCCCCGAGCACATTCCACAGGTCAGCCACAGTGCGGAGCCCCACAAACAACACTACGAACAGACCCACGAACTTGACGGACATCGTGCAGGCCAGGGCGGCGCCCAGCAGCAGCTGCCAGCACAGCATGCGCGGGGAGAGGGGGGGCAGGCCCTCCTCTGTCAGCGTCCTGATCTATAGGCAAATTTTGGAAACTATTTAATGCTAAACGCCTGGGGGCTTCGCTCCCATGGGAAATTCGGGATGAAAGTTTGCTACCCGTATACTAAATTTCACCGAAATCCGTCCAGTAGATTTGGCGTGATTAAGTAACTAACATACAAACATACAAATGTTTTACATCAGGATATGTAGATGAAGAATGTTAGTACAACATCAAAATGAGCAAGCCCAAAATTAATTTATTCGTTACTCAAATGACGGATGATATCACGGATAATTTATTCGTGGCCAATTTATCTGCGGATAATTTATTCGTGAATAAATCATCCGCGGATGAATTGGCCAGGGATAAAATTTTATTCGGATGATTATTCGAATAAAAATTTGCCCATCTCTGGTATCAGCAAATATAATATAATACCTTAGGCAAAGTTGAAGGATTATCTAGTTTGTAATAAAAAAAAAAACATACCTTAAAAGCGCCATAGATAGAACAGCTCATAAAAAATAGTAGAATTGGATCCAACAAAATATATCTATTGAGAGTCAAAAATCCCACATCTGAAAAAAAAAGTTATTAATCCATCTTAATGATAACATATTTGGGTGATTATGAACCTCCTAGCTATACATGAATTATATATATTTTTTTTAAACCAATCTCGTTCCACTGCTAGGCAAAGTTCTCTCCCATTTCCTTTCAAATATGTCTATCCATTACAAATAATTAATAATTAAGTAAAAATAATACTTGCCACATAGTAAAAGCATAGTTCCTATTAGAGTCGAGTCTAGAGATTTGGTCATCTCCCAAATAGTTAAGAATGTCAGTGGTATTATCATGGCTCCTAAAGTTGTGCAAAACTGAAAAAAGTCAAAGTATAAACAAAAGCTGCATGTATATAAGTTTTTTGGACAAAAACAAAATAAGAAAGAATTAAACAAGTTGCTATTGCGATTATTACCAATTAGTTTAATGGAAGGACTTATGAAATTTAAAAACTAACATCATAAAGCACAAAATTTGGATAAATAATCTACAAGCAATTTGTGTAATTTATAAATAATTTGTTAATGTTGTATATTAAAGTACTCTCATATAGAAATAAGATATGTATAGTGAAAAAATTCCATGCGAGCAGGACTTGAACACGTGACCAGGTTCAACCAGCAGGTTGTGGCAGGACAAGGATTGCATCTGAGATGCACAAAAATCCAAAAATAGATGTTGTATTTTTCCCCTAATATGGACTCTGGTCAGAATTTATTTTTAATGACTAAAATGGCACTATCTGTACTATTAGTTTAAATCAACTAATAGTATAGATAGAGCCATCGACAAAGACGTACCCCTTTCACTTACAGTACATGTGTAGTCTAGTCAGTCACTTCTGCTAGTATTGCACCTCTGTCAATAAACATTAATTGCCTTTGAGTACACACACACGAGTGACTTCCAACGGCCCCGGCGGGCCTGCCCCGGTGACGGGGCCGTTGGAAAAAAAATTTCCAACGGCCCCGGCGGGCCCGGATTTTTCGATGACGGGGCCGTTGGAAAAAAAAATTTACCAACGGCCCCGGGGCGTGTTTATTAAATGGGACGGATAGCATAAAAAATTTATAGCATACGCTCCGGTAGTGTTTAAAGGGGTGGGAAATTGTGTATTATTTTGTAGACCTTAAATATGAAATGAAATTAAAAAAAGAGTTTGTATGTAACAATCAGTTAATAATATGTTAATTAGTTAAAATACTTTTTACGGAGTAAAAATACAACAGAGACAGTAAGATATTTAGTAGTTGACAGTTTGTTATCTTAATACTTGTACTATTATGTGTCATAATCTAAAACAAACATCATGTATTTTATTTTCTTATATATATGATTAACTATCTATTATTATGAAGATAATAACAAAAAAAAGTGATTGTTACATACAAACTCTTTTTTTAAATTTCATTTCATATTTAAGGTATACAAAATAATACACAATTTCCCCCCCTTTAAACACTACCGGAGCGTATACTATAATTTTTTTATGCTATCCCTCCCATTTAAAAAACACGCCGGGGCCGTTGGTAATTTTTTTTTCCAACAGCCCCGTCAACGCAAAATCCCGGCCCGCCGGGGCCGTTGGAAGTCACTCCACACACACACATCAGTAAATAAGCTGGCCACAAATGAATAAGAAAGAAATGAGTAGGGTAGGACATGTCTTTGTGGATCACACTACCTATCTCTTTCTTTTTTTATGAATAGAACAGTACCACATTAGAAGACACACTCACCAGCCTCATGCCCTCATACCTAGCCCCGTCATACTTGTCCCCTGGCTTCTCAAATGGAAATGTCCCATCATAACCTGTCACTTTCCCTGACAGACCTATGAGCATCTGCAATCAAAAAATATTTAACAAAAAATGCAGAATCAGAGTAATTTACTTGTCATATATTATCTTTTGAGCTATAGTAGAATAGTAGTAAATGTTTTCAAAATTTATCATTACAGTATGAAGAGAATGCTATGCTAACATTTAAACAAAAAAGAAACAACCAATGCAATGTTGGGTAGTATTGCTTTGTAGCTCTTTTGGCTTCGCCCTTGTGAATTTCATTTTACACCCAATTCACTCCTTTAAAGGCGAAATTTACAAAATTCCTTTCTTAGTGCTTACGCTATATAAAAAGCCCTTTTCCAAAATTTCAAATTTGTGAACCAATCAATACCTTTCCAAGTGGTGGATGCACATCAAAGAAGAACGTCCTGTTGATGTACCAACTTGCCATTTTACCAAAGTGAGTCTCATCCCAGCTGCAAAATTATTGATAAAAATATCAGTTAATATCAAGTACAATGCTAAGACTACTTGGGTTAATGTAATTTTGTGGAGGAAAGTGACTTTATTATATACTATGTATTAATGACGAATACATACTTTATAATACTAATTAATACAAATATCGTACCAAACATGATCAGGTTCCAAAACTTTATAAAATCTTGTGATAAATGTAGCTCCACATATAATGCCAAATGTGATCCACCATCTGAAAGGAAATTAAATAAAATTCAGAATGTAATGTAAATTATTTTAAACGTTTCTCAAAAACATTTGGTCTACTAAATGATAGTTGCACGTATACTTTCTATAGTTAGTTTTTGTTCATTCTAGCTTTTTATGTATTAAACTTTTTATTTAAAGAAAATATCTCAAAAATACTTTATTTTACAAGTTCTTGCAACACTTACAGTTTAAGGCTAGGGCTTGGCGATGAACGTTTCGATATTTTAAGGCTCATCTTTATGTTAATAGAAACGATTCATATTTAAAAACACAATTCAATTTAAACAAAATCAATTTAAATCCCAATTTACATACAATATGGTGATTTGTAAACAACGGTAAATAAATTATTGGAAACGTCAACGTCATCCAATCTATTCAACATCAATCATGTCAATGTGACTTTGACAACTGAAAGCGCCTTATATAGGTTTGGTTTTTTTTCGCAAAATCTTATAAAGCAACGGCTGCTTTTAAATTATCGTATCATACATACCGTAGGAAGGAAAAGCCTATAGTTTTGTTATCGATAGAAGAACTGAAAAATCAGTTATACAGGTTGTACTATAAGTCTACCAAGATCTGATGGCAAAATGCCATATGAAAATCGCTATTTTTTAAACAATTTTTTTGCCATCAGATCCTCGTTGACCTATACTTATCGAAGACATAGGTAATCATAAGTATATCGTTCTGAAAATAGGTACCTAGATACGGTCAACAATACGTAAATTTACTCAAAAACTATAACATAAAGAATGCCGGCTCCAGACATTCATCCAACTATTTGTTTGACCTTCGACGGCGTACAGTGTGTCTATAAAGACGTGAAATTAAATGATGGCGCCACTAGTATGCATGTAGCAACCATATATAGTGTGACCAAAATTATTTTGATACTAGCAGTTCGTTCAAGTAAAGTGAGTTATTAAATAAGACACATTAAATAAGTCATACTGTTTCCGTTTTATTTACAGTAGGTACCTCTGCTTATGAAAAGTTTTACTAAACATTTTTAATTTAACCAGAATATTTTTTTTTATAGTTAAAATACTAAGATTTTGTTAGTCCAGTGGATGAGACACAATCAGAGCCGGCTTTAGCACTACCAGCGCCCTGGGCGAGATTTCTATGGCGCCCCCTAAATACTATTCAAACCCATACCCCATACGGAAAAAAGGCAAAGCGTAAAAAATATATTATAAAATTTCGTGCCTCAGACGACTATCGATAGCACATTGAGAGTTTTAAGTTTTTTTTATATATTTTATTTAAGATTTATGAATGAAGTAAAAATAAATAAAATAAATACAAGTATATATTAAATAAGTTTTTATTACTTAGCACTGGACTAACGAGAGCTATAAGGTGCAAAAAGAATTATTCGAGAAAGTCAAAAACGAAAAAAGTGCGAAATAGCGAAAAAAAAACAATTTTTTCCGAATTTTGATTTTTGGCGTTCGAATTTTTAAGGGTTTTCCTTGTAGCCTAACCTGGTGTTGCGGGTTTGAAGGACCTAGGGGTGATGTTTAATGAAAGGGAAAATGCACGATACCTTATCTTCGAAGATCTTTCTCTTGACCCTGGCCAGGGGGATGTGTTCACAGAGCACGTTTCACAGGATCACTTTCTTCGAAATATCACAGTATTATGCACTATAACATTTGTCCACATGCAATTAGAAGTATATTGTCAATTTAGCACGAGATAGACTGATTTAAGCGGTATTATAGCCAAAAATGCTGAGATAATTGGCGGAGCTGTCCACACGTCGTGGGGTCGTGATTTCAACTCAAAATATCCAAGGTCTGTCCTCGGAAGCCGTCGGTGGCGCTCGGCGCATGTATTCAGCGCTCGGAGAATCTATCTCTCTCCTACGTTGTGCATATAAAAGGGAGAGAGGATCGGAAAGGATTCGGACGGCGGGAAATTCAAATAAACGGCGCGAACATAACCTTTTTGAAAAGAGTCAAAGTTCTAGAGGTCGCATTTCACAACCGATTCCCGCGAAATTTTGAGAGCAAGTTCAATAAACATATAAAAATCGAGAGTCGAGGTTTTTTTTTAAATTATTTTTGAAAATGGCGGAGTTGGCACAAAGGGCCTAAGCGTAAGCGCTTTTGGATTTCTCTTACGACCAATTTGTGCCAACTCAAAATAATCCTAACTAATATTATAAATGCAAAAGTGAATTTGTTGGTTTGTTTATTTGTTTGTTGCCTCTTCACGCTTTATCTACTGAACCAATCTTCCATCTTTCGCATACCCCTTTCCAACCGGCAAAGCATGTTTTATATTTCACATTTTTAGATGTCCAAGGTACCAGGAAAAAATATTTGAAAAAATCGGAAAATCACAGTTTTCCGGGAAATCGTCTGCACGATCGTGCGTCTCAGGATAAATTTGACATGTGCACGAATGTGCATCTTGATGAAAAAGGTATTTTAAACCATAATAAAATCAGAAAATATTTATTTTAATCAATTTGACAATCAGTTTTACAATTCTAATAATAGTTAACCTGAATAGGAACAACTAATTCTTAAAACTTATTAGAATTGTGTTTTTTTACGAAAAAATAATAATGTACTCATATTTAGTTGTAAGTCAACAAAATCAAATTTTAATCCTTATTAAATATTTTCTAAAACAAGTAGTCAGTACTTTAGAAATATAAAAGGTAAATAAAAAAATGCAAAAACCACTTAATTTCATAATTTTTATGGAATTCTTTGAAGCAATTCTGGCCCCTACTGTACAAAGGTAAACATTGCATTTTATGCACCGAATCTTAGTCCTACTTTTACACTTTTCAAATTGACAAAATCTCTGTCATTTCAAAAATTAGCAAATGGTCATTACCATCATGCCTTACACTATCTGATGGCTTTAAAGTTTTTTAAACTTTCATGGTACTTCAAGCTCAAGTGTTACTGAAGACTCACGACGCTTGTCGGGTGTATTCAGTAATACTTCAGCAATTTGTAGACGAAACTCCAATAAATCCATAATTTTATTTCTTTTCTAATTATAGCGGAACAGTCTATTTTGTATGCACGCCAGGCATTCACTAGTGCCAAGTCAAAAAAATGTATCAACACTTTCAGTGTCCATTTTCTTATTTTGATGAAGGTTCTGTAATACAGGTTGAGTATTACAGAACCTTCATCAAAATAAGAAAATGGACGCTGATCAAGGACGTCAACACCTCCCATGTAACGATTATAGTTCTGTATTATTTTAGGAGCAGTAACGTCCACATAGGCACGAATTTTCTTGTCCCATCGTTTAATAATTTCAGTCGTGTTTGATCCAGTGCAATTAGAAGCTATCAGTACAGACTTTTCACTTCACCAGTACTGTAGAATCTCTAACTACCTGTTGGCTTTCACCACAAATAGCCTTGCATGTATTATTTTGGACTTTTTACCAGGTTATTAGGTAGAATGGGATAGGAATGCTCTTTGTCTTCAAAAGTTGTTACCTTCCAACCTTTCGGTCGGGAACCTGAATGGCTTGGACACTGTGGAGCTGATGATGGTGGTTCTGTTGCTGATGGCGGAGATGGAGATGAATTTTCAGGTCCAACAACGTCTTGTAGTTGAGCATTTTGATGATCTTCTGCTGAACCTTCTTGAAAATCGAATTTATTAAGATAATCGAGGCTAAAGAAGCATTCTTCATCATCAGAGTCGTTAAAATACTCAATATCTGAATCGTCATCATTTCCCTAGGCTTCTATAATGTCTTCGTCCTGAAAGAAATCTGAAACACCATTTAATACCGTTAAATAACACGATACAAGTAGTACCGAGTAGTACGGAATAAGTCATATGTTCGTGCAATTACCACCGAAACCGCACATGCGTGCATCTTTGAATTGAAAGACGAATAAAATAAATTCCACTGAAATATTTACAAAAAATACGCATTAATAAAGTAAAGTAATTCACACTCAAATCAAATGTATGCTTCATAAACGGATTCTTATAAAATATAACCTTAAAAAATTAATACTTACGTGACGCTCTTCCCCCGCCGAAATTTGCCGCCATCTTTCGTGAAATCCTGCGTCGGACTGGCGAGTCCAAACTAGCCCGAGCATTATTATTCACATAGACAGGATCCTGCACGAACGATTGGTGTCGGTTGCGTTCCACAAAATAAATTCTGGCGAGCGCTAGATTTTTTCAAAGTTACATGCACGCTCGATTACGAGTCGGTTGGAAAGGGATACACATAGTTGGAAGTACTGAGAACTCCCATAGTGTACTTATCATCCCGGGAAATAGCACGCGAGCGAGCCGCGGGCAAAAGCTAGCGTGTAATAAATAAAGAGGCGCCTGCGGCGGCCCTTTATGACGACCCTTTGAGGCGCCTCTTTGGGACGACCCTTTGAGGCGCCTCTCCTTCTTCTCGCCCCTCACCGATAACAAGGTGGCGCCTGCGGCGCACCCCTCACTGGACAAGGGTGCCTGCGGCGCCGCTTGACGTCCGGCGCCCTGGGCCGTCGCCCAAACGCGCCCCCCCCTAAAGCCGCTACTGGACACAATAAACCACATACTTCTATAATGAACTCGTTTTATTTAATATTTTATCATACAACCTAGTAAGACATTTTTCTAGCAAGTGACAGAGTGTAACCAAGGATGTTTGTCAATAAGTAAAGCATTCTTCTTTTTCATGACGGTTGATGTGCCAGTTTCACACTCCTCTTCACACAACTGTTATAAGGATACTCCTAACCTTTCTCGTAGCTTGAGTAAGCGAGGGCCATTTAATGCCTTTGTCAAAAGGTCAGCTTCCATATCCTCTGTCCGAAGATAATTTACTTCCAGTATTCCTTCTTGGTTACAGTTTCTTATAAAATGTAGCTTCAAGTCGATGTGTTTCGATTTCGAGGTCACCATAGCGTTCTGACTTAATTTTATGGCAGCTTGATTATCGTTCAATACCTCAATCTTATCATAATCGACTCCAAGATCCTTGAAAAGAGCCTTTAAGTGGATAGCCTCTTTTGCAGCTTCTGTCAAGGCTACATATTCTGCTTCAGCAGTAGATAGAGCAATGCTTCTTTGCTTTTTCGACATCCAGCTTACGGTTGAGCCACCAAATTTGAAACAATAGCCCGAATAGGACTTTCGGTCTAGTTGACATGACCCCCAATCAGCGTCCGCCATGCCATACAACTTGATGCCTTTCTTTCTGAAAGTCAGTCCTACACTTGTTGTCCCTTTTAGGTAGCGAAGCACTCTTTTTGCGGTTTTGAAATGTTCATCTCCATAGCAATCATTGAACTGCGATAAATAGCTAACTGCAAACATGATGTCTGGACGAGTAGCTATAGCTATATACATCAGTTTTCCAATTAAATTCTTGTACGGAAGATCTCTCTTTCCGCCCTTTTCACTTTTCTCCAGCTTTAAACCCGGTTCAATAGGTGTGGAAGTTGGTTTGCAATTTTCCATACTGAAAAGTGTAAGGGTTTCATTTATTAGCTTTTCTTGGTTTAGCTTTATCGTTCCTTTTCCGTATGAGATGTCTATGCCTAGTAACCTTTTCGGAGTACCCAGGTCTTTCATTTCAAACCTTTGGTTAAGTCTTTGTTTTATTTCCTTTAGCATTTTTGGACATGAAAAGGCAATTAAAATATCGTCTACGTAAATAACGAGAATAATTTTTACTCCTCTTTTCTCCAGTGTGTATAGACAGGGGTCAGCTTGGGAGCTTTTAAATCCTATAGATCTCAGCTCTTGGTCGAGTTTTATGTACCATTGCCTCCCTGCCTGTTTAAGTCCATACAATGCTGTGCAGGTCCTGTGCTTTGGTACGTACTTTTTAGTTTTTCCCAAATGGCCTTCGATGTGGAGCAATTTTTAATTTGTTTCAGTTCCGGCGGCGATAACAGGAGTAGTATTTCTGCTCTGGCTTTAGAGTCTTCCTTGTTAAATGTCGCAATTTCTGTCGTTCCCGCATTTGGCTGTAATTTCTTTTCACCGCTGACGATATCCCACAAGTCATTTTTTATTAATACGGCTTGAGCCTGTAGGCACCAGGTATCATAATTTGTTTTCGTCAAAGGTTCGATTACAGTTTTGTAAAAGTTGGCCATCCTTAGTCCGAACTACGCTCTGCTATTTGTTAGTCCAGTGGATGAGACACAATAAACCACATACTTCTATAATGAACTCGTTTTATTTAATATTTTATCATACAACCTAGTAAGACATTTTTCTAGCAAGTGACAGAGTGTAACCAAGGATGTTTGTCAATAAGTAAAGCATTCTTCTTTTTCATGACGGTTGATGTGCCAGTTTCACAGATTTACGTTCACTCATCCATCATCGGATTCCAAATATTCAACAACAAGAAACGTTTCGTTGCCTTTTTATCAGCGGCACCGTCTCATCACTACAGCTGCTGTCACCACTGCTGCTATCATCGCTTAGGCGAACAATCAATTCGTCTATATCTCGATACAGGTAACGTCCTCGCTCGTAGTACTCTTTTTTGAGCAAATCAACGTAATGGCAGCCTGTTTTTCCATATTTAAATATGATGCTGTTGAAGGCCTCTTCAAGAAGTTGCTTCGTCGACTATGCGCCTAACTGTACTCTTTGGTATTCCTAAAAAAAAGTTGTAAAAAATGTAACAGAATAGAAACAATAACTTATTCACAAGAAACAATTCAAAATTGGTAGAAAACCCGAATAGACTGAGATGTACCATCATAATGTATCAAAAATGTATGGTCATATGATTTATTTACAATTTTAGTCTAACCTAAAAGTGTACAATGTAAACAATACCTTTTTTCTTTTAAAAATTGTAAATTCAGTATATTTGTAATTTCAGATAGATTAAAAATAAACAATAACATGATTTCTGTTGGCAACACCGCGGTGCACGTCCGCGTTGGAGGGGCGACGGCGAGCAGCCGACGCCCGAGCGGGCGAAATCTCTCTTCTATTCCAGCAGCGGAACGCGACGGTCGTTTATTGGCACTGTGCTTGCTCTCCCCTTTATGTAACATTTATTTAACTTTCATAGTACATTTAACTGAATTATCCCGGAATAACTATTAAATGATTTACTGTTATAATTTAAATACTGTTACCGAGTGTTTTATCTATTTTAATGTGAAATAAAAATAGTACCAGTTGTCTTATATTTAACTTTACCACGCCCGCATTATATTCCGTTAATCTTCTAGTTAACATTACATACCATAATAGATGATGTTTGCCCATAAACATCATTGAAATCTCACAAAATTCGTCTAGCCTTGCACTCCGCAAAACATCGCTGGAAAACTTTAAAAATGGCTAATTATTTTCGCGGCGACTAACAACTTAAAGGGCGACTAACTGTTTTGTAATTTAAAAAATTACTTTGCAGCGATTAAATATTGTAATATTTATATTAGAGGAGCTTCAAAATGCAAAGATATAAAAAACTAAATAGTGGCTGCTACTTTAGGGTTGAAACATATTAACCAGTACCATTGAAATCATATGCAAGGTGCTATAAATAATGACATGGCGACTAATATTATCAGTGGGATAACAATCATTTTATTAACAACACCTATAAGCCTATAGGCATATAAAAATACATTTTCGGGCTGCGATTCGCAAGTAGCTGTAAAAATTAAAACGGGTACTATAATTAAGTATTAAGATTTCAGTATTTGATTTTTAGAATCATAATGTAATAAAAACGGCGAATAGTGCGCTCATTCTAAGATTGTTTTGTTTACGTATTTCGTTAATGAAAGTCAAGTTTATACAGTAAAAATGAATTAGAGTCTGCAGGATCGAGTCGTGTGATAAATTGTGATGATCGAGTTACGGATTATTCAAGTGAATCAGAAATAGAAAATCAAGGAGAACCAAAAGCGAAACGTGGGCGAATAAAATTTTGGATTTTTTATTGTAAGTTTTCTAACTTGAAAGAGGCAGAAGATTTTGTGAATTGGTTCAGAAAACACTTGGTCTAGGAAACTCACGCGATTGACAGTAGATGGGCAAAAGCGGTTCTACAGATCTAATAAAGTTCGGAAGAAGGGACCACAATGCTTTTCACCATTGTAAAATAATATAAGTCAAGAAATAAAATTATACTATCAATATTTTTTTTTTGCATGTCACTATAGCTCTTAAACTTAGTTTGTTTATGTCACTTAGTATGTTTTTTATGACCATATTCATATTTTTTTCTCATCTCAGTTAACCTTATATACACCTTTAACCTTATTGTATAATTTAAGAAAGCCAATTTTCTAATTTCAATCCGCCGCCGCCAAGTGTTCGCTTAACAATAAAAGTTGCCAAAATAAAAAAAAACCAATGCCAGTTTAAATTAAAACATAGCTTACAACTGATTATTTAGCTGCTACTTTCTACTTAAATTTATCCCTCACTGTAGCTGCAAACCTATTATTTTTGCTACCGGCTTAATTTTTTTTTAAATCCCATATTCCAATTAATTTGTCGCCGCGTTAAATACATGCCTTTAAAAATCACTTCCCGCGTGCGACTCCAATTTACTTTAATCATTTTTCAAACTTTTTTGCGTAGTTTGGTCTTAATTTATTGCAGTTTAATCAAAACACCTAATGTACATACATTTGGTGTTGCCAGAAACATCATCATCCTCGAACATTAATGTCACGACTTTATATACAAACTGTACATTGCTTAGTTTCATTATGAGCTATGCATTGACACGAGGGAAAACAAAGCAATGGACTTTGATTCGCCTTGTTTGTCTTGTTGTAAAACCATAAAGTTATTTAATAATATGGCTATAAACATCTTTGCATAGCTCACATCACAGCGTTGTAATTTGTCGTGGTTTGGCCATGGAAAAAAGGTTTGGCGAGCATGTTGGTGTACAAGTTGTACAACGCACAACAGTGTTGTTGCATTGATACTATTGATAGTACCAATAGTTTGACATTATCAGTAGTATCGAAACGTAATACTATCGATAGTGTTGCCTATTTAAATAGTATCAAGACACAATACTATCGATAGGATCAAAACGCTTAGTATCGAAATGCTATAATCGAAACGATAGTATTGCGTTTTGATACTATCGATAGTCAAACTAACTATTGTTGCATCAACCAACACTGAAGCACAGAATTAATATTAGTACTACGTACAGAAAGGAAACTCCCTGCCCCTCCCGCAATATGGCACCCCCCGCTCCTTCCGCACTTCTCCCCCGTTCTTGTGTAACTGTGGGACGTTCGACTATGAAAACGCACACATTGACGAGTTACTGACGTGTTCACGGATATACAGTTTCATTTGTAGTAGTAGTAGGCATATTTGACGCGCCGTTTCTATGAAGCGCCCGCTCTGTGACTGAAGTGTAAATACAAACAAACGCCTTACGTAGAATACGCCCTAGTCTTTGTTGCACTGTCATCAATTCATCATGTACATAAAGCAAGGTTCTGTCTGTCATTGTCATTTTGATTTATATCATTGACATTTGAAGGTACCCAGATACAGTCTTCAGCACAAATATCTATCCAGTTCCTTGTAAATTCACCTCTAAATTTATAGTAATAAATGTTCATGCAGGGTAAGTTGTCATGTAGTTGTTAACCAACCAAAACCAACACATGAGTAGAGAACTGACTGACATCAACAAACAAAGTTTTTTGTGCTGCTGTGATAATTTAATAATCATCGCTGTTGTTGTGAGTTATCGAACGAAACATTTGTACGCAGATATTGTTGGCTCTTGCAGTTAACTGTCTTGCAGCAATTACAATTTCTTTAATTTAGTTTCAACTTGAATTTCCCCAGCGATGGTTGTGTAGAAGTAATCATGCGTCATTTGTATTTTTCGTTAGCATTTTTGTGTATTTTATCGTGCTGCAGAACTGAGATAAGTTTTGCGGAAAAGGATAGTCTTTTAAATGGTTTTATTGAGTTTTTGAATAACTTGCCGAATCATCAATACAGTTACGAAGATGGAATCTTGCTTAGTGCGCAAGAGGCGGTAAGTGGCCAGTTTTATATTGTTCCAACCAAAGGTTATCATTGTGCAGACCCTCTAGTTTATTATATACTCCAATTTGATAACTTACTTATCTACTTTCCAATTAGGGTTTCAATAATATAGTAAATTGTCTGGTTTATTGTTCGCAGTAGTAAAACTTAATGCATTTTTAATGGTTTTTTTTTCAATTTGCCTTTGTAATAAGTACTAACTAGCTGTCCCCGCGTCTTTGCTCGCGTGGGGCTACTGTTAATATTTCAGGCAGCCTATTAAATTGATACATGTATCAGTTTATAAGTTCGATTCATTTACAAACATACAGTTAGTCAAAAATACCCCTCATACATTTTTTTATAAGTAGGTACAATGTAAATATCATATGTACAGACAGACCAGTTGTTACAATTTTATTATAGTTACAGTTTTACTTCTGCAGGTGTAGTTCTCTTATCCATGGTCACAACATTTTCACACCAGTGTGACCACAGATTGAACTTAACCTGATCCGTAGTCACACCATCACACCTTTGACCCAATTTTGGTCTTTTTTGTGTTTTTATTTGGGCTGTAGTGTGACTACAAATAACTTAACCTGATCCGTAGTCAAAAAAATTGAATAGTTTTGCGGCAAAAACTATGTTGTATATCTAAAATATTTAAAAAATACTTTGGTGGACACTTAGACATGATAAGAATTAAACTTCTTTTGTATCTTATTTAGTGTTCACTAAGGGGTTAAGATTATATTGACTATTCAAAGTAAAATAAACAAGAAATGTGAACTAACATAAGTAGGAAACCTCATCTAAATTAATATTGAGCAAGTTGTGTTGATCACATTATCTTTTTAAATAGGCACTCAGAGAATATAGATTGAAAAGAAAAATTGCTAGCTAGGGGAAAAGCAACAACAATAAATCAATAGAATAAACTAAGGACTTGTGATAAGTGTGTTAATCTGCAATCCATAAATTAAATTTGTTCTACTCATTTCACTTTTTGAAAGTCCCAATAAAAATTCAAGAATTTGATTAGTGGAAAATACCATGTGACTGTTTGAATACCATGACAAAAGTCAGTAATTATTGTTTATAGGCTGCCACTAAAAGCTTAGGACAGGTTTTATTTTATTTTGGTTTTTGTATTTTTACTGTGCCCGCAACTTAGTCCAGGCGTATTGTTTATATGTCTGGTCCTAAGCGGCATATCAAGATGAAACCTACGCCAGATTTTAAGTTGACCCTTAAACAATACAATAGTGAAGACCGTATCAAATTTGGTCTAGTAGTTTTTGCGTGATGCGCGTACAAAAATTGTTTTGGCTTCTATTGGCCCTATGAAATGAAGACCTCTAGTTTTTTTTCTTAAATATCTTCTATGTACAGACACAGACCAGTTCCAGTTTTATTATATGTATTGATGATTGATGAGATTCTGGATAGCTTATTTTTTTCTCAAATAGCTTCTATGTACAGACACAGTTACACTCTTAAAAGCTTTTATTTAACTTGCAATGTATGTATGTTCGTTCGGGTGGAATCTTAGAACTCAATTTTGAAGTAGATTTCTTCAAACGATTGAGCTGAAATTTTGTACACAGGCACAGAATTAATATTAGTACTACGTACAGAAAGGAAACTCCCTGCCCCTCCCGCAATATGGCACCTCCCCGCTCCTTCGGCACTTTTCCCCCGTTCTTGTGTAACTGTGGGACGTTCGACTATGAAAACGCACACATTGACGTGTTACTGACGTGTTCACGGATATACAGTTTCATTTGTGGTAGTAGTAGGCATATTTGACGCGCCGTTTCTATGAAGCGCCCGCCCTGTGACACAGGTTTAGTTTGGATGACAATGCATGATATGGTATGTGACGTCATTCTAAATCCAATATGGCGCGGACCATCCAAGATGGCGGAATAGTTATTTGTAATGCATTTCTACAATATGGGTATCAAATGAAAGGGTTTGTTGAGAATAACTAGAAAAATAATGTGGCGTGCGTGTCATTCTGAATCCAATATGGCGGTCCATCCAAGATGGAGGAATAGTTATTTTTTAATGCACATCTACAACATGGGTATGAAATGAAAGGGTCTTTTTAGAGCGTTTATAAAAGCTTTTTTTTTAAGTTTTTTTACTATTAATTTATATTATACTAGCTGTCGCCCCGCGGCTTTGCCCGCGTGAGTTTCGCTCAGATGAAAAATCTCACTTGGAGCTTTTCATCAGATGTTCCAGATCTTCAATTTCTATACGTCAGCAGAAAATGCTCATCAGGTTGAACGACTTTTACTAAGGCGCCATTTACATATACATGTTATAGTGTAGGTGGTCTCTTGGAGTTATTCATCCAAAGTTTCCAGATCTTCAATTGCTATACGTCAGCAGAAAATGCTCATCAGGTTGAACGACTTTTGTTGGCACCATTTCCATATATCTTATAGTTTAACTGTTCTGTTTTGGTTCTTCACCAAGTGCTCCAGTTTTCAAAATCAATTATAGCCTAAATGTTGCCTAGGCTTAATAGCTATACAACAAAAAAAGTTTCATTCAAATCGGTTCAGTACTTTCGGAGATTAGCGTGATCATACATACAGACAGACAAAAAATTAAAAAAAAATTTTTTTGCTTTCTATTATTCTTTTTAAGTGTCCCTCTATTCATTTCAGTCAAAAATACTAAATGTACAGACAAAATATTTTTACTGTTTTATTATATGTATAGATGTATTGATGATTGATGAGATTGATGATTGGATTGGCTATCACACACAGGAAAATTGGAGTAGATAAATAAAACAAAATTACCTTCATATTTAAATTATTAGTTAGGATAGGACTATGATACATTCAATGCATATAAAACACATTTTGATGAATTTTGTTTTAGGAGGATAATTACTACAGAATCGAAACAAAGCTGAAAGAGAAAGATTCACAGAAGTATTCATTATGTACTTGCACATTGAAATTGCATGAAAATGGGGTGTTAATACAGGGTGATGTGTACAATTGTGAGGATTATCCAGTGGAGGTTGCGGTTACATCAGGTGCGACGGGGCTTCCTCATGATTCAGACCTGGGTGAGAAGGAGGTATCTGAAGATGAGCCACCGGTTGAACATAAGCCCGTAGAGCTTGACAATGAAATACGCCCGAACACTGAGGTAAGCTAAGTATGTTCAAAAAGATATAATCTGTTAAGGTTTTTAAATCATCAAGATGCAAGGATGGAATATTCCACTTGTTCACCTGTGTGAAGTGAAAAGAGTGGTTTAGTATCTTCATTTCACCTCGGGACTAATTTCAGTGCACTATGCTAATATAAGCTAACTACTATCACTAATAGATAAATAGATAAATTAATTTTATGGATGAGGTTTCATGGGCTTTCCTACGGAACACTAAAAACTTATTTTCTGACATGGGATAACGGGGTCGCCTCGCGTAAAAGATAAAGCTTGGTAGGTCAATGTTGTTTATCCTGCTGGGAGTTTAAAATTGCCACTTTGAAGAAGAGGATGTCATTTCCTAAATATTCAAAATTGAACCTTATTAGGCCATAAATAAGGTTCATTTTTCAATATTTAGGAAATGAGAATGGATCATTTTCAGATTTATCAAAGTGGCCGTTTTAACCCCCCAGTAATAATAACATCCGAATGGAAAATAAATATTTTTCTTTGATGATTGTTACTAAATTTCAAAATGAGGAGTGACTTCCAACGGCCCCGGTGGGACGACCCCGGTGACGGGGCCGTTGGAAAAAAAATTTCCAACGGCCCCGGCGGGCCCTGATTTTGCGTTGACGGGGCCGTTGAAAAAAAAAATTTGCCAACGGCCCCGGCGTGTTTTTTAAATGGGACGGATAGCATAATAAATTAATAGCATACGCTCCGGTAGTGTTTAAAGAGGGGGAAATGGTATATTATTTTGTAGACCTTAAATATGAAATGAAATTAAAAAAAGAGTTTCTATGTAACAATCAGTTAATAATACGTTAATTAGTTATAAATACTGTTTACGGAGTAAAAATACAACAGAGACAGTAAGATATTTGGTAGTTGACGGTTTGTTATCTTAATAGATAGATAGATAGATAGATAGATAGATAGATAATACGTTTATTTGTATCAGCTGAGACACATAACATAACAAACATAATATGAAATAAATGCAAAAAGTTCCTAAATATAGTAAAAACAATTTGACGTTACTATGTGCCGCAGTGATACAAATTGGTAATAACTCAGTGGTTGAATTGCCCCTACAGGAGCAAACACTGATTTTCAGTCATCACCATTAAAGGGACACGTTGAACTGCCACCAGGCGAACGTCTAAAGAATAATAATAATATGTCTGGTGCGAACTACCGTAAGTTACAGCTGTTACTGGTGTACTAGAAAAGATTTAAAAATTAAATGGAATGGTAAGAAATACCTAAATAAAATAAAATAAAATAAAATTCCACGAGTCTGTAGGTTTCCTGCCACCTAACCGACCAAACGCTGTTTTTCCAACAAAATTGATTTAAAATGTTTTTTGAAAGTAGACCTCACAGTAAGTGACCTTATCGGTGGTATATTATTCCAGCATTTGGTCGCCTGGTAGCGGAAACTGCCAGTACTTTAGTTTATACTTGTACTATTATTTATTCTGTGTCATAATATAATACAAACATCATGTATTTTATTTTATTATATATATGATTGTTGATACCTAGTTGATATTTATTTTTTTTCAACAATAAAAAGTGATTGTTACATAGAAACTCTTTTTTAAATTTCATTTCATATTTAAGGTCTACAAAATAATACACAATTTCCCCCTCTTTAAACACTACCGGAGCGTATGCTATTAATTTATAATGCTTTCCGTCCCATTTAAAAAACACGCCGGGGCCGTTGGCAAATTTTTTTTTCCAACGGCCCCGTCAACGCAAAATCCGGGCCCGCCGGGGCCGTTGGAAATTTTTTTTCCAACGGCCCCGTCACCGGGGCCGTCCCGCCGGGGCCGTTGGAAGTCACTCAAAATGAGAGATGCAGTCTGTGAAATTTCTTTAAGAACAACTTTTCTGGCAGACTTTGAAGTCGCAATAAAATAATATTAGTTGAATGGCCTAATTAATATAAGCTTACTAGCGACCCGCCCTTGCTTCGTTCTGATATTTATTATACCTATCACACTAATATTACAAAGAGGCAGTGGTAAGTTTGTTTGTAGGGGGTAATCTTCGGAACAACTGATCCGATTTTAAAAATTCTTTCACCAAGAGAAAGCTACATCATACCTGATTAACATAGCTACAATTTATGTATGTACCTCTCGAGCGTAGCCGGGGCGGGGCGCTAGTATACCATAATCATCCGGAAGAAATTATCTGAATGTTAGTTTGTGGGCCTAACAACACTGAATATTTCACTACAAATATACTTGACGTTTGTAGGCCACGTCAGGGGAACAGTTTGTAGCTATACCGCGCGAGGAGCCAATCCGTCGGGACAGCGTAGGGTGTATCGGGTGTGCGTCCCATGTGGACCCCGCGGCGCCCGGCGTGGCCGAACTGGCCGCCGTGGGCGTCAAGCAACTCGACAGGCACGAACCCAACGTGAGGCACAGCCTCAACAAAGTTGTCGATGTCGAAAGACAAGTTCAGGTATTTCTACAAAAATTGTTAATTTGTATCGACAATATCACTAAATTAATTAGTAGAGCCATCTATTTTGTGATAGGTAATTATATTCATAATGATTTTTGATACGAATACTCACGCGTGTTGTTAGCCGGAACCGCCGCGCCGACTAGTTTCGACTTTATACACGCGTATTGAATCTCATTATGACTATTTCTCACGTTAGTTTTAATCATATTTATTCAAATAAATAACTGTCGTCATTGACACTAAAAGTGGGTTTAGTGACAATTTAGGTTATGGGCCCAGCACGCTTCAACTCTTTAACATTAGCTTTTGTTTTGTTTCTCTTAGGGATGGAATTCCCAAAATTCCTCCTTTCCCTTTCATTCATATAAGTATAGACCATAAAATAATGTTCAAATAGTAACACGCATCATAATTTCAGGTCGTCAACGGTGTTCGGTATATAGTCACTATGCTAGTCGATTTTAACAACTGCACATCTTCCGAGGACACTACGTGCGCTTTCACAAAACCTTGTAAAGTTTCCGTTCTTGAAAAGCCATGGATTAAATTACCTAATGGAGCCAAGTACAGGGCCATATTATCCAATAATTGCACTGAAATCTGGCTCTTTGGAGATAATGGCGAAGTTGTATCAGATGGAACTAACAATGATGATAAAACCGACGATTCAATGAAACCTACGCCTGATTACGATAAAATTGCTAATACTGGTTCGGCTGATGATATTCTAAAAGCCATATATAATAAAGATCTTCAGTCACAACAAACTCAAAAATTTCTTACTGAACAAGAGATAAGAAATTTAGAAGAGCAAATCATACCTTATAATCAGTTTCAGACATCTCCCGAGCCACGTATATCTGTAACTGAATCTTCTAATCACGCTGATATAAGTAAACACAACTCTGAAGTTGAGACTATCAAGCAATACGCTGAAAATTCTAATACAGAAAGTCAAGACACACTTGCTGGAATTACTTTATCAGAAGAAAAAAAGAAAACGATAGATGATCTTATGAATTTTTTCAATTTTGCTGGCTTTACCACTAAGGACAAAAGACAAACCTCTAGAAATAAAAGGAGTTTCAGTTACGATATAAAAGTAATGTCCTTGTTGAACAACTATAAGAAAGTTAAAGAAAGTTTAAAAAACGCAAAATACATTTATTACGTTGCTCACATTATGGTGGATTATTTAAATGAAGTATATTATAGTAAGGAAAATCAGATTTTACAGGAAGTCACTGCTGCAGAACAAGAATCGGATGATCATCATCTTTTTATTTATTTACAAGCTCGTGTTACACCACAAAAAGGATCAAATAAGGAACAACAAAATCGAATTTGTAATGGTATAATAGACGTAACTAATAAAGATGAGCCGGAAGTATTACATGCGTTTTGTTATTTCGATTCAGCCAAAAAATCTGAAATTAATACTGCTGTACCAATACCAGTTGACGATAAGGTACTTCAACATTTGATGAATATAGCGCTTGAAAAATTGGAATCTCAATCTTCAAAGATGAATGCAATTAAAGTGTCTAAAATTATTTCAGCAAGCACTCAAAGGGGATCTGGAGTACTCACAAGGGTATCGGCAATACTAGTATTATTAAATTGTAGCAAAAATATGCCTGTGAAGGAAAGAAATAATTGCATTGAATTAGAGAACCTTGGATCTAAGATATGCGAAATTGAAATTTTTCAAAAAGATTGGCTAAAAGCGACGAATATAATGCATAGTTGTATAGAAACCCAAATAGATCAAAGTTTTTCAAATGAGAAAAAAAATAGAACATCGCATCTCATAAATGATAAAAAAATTGTTGAAATTGCACAAGAAGCTTTATCATATTTGGAGACCCAATCAAACAGAATTAACAGGCAAAAAATCGTAGAAATCAAATCGGTGTCAACCCAACTTATCGCTGGTCTCATGACTTCTGTAGATTTTATAGTCGGGTATACGAATTGCAAAAATGGCGATGATGTCGACATTGAAAACTGTGTTTTTTTACTTAATGAAAAATTGAGGTACTGCACGGTAAAAGTCTGGCAAAGACCTTGGTTGGAAGATGGTAAAGAAATGAAAGTTATTTGTAATGATAATTTTAAAACTAATGATACAAATTATTTGAATACTGTTCCCAAACACCTCACAAAAAATTATCACCCAAGTGATGAGAAATATGATATTGAAATGGCAAAAGAATCACTACAAAAATATGTACAAGAATCTGGAATTAGGCAAACCTACGAAGTGGCTAGTGTGGACATGGTTAAAGTGCAGGTTGATGAAGGAACTACGAAATTAGATTTTACTATAAGATCACTTGATAACTTGAATAACACTTTCAACGATTTGGTAAAATGTCATTCTCTCATTCAAGTCGGGCCAGTATTTGCCGACAAAAATATTACCGTAGATTGTGAATTTAACGATCAAAAATCGGTAACAAATGGAATATCTGGAGGGCAAATTGAAAAAGACCCTAGTAGCCCACAATACAGAGCCTTAGCCGAGGAATCTATGCATCATTATTTACTGTCGTCCGGAGTGAAAGAAGAACATAAGGTTATCAGCGTGGACAAAGTAAGTCTTCAAGTTGTATCGGGATCTTTAACTAGACTAGATTTTACAATTAAACCGATTAGTAAGTTAGATAAAGGCGATTCACTTAAGTGTCATTCTAAAGTATGGGAACAGAGGTGGCTTAATAAAAAGGAGATAACAGTCCATTGCGAAATCAAAAATCACACATCGAGGGCAAAACGACAAGTGCCTGGTGGTGTCAGTGAGGTAGATCCTTATGACCCAAAGTATAAGATTTTGGCAGAGGAATCTATGCAGAAATATTTGACTTCAGTAGGAACGACGCAAGCTCATAGAGTCCTCAGCGTGGACAGAGTGACACATCAGGTAGTGGCAGGTACTAAAACCACGCTTGATTTTACAATACAACCGGTCGGAACAGGAGATGTGATAAAGTGTCACTCCGATGTGTTTGAACAGGCGTGGCTTAACAAGAAGGAGATAACAGTCAATTGCGAAATCAAAGATCACACATCGAGGGCGAAACGACAAGTGCTTGGTGGTGTCAGTGAGGTAGATCCTAATGACCCAAAGTATAAGATTTTGGCAGAGGAATCTATGCAGAAATATTTGACTTCAGTAGGAACGACGCAAGCTCATAGAGTCCTCAGCGTGGACAGAGTGACACATCAGGTAGTGGCAGGTACTAAAACCACGCTTGATTTTACAATACAACCGGTCGGAACAGGAGATGTGATAAAGTGTCACTCCGATGTGTTTGAACAGGCGTGGCTTAACAACAAGGAGATAACAGTCAATTGCGAAATCAAAGATCACACATCGAGGGCGAAACGACAAGTGCCTGGTGGTGTCAGTGAGGTAGATCCTACTGACCCAAAGTATAAGATTTTGGCAGAGGAATCTATGCAGAAATATTTGACTTCAGTAGGAACGACGCAAGCTCATAGAATCCTCAGCGTGGACAAAGTGACACATCAGGTAGTGGCAGGTACTAAAACCACGCTTGATTTTACAATACAACCGGTCGGAACAGGAGATGTGATAAAGTGTCACTCCGATGTGTTTGAACAGGCGTGGCTTAACAACAAGGAGATAACAGTCAATTGCGAAATCAAAGATCACACATCGAGGGCGAAACGACAAGTGCTTGGTGGTGTCAGTGAGGTAGATCCTAATGACCCAAAGTATAAGATTTTGGCAGAGGAATCTATGCAGAAATATTTGACTTCAGTAGGAACGACGCAAGCTCATAGAGTCCTCAGCGTGGACAGAGTGACACATCAGGTAGTGGCAGGTACTAAAACCACGCTTGATTTTACAATACAACCGGTCGGAACAGGAGATGTGATAAAGTGTCACTCCGATGTGTTTGAACAGGCGTGGCTTAACAACAAGGAGATAACAGTCAATTGCGAAATCAAAGATCACACATCGAGGGCGAAACGACAAGTGCCTGGTGGTGTCAGTGAGGTAGATCCTACTGACCCAAAGTATAAGATTTTGGCAGAGGAATCTATGCAGAAATATTTGACTTCAGTAGGAACGACGCAAGCTCATAGAATCCTCAGCGTGGACAAAGTGACACATCAGGTAGTGGCAGGTACTAAAACCACGCTTGATTTTACAATACAACCGGTCGGAACAGGAGATGTGATAAAGTGTCACTCCGATGTGTTTGAACAGGCGTGGCTTAACAACAAGGAGATAACAGTCAATTGCGAAATCAAAGATCACACATCGAGGGCGAAACGACAAGTGCTTGGTGGTGTCAGTGAGGTAGATCCTAATGACCCAAAGTATAAGATTTTGGCAGAGGAATCTATGCAGAAATATTTGACTTCAGTAGGAACGACGCAAGCTCATAGAGTCCTCAGCGTGGACAGAGTGACACATCAGGTAGTGGCAGGTACTAAAACTACGCTTGATTTTACAATACAACCGGTCGGAACAGGAGATGTGATAAAGTGTCACTCCGATGTGTTTGAACAGGCGTGGCTTAACAACAAGGAGATAACAGTCAATTGCGAAATCAAAGATCACACATCGAGGGCGAAACGACAAGTGCCTGGTGGTGTCAGTGAGGTAGATCCTACTGACCCAAAGTATAAGATTTTGGCAGAGGAATCTATGCAGAAATATTTGACTTCAGTAGGAACGACGCAAGCTCATAGAATCCTCAGCGTGGACAAAGTGACACATCAGGTAGTGGCAGGTACTAAAACCACGCTTGATTTTTACAATACAACCGGTCGGAACAGGAGATGTGATAAAGTGTCACTCCGATGTGTTTGAACAGGCGTGGCTTAACAACAAGGAGATAACAGTCAATTGCGAAATCAAAGATCACACATCGAGGGCGAAACGACAAGTGCTTGGTGGTGTCAGTGAGGTAGATCCTAATGACCCAAAGTATAAGATTTTGGCAGAGGAATCTATGCAGAAATATTTGACTTCAGTAGGAACGACACAAGCTCATAAAGTTCTCAGCGTAAACAAAGTGACATATCAGGTAGTGTCAGGGTCTAAAACCACAATTGATTTTACTATAAAACCAGTCAACGAGGGAGATGAGATAAAGTGCCATTCTGTAATATGGGAACAACCTTGGCTAAAAAATAAACAAATAAAGGTCAGTTGTAAAATTGAAGACAAGAAATCAAGGAGTGAAAGGTCCTTGCCGGGAGGAATCAATGAACGAGACCCTAATGATCCAGAATACAAAGCATTGGCAGAAGAATCTATGCAGAAATATGTGACTTCAGCTGGCATAACCCAAGCTCATAAAGTAATCAGCGTTGACAAAGTGACATATCAGGTAGTGTCAGGGTCTATAACCAGAATTGATTTTACAATAAAACCAGTTAACAAAGGAGATGAGATAAAGTGCCATTCTAAAATATGGGAACAACCTTGGTTAAACAATAAACAAATAAATGTCACTTGTGAAATTGAAGACAAGAAATCAAGGATTGAAAGGTCCTTGCCGGGAGGAATCAATGAACGAGACCCTAATGATCCAGAATACAAAGCATTGGCAGAAGAATCTATGCAGAAATATTTGACTTCAGCTGGCATGACCCAAGCTCATAAAGTAATCAGCGTTGACAAAGTGACATATCAGGTAGTGTCAGGGTCTGTAACCAGAATTGATTTTACAATAAAACCAATCAACAAAGGTGATGAGATAAAGTGCCATTCTAAAATATGGGAACAACCTTGGCTAAACAATAAACAAATAAATGTCACTTGTGAAATTGAAGACAAGAAATCAAGTATTGAAAGGTCCTTGCCGGGAGGAATCAATGAACGAGACCCTAATGATCCAGAATACAAAGCATTGGCAGAAGAATCTATGCAGAAATACTTGACTTCCGCTGGCATGGCTCAAGCTCATAAAGTAATTAGCGTTGACAAAGTGACATATCAGGTAGTGTCAGGGTCTATAACCAGAATTGATTTTACAATACAACCAGTCAGCGAAGGAGATGACATCAAATGCCATTCTGAAGTATGGGAAAGGCGGTGGCTTAATAAGAAGGAGATAACAGTTAATTGTGAACTAAAAACTAAGGAAACAAGGACGAAGCGACATATTTTTGGAGGGGCTAGAGAAGAAGACATTAGTGATCCTAAGTATAAACTTTTAGCAGAAGAATCTTTGCACAAGTATGTGACGACTTCCGGATTGCCACAAACTCTCAGAGTGGTAACCGTGGACAAAGTTACTATTCAAGTGGTATCGGGACTAGTTACAAGACTTAATTTCACAATAGCTCCAGATGACGTTACAGATACAGATATGTTTATTAAGTGTTACGCAGAAATTTGGGCAATAACTTGGCTTCAGCAAAACGAGATAAATGTTTCTTGTAATTTCGATCCACAGCGCGCAAAAAGAGATACTTTTAATATAAATAAACACAAAGGTGGTCTTGTAGAGCAAGATCCGGATAATCCTCACTTTTTAGCATTAGCTAAAGAATCCTTACAGAAATATAAACAATTACATGAAATTAAAAGTGATCACGTAGTTCTAGAGGTAAAAAAAGTGACTATGCAGGTCGTTGCAGGAACCATGTATAGAATTAATTTTATCGCAAACCGAACATCCTGCGATGTAACTGATATAAAACGTTCACTTTGTAATAAAGAAAATAACGATAAATATTTGTTTTGTTTTGCAAAAATTTGGAGTCGACCTTGGTTAAAACAAAAGAAAATTGATGTTTCTTGTTACAATGAAGATTTACTTGATGATCCTGATGATAATAAAATTAATTATCATAACCAGGTAATAAATAAATTTAATCGAGTCTTAAATGAAAAACAAGATGCAAATAAGCAAGAATACAAAGAGATGGCGAAGCTGGCGTTAAAAAAATACAAGAAGATATCGAATTCGAAACATGGATTTAAAGTCGACAAAATATACCATGTTACTGAGCAAGTCACTGCTGGAATCACTACGAATATAGATTTTGCTGCATTACCAGATAATTGTTTAAATCAAGAATGTCCGGAACCGAAGGTGAGGTTACATTGTCAAGCAGAAATATGGGAGAAACCAGGAAGAGATTCTATAAAAGACATTATGAGTATATTATGTAAACGTAAAAAGGGTAAGGCATCTAGTAATAAACAAAATATTGTTACAAGAGGAAAGAGAGATACTGATGTAGATGAAAATTACATCGAAGAAGATTTAAAGTACTATTATGCAGATGCTGCCCTTAATAAAATCAATGTTCAGTCTAGGTCTCAAAACTTGTTTAAATTAGTATCTATCCATTCCATACAAGCTTCTACGCAAATGCGAAATAATTTAATACGAATGTACTTAGAAGTTGCGCAAACTTTTTGCTTAAGAAAACAAAGTGAAGATGTGGGCCGTTGTGATGAATTGAATGGAGTAAGTCATAAATTGTGCCATGCTCGATTGTATCCTGCTCCCAATGATGAGCTTGTAATAAGACAACTGGCTGTGACTTGCGAAGAACATGAGGATTTTGAAGAAGTTACTGGAATATCAATACCTCGTTTATTAAGAGCGTCAATAAAATTTGTCGAGAATGATCCAGACATCGCACAGAAGATGGTCAATTTAGGGCCTCCTTATGTTATTCCTAGTTTAGATTCAAGAGTACCTACTAAAATAAGTTTTATGTTAGGAACGACCAATTGCACAAAAGATGTAGATGTTACCCGATACCGCGGGGAAGTCTGCTTGATAGATCCGCTTATTACCCCAAAAACTTGCACTTCTTTTATCTTTATGATGCCGCATAGTAATTTCATTAGGAAAATTGACGTCCAGTGTTATAAACCAGAATTGCGTCGGACGAGAAGATGGATTCCAATGGCTGGCAATCTAACTTCAGACGACATAGAAATTCGTAAACTAGCTGAATTGGCGCTGCAACAGTTGGAAATGGAATCTTTGCATCGATATAAACAAAAAATTCTAGAGATTAACAATTATTCTATCAAGATAACATCAAGACAAGAAACTCACATTGATTTCGAAGTGGGTTACACAAATTGTATTAAATACGAATGGGTTGATGATTTAGCAAGTTGCGAACTACTAGAACATCTTCCAAGAAGACAGTGCAACGCTGTAATTTCCGAGACACTTTGGAATGAAAATGGAAAGAATGTTATTGTTGAGTGTAAAGATGATGAGACTCCATTGGAGGCACACATCCAGTTCAGTGATGCGCAAACCGCTACGTTATTAGCCGAAGAGGCATTGAGGCACATAGAAGCAAAGTATCCTCATCCCCGTAAACAGAAAGTGGCAAGAATTTTCTCTTTAGAAAAGCAATCGGTCGCCGGTTTGCATTATAGGATGAAGATGGAGGTTGGATTAACAAACTGTTCTGCATTAAGTGACACGCATAACTGTCAAATAGTAACTGATGGCGAGTTAAACAAGTTCTGTAGAGTGAACGTGTGGATTCGTCCGTGGATACAGCATGCTCCTTTGTTCCGGGTTACATGTGATTACCAGAACGATGAGTATAGGTCGATGTACGAGGATGTCCAGGCGCAGCAACTGTTCTTTGAGTTCCTGCAGACGTACAGGCCGGAATACGCGGACAATGCCGAAGAAATGGAAAGAAGATATAACATCTTTAGGGAGAATGTGAAGAAGATCCACGAGCTGAACGTGCGCGAGCTCGGTACAGCGAGATACGGGGTGACAAGATTTGCTGACTTGACATATGAGGAGTTTGGTCGCAAGTTTCTGGGTTTGGATGTGAGAAAGAAGAATGAGAATAATATTCCATGGAGCCAGGCGGAGATCCCGAAATTCGAAGACGGAAAGGATATCCCGGCATCGTTCGACTGGCGGAAGTACGGCGCGGTCACCGAGGTCAAGGACCAGGGCTCGTGTGGCAGCTGCTGGGCATTCAGTGTCACAGGTAATGTTCCTTTGTTATCATTTTACTCAACTGACAAATTGTTACCATTTGTTATTATTTATGATGGTATTTTATGATGACACCGATAATTTGTTACTATTCTATTCCTTGATTCCTCAACCGATAAATTGTTAAATACACTTTGCCAGGGACATACACTTTTCATAAGATAAAATAAATATTATTAGAAAAGAGTATCTATATTTATCAGAATAGGGTAGAATTAAACCTGGAATATACATAGGATACTAAGGGAGAACAGCCCCTGGCCCAGCTGGTTTCGTTATAAATTTTCCTTGTGTTCCAAATCTTGAGAGTTATGTAAGCGAATATTTGTGTGCAGGGAATATCGAAGGGCAGTGGAAAGTGCAAAAAGGAGAGCTGGTGTCCTTGTCTGAACAAGAGCTGGTTGACTGCGACAAATTGGACGACGGCTGCAACGGGGGCCTGCCCGATAACGCTTATAGGTTGGTATCACTGCCTCACTAGTTGTCAGCCCGACAACGCTTATAGGTTGGTATCACTGCCTCACTAGTTGTCAGCCCGACAACGCTTATAGGTTGGTATCACTGCCTCACTAGTTGTCAGCCCGACAACGCTTATAGGTTGGTATCACTGCCTCACAAGTTGTCAGCCCGACAACGCTTATAGGTTGGTATCACTGCCTTACTAGTTATCAGCCCGACAACGCTTATAGGATGGTATCACTGCCTCTCTAGTTGTTAGCCCGACAACGCTTATAGGTTGGTATCACTGCCTCACTAGTTGTCAGCCCGACAACGCTTATAGGTTGGTATCACTGCCTCACTAGTTATCAGCCCGACAACGCTTATAGGATGGTATCACTGCCTCTCTAGTTGTTAGCCCGACAACGCTTATAGGTTGGTATCACTGTCTCACTAGTTGTCAGCCCGACAACGTTGGTATCACTGCCTCACTAGTTGTTAGCCCGATAACGCTTAAAGGTTGGTATCACTGCCTCACTAGTTGTTAGCCCGACAACGCTTATAGGTTGGTATCACTGCTTCACTAGCTTGCAAGGTCTGCCCCGTGCGGCAAAAACCCATCCTACCCCACTGAAATAAAGAAGTGAGAATTCTTGTATTATAGGAAAATTCTGCCCGTCATACCACTTTCATAAAACGTTCAAGACGTTTGACGGATGACAAATGGAGGTGGTAGTGCAGGCTTGTCATCCGAATTATTGGAATTTTATCTAGGACTTTTTAGTGCTCCTAAAAACTCCCACATTAAATTCCCCTTCCATCTTCATCTGGGCACTTATCGGCCACGCGTGACCTCAGTTGACAAGCTAGATCTCAAGCTTGACCTTTATATCTTTAGTTCACCAATCAAATACAATACATGCAATGCTTAATGATTTTTTTTAATATATAACATTTTCGCACTGCCTTTTTCTACATCACCCAGTTGGTTGACTGGCTTTTTTTAAGTGCGGCAGTTAAATTCTTCATTTTATTTATTTATTAAATTAATAATCTCTATCCCTAGTCTGTTCCATCCACTTTCTGTCGAATGCGTTCATTAAATAATACGTACGTTTACGTAGAAACGTAAATACATATAAAATTAATATATACAAAGTATAGTGTTTGATCGGGCTAAGTGATCTGTGGGCTCAGTTGACCTTGAAGTGATATAAAATATTGCATGTCTCAACAAATATACGTCAATAACAGTCACATTCTGTATTTGACGATACATTAGTCATAAGGGTTTTCCTTATGCTAGCAACTGACGCGCATTCAATATTAGTGCTCTGCCATCATTCTAGACAATGGCCCGTTGTTATTAATTTTTCTCACGTCAAAATGTCTTTAACGTGATCTCAGTTCACGGAATAAGCAGTTTTTTTATATTTTTATTAAAGATTGGTTTGCTCTTGACCACAATCTTGCCCGAGGACAGAGATGAGGTCTACGATGTAGCGAGCTTACCCAGAAGCAGCCTCTTATTATTATTAACTTATGTTGGATACTCATTATACAGCCCTGTTTTTTGTAAAGATTTTTTGAACGTACTCAAAAATGGCTCAAAAATTACACTAGAAGAAGAAGAGAAGACACAATTTGTGTACCCTCAAAGCTACTAGGTTTATTTGATAAATCTATATGTGGAATATAGGTCTGATTATAAACTTCCCCATAACAAAATTCAAAAATTTATTTTTCTGTAATATTTTGAGACAGTATTAAAATAAGTAGTTTTAAAATTTTCAACATGTTTTATAGCTGTAAATATTATAACACTCTTCAATAATATAAAGCAATTCAATTTTAAATTTTACAATTTTTATTTCCCGCAAAAACATTTTTTGAAAGTTGTGTTATTTTCTTCATACAAGGACTATACCAATTTGATTAAAACTAACGTGAGAAATAGTCATAATGATTTTGATACGGATACTCACGCCGTCTTGTTAGCCGGATTGGCCGACTAGTTTCGACTTCATACGGAAGTCATTTTCAAGGCGAGTAAGGAGCGTCTTTTCGACGTGACAGACTAGACGGCCCAGTACAGAACTGGGCCATCTGTCACGTCGGAACGCCTTACTCGCCTTGAAAATGATGGAGAAATTAACACAACTTTCAAAAAAAGTTTTTCCAGGAAAAAAAATTGTAAAATTTAAAATTGAATTGCTTTATATTATTGAAGAGTGTTAAAATATTTACAGCTATAAAACAACTTTTAGAATTGCTTATTTTAATACTGTCGCAAAATTTAGCGTAAAATAAAATTTCGAATTTTTGACACATTTTATTTCTCAAATCTTACGTGATGGAGGAAATTTATAATTAGACCTACATTCCACACATACAGATTATCAAAAAAACCTAGTAGCTTTGAGGGTATAAAAAAAAATAAAAAAAATTGTAAACTAGTGTTATTATCGGAGTCATTACAGAGTAATATCACCTTCAAAAACAAATAAAGGAAATGTGTGCACTAGCTAGTTCGTACTCAAAAATTGCTCAATAAATACTATCTGAGTCATTACAGAGTACTATCACCTTTAAAAACAAATACCTACTTTTCAGCTTAGGTAAAAAAATCTAGTAATTTTTTTTTGCAAGTGTAAACCGTTTAATCATAAGACACACACATAGCAATATTATTAAGTAACACGTTTACAAATAAAAAATCTCCTCGAACGCGCCGCACCTAGTAATAGTATTTTAAGAGATGCAATATCATGTCTTCTTCCCTTACGAGGTAGACATAGCCAATAGCTGTGAAACTCGAACGCCACGATTAGCTGAATAATGGGCTTTTCGATGGAACGGTTTTTTGTGGCTACATTTTTTTTTTTAATTTTCTGGGCAACGGTCTCCCCCTCTATCTTCCACCTATTCCTGTCCATAGATAGCAACGCTCGACCTATCCGGCTGAAAAGCGTCAAGGTCGTCGTGCCATCTTATCCTTTGCCTTCCTACAAGGAAAATATGGCTGCAAATAATGATTTTTCTCCCTTAGGCTACAAATAATTATTATAATAATATCGTTTATTTCTCTCTAACAAGTGTGTACATTCATTTAATACTTGTTCACTCTTGGATGGAGACTGGTTCCTATAGGAACCTGTGTTGCAGGTAGCTAGGTTTACATTTGGTATTTTGTTGCCATTTGGTGGACACAAAAGTTGGTAAAATCTTGTATGAGGCAACAGTGAAAATAGAAAAGAAATCAAAATAAAAATCATTATCAAATGTTATACTTAGGGATTGGGAAGTACGAGTTTGATAATATTTTTTTTTATTTTTTCAGGGCCATTGAGCAACTCGGAGGGTTAGAGCTGGAGAACGACTACCCATACGAGGGGGAGGACGACAAGTGTTCGTTCAACAAGACGATAGCCAAGGTTCAAATCCGCGGCGCCGTGAATATCACCAGCAACGAGACTGATATGGCCAAGTGGCTGGTGAAGAATGGACCTATTTCTATTGGTAAGTTCGACCCCATAGATTCTTCAAAAAAAAAAAACAAACTATTTCTATTTTTTTTTCGTAGCCATATCTCACTGCTGGGCAACAGCCTCCTCGTTCTCTTTCCATGTGTGTGATCTTTGGTTTTTTCTATCCAAGACATAGAAAAACAAATTATTCTTTAATGAACTTTATTTATTTAAAACTTTATTGCACAAAGTTACTAAAATTATATACTTAATGCCATATGGCATTCTCAACCAGTCAACCTATTGACCAAACAGAGAGTTATGGCTTTATGGTTGACCCACACGAGGTATATTCAACTAGTTACACTGATAGTCAGCTAAAGAATTTTCGAAAATATGGTTAAGTATAAAAATGACGGCATTAAAAAAATATAATCGTCATCGCATGAAATTTTATCAGTCTAATTAAGCCGAAGTTTAATAATGACTTCTATGATAGTATAAAAATGTCTACCTTAAAGTAAGCCGAAGTATAAAATCGTCTTTATTCGTCCCACTACTGGGCAAGGGTCTCCCCCCTTTCAGTGCTATCTTAGAAAAATACATAATTATTATACAAGCCGGGCCCCGGGGCTCCCCGTGGGAATTCATTAATAGAATCATGATTATATTACACGGGTATGATTTCATCAAAATGTATTTGCTTGAAAGAGCAAGAAATCTAATATTCCAAATTGCGGACCTCCTTAAAAAGGAAGATATTAAGAGCACCCATAACCGGAGAGCATGTACGAAGAGAGTGATGAGTGTAGAGGAAGCAAGAGAGATCTGTAAGGAGCGTAGCTTGTGGAATCGCTAGTCTCTGCCTTCCCCCACGGGAAAAAGGCGTGATAATATGTATGTATGTAGCAAGAAATCTATCATCTTTCGCATTTATAAATACTTAAACTTTTTATGTGTACGATAATATTCATAGGGTATGAATAGGGGACCGGACAACTTTTTTTTTTGATGCTTCTTTGAAATACCTCACATTAATAGAATCATCCGTAAAAGAATCACATCCATAACCAAAGTATTTTCCAAGACATAGCCAAAAACAATTCACATTTTCAAGCGATTTTTGGACGATACCAAAACGCCCCTAACTAAACGTACATTCATGTGACGTCACGCGTAGAAAATGGACTTTCCCTAAAAGTTTGAACTCGAATAAATTAGCTCTGGAGAATAAACTCGTGCTGAAAAGTCGCAAAATGGGTTTAATTACATGTATTCTATCATAAAATTACATATTTTTAACAATTCTCATACCTAGGCCGGTCCCCTATTCAGAAGATGACTCATTTCAGTTGCATTCTGAGGTTGCTTCGCCATAAATGACCTCACTCGACTTCTTAAAATGTCCGCTTAGTCACTGAAATTATTGTTTGTTGCACATTTTGAATTCTTCAGTAATCGTAAACTTGTTTACAGTCTGTTAGTCAACAAAATTGTATGCATTTTTGTCTTGACAAATAATTAACATTAACTTTTGTGGAATGTTTACATGCGATAAATGCGAAAGTTTGGATTATGGATGTTTATTGTTTAACCACGCATTTACTGATACTGGATTTCGATCAAATTTGTTGCCTACTGGCATAGATAGATGATCAACCCTTTATTGCACAATTTACATAAATAATACATACAATATAACAACAAGATAATTATTAAAAAAATAAAAAACACGACTGACAAATCACATAGCCTATGTCACTCGGAGGAATGCAAGGAATCTAAAATTACCTCAGCCGTTCAGGACTTGTGGTGGAATAAAGGAACTTACATACATACATGAACCCTGAAAACATAATACTCCTTTTTTGACCGATCAAAGTTTTGCCCCGGACAATTTTTGAACGGGGTTGGCCTCCTATTTGTTTATGATACTGTTACTTTTTTGTTTCACGTTGTACGCTTTGGATTGCGTGTATGGAATTCAGAATTTCTTTATTATACAACATTAGGAGTAGCATAAGATAGATATAAGAGGTATAATGAATTAAATAAAGAAATCTACAACCAACACTAGTCTCATTCAGACGTCCCATCTTCAAAATTCACGTTTATATAACACACTGGATATGATGAGTGGACCGTTGATAAATTGTTTGTTGATTAAAGGTATAAACGCGAACGCCATGCAGTTCTACATGGGCGGTGTGTCGCACCCCTGGAAGATGCTCTGCAACCCCAAGAACCTGGACCATGGGGTCCTCATCGTGGGGTACGGCGTCAAAGGTAATACTTTTTATTTATTTATAAAAGATGGGTTTGTTCTTGTCCACAATGCAATGACCGAGGACAGAGATGAGGTCTACGATGTAGCGAGCTTACCCAGAAGCAGCCTTTTCACTCAGCTTTTGAAGAGAGTCAGGTTGTACTTACTGTTGTTGTTCAGGTTGTGTCATACATCAAAAAGAAGGTAGAAAAAATAAATAGATATCACACAAGTCGCACAGATTGAGCTAGCTTCAAACAATTTTGTAAATTCCGCCCCTATGGGGGTGAAATTAGTGAAAAACAGAATTCACGCGGGCGAAGCCGAAGTAGGACGTTAAAAAAGCTAGTCTCCAATAAAACAAAGCAATCTTATCAAGTTTTCACTTCACAATAGGGGACTGGACAACTTTTTTTTTGATGCTTTGAAATATATTACAATAAGAGTGAAAGAATCACATCAGTAACCAAAGTATTTCCCAAAATATAGTGATGTTTGGACGATACCAAAACGCACCTTACTAGTTTGAGCTCTAATAAATTAAATTAGCTGAGGAGAATAAATTCTTGCCGAAAAGTGTTATGTGTTTATGCCATAATTACATATTTTTTAACAATTCACACACCTTGCCCGGTCCCCTATTCTGTTTGAAAACTATAACGTTACTCATCTACAACAAGCTAATTATTAAAAAATAAAAAACACGACTGACAACTAAAATAGCCTATGTCACTCGGGGAAATGCAAGGAATCTAAAAATGCACCTCACATCAAAATCTGTTAAGCTGTTCAGGACTTATGGAGGAACTAGCTTGAGCCCGCAGCTTCGTAGCGTAGTAGCGGATGCCTACTCATAACATCTACCTGCATGCCAAATTTCAGCCCGATCCGTCCAGTGGTTTGGGCTGTGCGTTGATAGATCACTATGTCAGTCAGTCAGTCACCTTTAAGTTATATATATAGATATAGATAAAGAAACTTACATACATACATGAACCCTGAAAACATAACACTCCTTTTTTGGTCAGTCGTGTAAAAACACAATTAAAATTTTCCAGACTACCCGCTATTCAACAAGCACCTCCCATACTGGACGATCAAGAACTCGTGGGGCAGCTCGTGGGGTGAACAGGGCTACTACCGCGTGTACCGCGGGGACGGCACCTGCGGCGTCAACCAAATGGCGAGCAGCGCCCTCGTCTAGCTTGTATACCCAGGGATGGGTATAAACGGGAAGAAATGATTTTTGCCCAACGTTAACCCATCTAAAACATGGGCTTACACCCGGGAATAAATGGGAAGAAACTGTTTCTTCCCGCCGTAAACCCATCTCTGTGTATAGCCCGAATCATTTCGAATGGCGGTTCTGGGGACAGAAATAAATCAAGATTTAAGGGTGCGAGTGCGTTGCTAAAGTCAAAGTCAAAGTCAAATTTTTTTATTGAAACTTGACCTTCAAAGAAGGCTCTTTTTCACGTCGATAACTAATTATTTAATCATAATATATTATGTTTCAAAGCTACAAACTACTAGCATTTCGGAACGACCACTGCTGAGAAAAAATGCCGAAAGAAACTCATGAAACAGTCTTGGTCGCCTAGCATGCCAGGAATGCTAAGGAATCGCCCGTGTCAATTTTTGCATAAGCCATGCCCTGAGCATATCGAATCTTACGTCATTACTAAATGAAATAGTGATGTGATATTCACTGAAACTAATTGGTAAACAAAGTCACGAAGATGTGTTCAAGTCTTGATTTATTTCTGTGGTTCTGGGGGTCTAAAACGACCACTTTAATGAACCGAAATATGATCTATTTCTCATTTTCTAAATATTTAGAAAGAACCTTATTCTACCATATATTAGGTTCATTTTAGTGGCCGTTTTAACCCCCCTGAACTTAGTCACAAGTCGCGTCGTAGTTAAGAATTTTAGGTGTCAGCGGGAGCAGGATTAATCACACCTAGGGCTGCCATCCGTCCGGATTTCCCCGGGCTTATCATAGTTTGGAGTCCAGGGAGTGTCCAGGCGGGGTTTATAAAGTGTTGACATTCTTTATGTCCGGGGAAGTTTGCGCTGCGCCACGTTTTATTTTAAAGATCTTTGGAATAATTTTTTTTCGAGGAAATTTTTTTTTTTTGAGAGAGACCGGGGAATAAATCTTTATTTCACACAAATGTCCGGGGTTTTTGAAGTTTTCGTCTTGGGTCCGTAACTTTGCTGTTGGCAGCCCTAATCACACCCGCCCGCTCCCGCGACCCTCCCGCCTCTTAGACCTGCGCGCGCGCACTTGGGCTCGCAGCTAGCTTCAGAGCCGCCAGCAGTGATTCGTATTGTAATCTTATGAAATAGAAAAAGAACTAACTGAAGTTGATAACGAGGCAAAGAATATTAATTGTTAGTCAAAATAACAATTGTTAAACAAAATTTTTACTATTCAGTATCAGAAATAAATAGTGCCTTTTTAACGATAGAGGACGCTTGGTGGCTTAACATTATTCATTCACTCTGGCTTACGTTTTACAAGCACTGGCAGTAAATAATGAACATTGAATAAAATAGCTTTGTCCATCCTGCCTTAGCTAGTTCTTTTTCTATATGATATATGGAGCAGTGATTCGAAAATATTGATCTGAGCTCTCCCTTTTAAGTGTATTTTATGTGAATACTCAAAAAAAAAAACATTTTTTTACTCTCTATAATTTTCATGTTTGCTAGCGCTTATTTTTAAGAATACGTGTGTACTTAAACACATAGCCGGATGTATTCACCTCATATCATCCTTAAAAAATAATAAATACGTATTTAAGTACGTATATCTTATACGTGAGTAGTCTCAAACAAGTGTCTCGATTTAACTAGCTTAGTAAAGATGTATCCAAGCAGCGCCGCCATCTTAGAAAAGGTCAAATTACAATAAATCCACACGATAATATTTAGATAGGGACATCCTTGTGACGTACCACGTGACTTATGAAAAAAAAACATAATGACGTTCTTATTATTACTGGCAGGTAGTTAAAATAAGTCCTTTTTGGGATTAATTCGTTATCGGCATCACCTATGTCATACTTATTTCTATGTAATCTCGTTAATCGTTATTGTAATAAAATTATTTGTTTTTAAATAATGAAGCCGTTTGTTTATAGTTATAAGCTAATTAATTTTCTCATTTTGTTGACAATTAAATATAGATTTAGCTAACGAAATAGATGTAAACTACACTACTTAAACTTACTTGGCTGTACCTCATTCATTGAAATCATTATATGTATTATATTTTACCAAACGTAGTATCACAATAGATGTACCAAAAACTATCTTAAATACACAATAACATATTCCATATTACAGAAAATAACCATTAATATTATAAGATCTGTGATAAATAATAAAGGATTACTTTTGTTAATAATTTGATTTTTGCAAATTGAGCCTGAATAGGTTTATAATGATTTTATCGTAAATTTTTAAAAGTTAAATTCATGTGCCAATCAAAATTTATTATTTTTTTTTAGTATCTTATCAATGTTTATTGAGATAAACATTTTTGTTGTATTCGTTTTACTTTTTTATACCTTATGATCCCTAGTCTTTGTCAATCTCAAAAAAAAATACTTTCTTTTTTTTAGTTTACATAATTTTACCTTCTATGATAAGTAATCATTATTTTGTGGTTTCCCAAACCTGATGAGAGGTTGCAAATATTATGCACTGTATGTATAAAAAAAGATGCCTAATTTCCGTTATAATTAAAATTAGTAATAAATACCTAAATTGCCTTTTTAAAATAAAAATAAAAAATATTTCGCTTGGGTGAAGAGTAATTTCGTTAGATGTAAGAAAACATTTTGATACACATACTTTTACCATTTATGAGTGAATATTTTGACACTGATATATACTTATAGCAATAAAAATTTAATTCAAACCTTTATTTGTGTTATTATTGATTGAGACCCAACAACATCTTTGCATTGAACTCATCAGGACGAGTATAAAACTTCGAAAAGGTAGGTACCTATTAGGTAAACTTGTAATAAGTACACCTAGGTAGGTACTAATAAAAAATATTAAAAAATTTAACATTTAAAAATCCTTATGAAACATTTAAAATTACTTTTGGAATAAATTTAACTGCAAAGAAAACATTTTTAATTAGTTATGTTTGAGCTAGCTAATCATTTTGTCAAAATTTAAATTGCGCAAAAAATGTGGAACGCTTCACGATTTTGCGTGTCATCCTTGCGCAGGGGCCATGCTAATCTTCTCTGTATCGTTCCAATTTTAGTATATGTACTGCCGAAGCAAGTACATTTGTAATACCAAAGTCATTGTATATATACTCAGCAAACATAAAAACTTTGATAGCGCGATGCAGGCTCCTCCTTATTGTATGGCGTACGAATACAACGCCATCTATGTACGGTAAGCAGAACTGAGTAATCAAACGGGAGCTGCTATTCGAGTGGTTGTCAAGATGGAGTTTTTTACTGAATGTACATTTTTTCAAAGAAACATTCCCTCAGTAAATTAAGCATAGATTAAAATTTCTACTATAGAATAAATAATAGTAACTAGGTATTCTAACCTATTTTTTTTCTAACTTTATTCTCACAACATGATTTTACTAGGTAGGTCTATGATTTAATAATTCCATGGCTTATTATACGAAAGGGTTTTAAAGAACATGGATCTAATAACCGCGCGCGGAAGTCCTTGTTTATCGAAGAACATAACCTAAGGACAAATAAGTATAAGTAGTATTTACTAGCTGTCGCCCGCGGCTTCGCCCGCGTGAGTTTCGCTTAGATGAAAAATCTCTCTTGGAGCTTTTTATCAGATATTCCAGATCTTCAATTTTTATACGTCAGCAGAAAATGCTCATCAGGTTGAACGATTTTTGCTAAGGCGCCATTTCCATATATGTTATAGTGTAGCTGGTCTCTTGGAGCTTTTCATCAGATGTTCCAGATCTTCAATTTTTATACGTCGGCAGAAAATGCTCATCAGGTTGAACGATTTTTGTTAAGGCACCATTTCCATATTTCTTATAGTTTAGCTGTTCCGTTATGGTTCTTCATCAGGTGTTCCAGTTTTCAAAATGAATTATAGCCTATATGTTGCCCAGGCTTAATAGCTATACAACAAAAAAAGTTTTATTCAAATCCGTCCAGTAGTTTTTGCGTGAAACGCGTACATACATACAGACAGACAGACAGACAGACAGACAGACAGACAGACAGACAGACAGACAGACAGACAAGAAATTCCAAAAATTTTTTTTTTGCTTTCTATTGTTCTTTTTAGGTCTCCCTCTATCCATTTCAGTCAAAAATATTAAATGTACAGACAAAATATTTTTACTGTTTTATTATATGTATAGATATGCGTTAAAATTAAATCAAGGCACGGCGGCGACCACGTGACCACGTGACTGCACCCCCGCCTTGTAACGTGTCGCTGGCAGATTTACAAGGGTTTTCTTTTGTTCCCGCCTTTTCGACCGTTTTCTGTACCACACATCAGAAACAGCAAATAAAAAATCCTACAATTTTTTTTAATGCAAAAGCGAGGATATTGTTTTATACCTATTTAAAATCTTTTGACTGGATGGCGTTGGTGAAATTTTGTACACCTTAAGAGACACCTTTGAATACCAAGAACCTTGTACAAATATTGGAAAACTATAAAAAACCTCGTTTAAAACAAACTACCTCCCGAGTTGCGCAATACAATACATCCAAAAAATATCAAAATCACATTAAAGAATTATTTTCTAAATAATTTAGACTCATCTAGTTCCTAAGTAGGTATTGATATAGTATTAAGTTATTTTATAGGATAGATGTAAACTTACACTAGTAACATAAAGACAAACCTCGGTTATTATATGTTATTATTTACGACTTAAGTTAAGTGTGTACTTTTATTTGATAAATAAATAAAAAAAAATAAAAAAACTTGAATGAAATCGGTTAAGTCATATTACTTTCTCAAAATTTCTACGGGAGCAGGGCCCCGGAGCATCAGTTAATACTAGGTGCGCTATAGGCGGCACTGCATCGATTTCAATCGAGTTTGCTAAACCGCTTAGTTCGATTATAATAGCATCTTCGATGTCTTCCCAGTTTCAGTATTACAGAATGTTGACTTGTAAAAATAATAAAATGGATCCGACTATTCTATTGATGGCCATATGATTAAATAAATAAATCTGCATTACAGAATAGAATACAGATTTGAATTGGAACTCAATGATTGAATGCTAGTGGAGTAAAGAAAGACAGCCGTTTTCGTGTTTCATTCCACAAACCAATGACAGTCATTTCATAACCTTTGAGTACCTATGGTAGCTGGTGGGGGCATTTTTGAAGGTATGATGATAAACATTGGTGGCGAAAGATGCGATGTGATCGTACCATATACTTAAGGAAGTTATAACCAAGAATGTTATTTTTATTTATTTAACACTAGCTTTTGCCCGCGGCTTCGCCCGCGTGAATTTCCCACGGGAACAGTGATTTTTCCCGGGATAAAAAGTAGCCTATGTGCTATTCCAGGTCATTATCTACCTCTGTACCAAATTTCATCGAAATCCGTCCAGTAGATTTAGCGTGATTGAGTAACAAACATCCTCACAAACTCACAAACTCACAAACTCACAAATTCACAAACTCACAAACTCACATCCAAACTTTCGCATTTATAATATTAGTATGGATTTATTGTACAAAAAATACAAAGTAAACGTACAATTTAATTAGTCTTTGTAGTCAAACAATCAGTAGATAGGTATATAGGTACCTACTCGACAAAGTAAAGTACAATATTTTTAATATTATTATATTCAGGGTGAATTGAAAAACATTGACGTTCTTTATACTTGTGTAAGTACTGTTGAACATGATAAACTACTCAATCCGACAAAAAAAAATCAGCTGTTCCAAACTATTTTACAATAAGTATGTACTACACGCCCAAAATGTATGGAATGGATTTTTCGGGCGGATTAAGTAGGTTCCATACAAATAGTTGCTCGTATTCATGAGTACTTTTACATGTAGGGATGCCAATGTTTTCGAATTCATTATCATCAACATCATCATCATCGGCCCTTATTTATATCCATTTATGGATGTAGGCCTCCTCCATTTGACTCCAGCGTTGGCGGTCTCGTGCCTTAGCCATCCAGTCTGGGTCCGTGTGTCGCCGGATATCATCGGCCCATCTTGACGGTTGCTTTGAAATTTTGAATTGAATTTTTGAATTCACTCCTGATTAAAATGATGAAGGTACAAACAAGTTACCAACCAAACTACATCGTAACCAGACCGCAAGCCCAGCTGTGCCAAGTATATGTATGTTTGTGACTCGGTAACCCCGTTCCTGATGCCAACGACCTACTTACGCGGCCTCGCCCCCTCCCTCTGGACCGTATGCAGCTAGCTAGACTGAGCATTATGCTCTATAAACCTAGACCTAGTTACAAGCGCAGGTTTTCATCTGGATATGTGCAAAATTTGAGGTTGATAAGTGGGTTGAAATTAAATGTTAATTATACTCGTACCTAATACTACTTAACTTACCTAGACTACCTCCTAGACCTCGTACCTAGACTACTTAGGCCGTCCGCACACGGAGCTACTCAAAAATGACGGAACTAATCAGTAATTACAGTTACAAACCAGTTAGAAATTGTTCCTCGCTCACGACGCTAAAAGTTGCAAACTCACGTTGCAAGGATTCAGTCAGATTTGTTATTTCTGCTCACAAAAACACACGGTTAATAAGGGAAATTAAAAAAAGCAAACATGACGAGTGGATTGATGATACTTATTGTATTATACTATCATCATAAAAGACGCCAAAGGTTTCGCAAGTTTTGGGTTCACCCGTACCACAGAATTAATATAAGTACTTGCCCGTACATTCGAAATAATGTGAACTGCAGATTGTTAGTTGCAGCACGAGAGCTGCGTGAAACAGATAACAAATTTTTTATATTCAATATTTGGTCGTCAATTTTTCTCAACAAAAACACAGGAAACTCTAGTTACTAGTAGCGCATGACCGGCATGCCGCGTCACCCGCTAGTACGTTACTTACTGGTTGGTGACTAGTCGCGTCGTGTGCGAACCTCATGAGAATGTATGGGCGGTGACGCTCAAGTAACTCGTTAGTATTTTGAGTTTGTAACTAGTTATTTTTAAGTAGCTCCGTGTGCGGACGGCCTTAGTACTAAAAAAACACCTCAATGGGTTTTACACTAATCAATAACTACTAAGTTCGGATGTGAGTTTGTGATTTCGTTGTTACTCAATCACGCCAAATTCTACCTATTTTGATGCTTGGTACAAAAGTAGAAAAATATATAGATTTATTTTATAGCAACACCCACGCTAAAACCGCTTGCAAAAGTTCGTTTACTACTATTGCCGAGCCCTTTTTAGCCGATTGACTGGCTAGAATCAATGTGTTAAAATTGTCTTGTTATTAGCATAAAAAATTACAGCTGGGAAAAAATAATATTATAGGTATTATACAAACGTACAGAGTTCTAGGTAAGTAGTTAATTAAGGGAAATGCACCCTTCTCTACGGAGACAGAAAAGGGAAGAAAATGTTGGAGCGAGCTGAAACTGGGGCACATCTGCCGACTTCCCCTTTAGTCCGGCGAATTTAACTTGAGTGCTCTGTTAAGTGTTACCTTAATTTTTAGTTTTAAGTTTTATACATTACAAGGTAAAATGTGTTGTTGCAAAATTCTGTGGAAAAAGAAAAATATCAAAATTAAATCAATATACCTAGATTATATTATCAACAGACCGTACCTTTATTTTCATTATGTTGTGCTATGCTACGCACTTGTATATTGCAGATAATATGCCGCAGCATAAAGTACAACTTACAAGTATCTTGTGTGATTCTTTCACCCCCGCATCCACTTGGTGGTTGATTTTTGAAAAAATAAGTGGTTTTTGTTTGACCTCTTATCTTTAACTATATTCATATCAAATTTCATCAAAATCAGTTCAGCGGTTTAGCCGTGAAAGCGTAACAGACAGACTTTCGAATTTATAATATGGCAGTATGGATTTAGATTAAACTATAATATGAACTTTAAACGTAAGTATCAATATAAGACCATATCCAACCTATTGTTATATCTGTCTAGCATGAACACAGACTTAAATAATCCTTACGTAAAAAAATATATTTCTTTGAGTAAGATCATAAAATCTTAGCTCATGCCGTGCAATCTCACGCTTGACTAGCCTCGGCTCTCTGCCGCGCTCGTTATAAGAATCCCGCTCCCGGCAGGGCTCTAATTGAGGGCTTCTGCGCGTGTAACTATCCGATAACTGAGCACCAAGTTTGTTAAGAACTTGGTAAACAAGTTCATGGAATGGAAAGTGAGAATCGTTGAAGGGTCCGAAGCATATAGATCTAGAAATAAATCTAAAAATAATAAATATTTATTTCAGGTACTTTAATTCACTTTTTCACATTTAGCAGTTATATGTGGATGAATAAAAAAATATATGTTAATATTTTGTCGATGTATTTATTGATTATTTTCAGAATAACATTAGGCTTATAGCATACGCAGTATTATCAGTTCGATCCCTTAGGTCAGCAACCCACCATCGAACTAGGAACCAACCTGTATCTCGAATGGTGGGGAGCATCGCAGAGGGACCAATCTTGACATTACCCATGTTAAAGAAAACATAAAAAAAAAGATATCCTGTGGTTTGGGACATAGTGTAAAAGGAATTAATCTAGCATAAAGTAGTGTAAAATATATAAGTAGTTATTTATAATTCTAAATCTATGATTACCAACACAGAAAGGCTCATGGCATAGCCTTACACTTTATCGTAGCAAGGTATAGAAATACCTATTGGAATAGCAACTATTTTAAGCAAGCATTTTTTTTTGTGATAAGAAGTACTTATTACTTTCATGGTGATAAGTCGTTCAAACATTGTCATTCTGGAAGACATTCTGTCACCGTCATCTTATACTGTCATTACAAAAACTATAACAAACACAAAAATAATATTTTTTGGTATTATTATTATCCTAACAAGACGATATGGCTGACTCAAACGTGTCCAATGTTTCCAACGCTGAATTACCCTCGGAGGATCTGTCTATGGGAACAGAATGCAGCAGAAGCGAGAAGAAAAAGGTTGGGTCTGGAACATCCTTCGAAGTGTTCAGGAATAACACGACTGCAGTGGAAGTCATAGTTAAAGAAGTGCCTCCAAAAGCCAGAAAGAAACTGACTGTAGACGACCTTAATCTGAACGGTGAAAATCTCAGAGTCAGGGAGTTAGAAGAAACCAATGAGATTCTGATGAACGAATTGATCAAAAGCAATAGGAACTTGGAGAAAACAACTAATAGATTTACAACTATCTTTGTTGAATTGAAAAAACGAGTAGACACAGCTTATTCTCTCGAGCTGGCGGCGCAGGAGAGGTGCCTCAATCTACAATTTGAAAATGAGAAATTAAAAGCGTTGTTGCAGTCAAAAACGAATTTGGTGGTTAGGTTAAAAAAAGAATTGATCAATCTTAAGAAAGTTATAAAGTTCGCCATAAAAAGCATGTCGTTAGTACCCCATGTGTCACAAGTTTCTTTAAATTCTGACACAGAGTATGAGATTTTTGAGAAAGATTTGTCTAAGGATGGTAGTATTAAATTTCTGGGAAGTTTTTACGATGGAACACTAACATTTAACACCACTAATTTATCTAAAGATATTAAAGACTCAATGGAGAAAAGGTTTTAGATTTGGTAGTGTTATGTATATTTGTTGAAATATGAGTTGTACGTTGTATTGATATAATCTTTGATAAATATTGTAAAATGTTTGCTTAATAAATGAAAGTTGTTTTAAACTTTTCCCTGATTATTAAATAACCTACCGATTTTTTTAAATTTAAAGGTGAAGTATTAATGAAAATTCTAAATATAAGGGCTCAAAATAGACATTAAAACCTGTAGGTTAATTTACCAGATATCGAAAAATTGGTTTAGAATTTCCAAAGAATCATGCAAGAGCAAAACATAACTACATTATTGAGGTAAGCCCTGAGAATCAATCGGGTGGGATGCAAGTGCTCCGGTGCAGCTGCAACCAGGTCACGGTGTGACCGGGTCACGGGGGGTTACGGGGCCAGCGCCCGGTCACTGGGGCTCGGCCCCGCCCAGACCCGTCTCTCATTTGACGGGATGTCGAGCGCTCGAGACCCAGGGAGAGGGAAGCAGGGCGGAATATTGCAAGTGTCACTTGCACTTCGGCTTCAAATGTTTTAAAATCTTACAAAATTAGATTATTAGTATTTTGTATTGGTGTATATTTTTGAACGCCTGCTTGCAGACTGAAGACATGAAACTATTATTGTGTATCATCTTAATTTGTACTGTTTTCTGGCAAATAAACATTTCTGATTCTGATTCAAGCAACCAACCAATAACCAATTTTTCCAATAGAGTTGCATCCATAATAGTCGCAGCTCAAAAGTATAGTATGAATAACCTAATTGTTTTTACATTTTCAGACCAAATGCCTGTACTAAATTGAAAAATGTATTTTATTATTTTCATTTGGCTATAAGTATGTATGTATGTATATCTACCTACGTAAATATTTGACTTGGATAAATACTTACATTTACGGACGGTTGCTTTCATAATTTATTTTATAACTAGCTGTTGCCCGCGGCTTCGTCCGCGTGAGTTCCGTTTAGATGAAAAATCTTTTTTTTAGAATCTTAGATTTTTATACGTCAGCAGAAAATGCTCATCAGGTTGAACGATTTTTGCTAAGGCGCCATTTCCATATATGTTATAGTGTAGCTGGTCACTTGGAGTTATTCATCAGATGTTCCAGATCTTCAATTTTTATACGTCAGCAGAAAATGCTCATCAGGTTGAACGACTTTTGTTAAGGCACCATTTTCTATTTCTTATAGTTTAACTGTTCTGTTTTGGTTCTTTATCAGGTGTTCCAGTTTTTAAAATCAATAATAGCCTAAATGTTGCCTAGGCTTAATAGCTATACAATAAAAAAAGTTTCATTCAAATCGGTTCAGTACTTTCGGAGATTAGCGTGATCATACATACAGACAGACAGAGAGACAAGAAATTCCAAAAAAATATTTTTGCTTTCTAATATTCTTTTTAGGTATCCCTCTATCCATTTCAGCCAAAAAAACCAAATGTACAGACAAAATATTTTTACTGTTTTATTATATGTATAGATTTCTAGGTGTAAATATTTGATGCATTCCTGGAACGGTAAATTAAATATGCACTTTCGCGGGTTTACATTGTCAATGAAACGTTGAAAAGTTCTCGAAAAAGGGTATTTTTAGGGTTCCGTACCTCAAAAGGCAAAAACGGAACCCTTATAAGATCACTTTGTTGTCTCTCTGTCCGTTTGTCTGTCAAACTTTTTTTTCTCAGGAACGCTTAAAGGTATCAAGTTGAAATTAATATCGAATACACGGATCGATGGTGTCTTTCAGAAAAAAAATTATGAAAATTATACGTCAACGCGATCAAGAGAATATCTCTTACCGTAAATGTTGCGAATTTTCGCATATTTTGCGATTTCCGGCAGCAATCAAAACCTACTTACTTACTTCCGGTACTTCCCGTTGACCTAAAATTATGAAATTTGGCAAAAAGCAAGGTCTAATAGTACTTATACAGGAATAAATATAAAAATTGTAAATATGTTGTTGGAAGTCTAAAAAATAGTGTTACAAACTTATTTTTGCGCTGGATTCAGTATTAATCTTAGGGATCGAACTGCAAAGTTAAGTTTGTTTTTGAAACTAGTTGGTCTTTTAGTTAGAGCTATAATGACATGCTTTGCGTGTACGGAACCCTCGGTGCGCGAGTTTGACTCGCACTTGGCCGGTTTTTTCATACAATTCCTAAGATATTGTCTTCAGTTAGGTACGTACTAATATCGATCTAGATTTTATGAAACCAAATTTATTTTAACATGAAAAAGCTATGTTTTATGGAAAAATCTTCATCGAAATTGTGTTTACTGTCGCTCATTTTGAAGATGTGCTGTGATGTGTTTTGAAGAAGTGAGCTTTTGCCGTTATGTTTCTAGAAAAGCTGCAAAGGTCTAGTATAATTAAATATTATGGATGCTTAACTTACAATTCTGGAATAAATAATGTATTGTATTACGACTGACCAAAAAAGGAGTGTTATGTTTTCAGGATTTATGTATGTATGTAAGTTTCTTTATTCCACCATAAGCCCTGAACGGCTGAACAGATATTGATGAGAGAGGTATTTTTAGATTCCTTGCATTCCTCCGAGCGACATAGGCTATGTGAATTGTCAGCCGTGTTTTTTGTTTTTTAATAATTGGCTTGTTGACTTTGAAGTCGAAAACGATCAGCAGATGAAAATCATTACGGCTATCCAACAATTGTATAGTTTGTTGGGATGGCCGATCTAAATAGGTACATCTGTTTATATAAAACTAGATTTTGACCGCGGCTTCGCCCGCGTGAATTTCCCACAGAAACAGCGCTTTTTCCCGGGATAAAAAGTGCCCTATGTCCTTCTCAGTACTTCTAACTATGTATATGCAAAATTTCAGGAAGATAAGTTCATTAGATAAAACGTGAAGAGGTAACAAACAAACAAATAAACAAACAAACTCATTTTCGCTTTTATAATATTAGTTAGGATTAGGATATGATTAGGATTAGTTAGGATTGAACGCTGACTGACTGACTGATTGGAAAAACTTGAAACTTGAAATTTCGTAGAGAGGTTATTTATATAACGGGTTAGCATTAAGAAATAAATTTTAAAATTCCACTCTTCAGGGGGTAACATGGATGTAAACGAAATTCACGCAGCTGAAGCCGAGGTCTTAAGCTATTCATACTTCATACTATCATACTTCGGACTAATATAAAGAGGAGATGTTTATTAGTTTAAAAATTTGTTTGAAGGGGTTAATCACATTATACCTGAGTGACATAGGCCACAATTTATTTATTTATTTTATTTATTAATTTTTGTACACAACAAATACATACAAAGGAAACATAAAACATAGGAAAACTAAGTACAAAGGTTCTACTTATTTCTGTAGAAATTTCTTCCAGTAAACCCGCGAAAGAAAAAAGGGAAAAAAAAGAGGCATTGGCGTGTACTAAAAAGAACAGAAATATATAATAACTAATAGAGATAAAAATAACACATTTTTTTTTTTTTTTTTATTAAATATGGGTTTGCTCTTGACCACAATCTTGCCCGAGGACAGAGATGAGGTCTACGATGAAGCGAGCTTACCCAGAAGCAGCCTATTCACTCTGGTTTTGAAGAGAGTCAGGTTGTATGTGCTCGGAAACACAGACGCAGGTAGGGAGTTCCAGTGCTTTGCTGTGCGCATCAAGAATGATGACGAAAAGCGCTTGGTGCGTGCGGGGGGAATATTAACTAAGAAGGGATGATAGCCCGCAGTGCGTCTGGTTGTCCGGTTGAAGAAAGGGGCGGGCGGTATGAGCTCATGCAGCTCATGAGCAATTACAATAACACATATAATATAAGAAAAAAAATTTATGTACCTCCCGAGCGAAGCCGAGGCGGGGCGCTAGTGTTATGTAACCTGGGTAAGCCTTTGATGTAGGAAGTACTTGCTTTCAAGGCAGCATTGAGTTCATATTTTGATATACAACATAAAATCATACTTGTTGTGAAAGCGAGACCTGTGTAATGGTTAATTAATATTCTAGCAATAACCTGAGTTCTTCCGTCAGAATTTCATATACGTCTTATATTTTCTTTTCTAACAGAGCTAAGTACCTTAGATTTTTATAAATTACTAGCTTTCGCACGCGGCTTCGCTCGCGTGAATTTCCCACGGGAACAGTGCTTTTTCCTGGGATGAAAGGTACCCTATGTCCTTCTCCGTACTTCCAGCTATGTGTATGCGAAATTTCAGGAAGATTGGTTCACTAGATAAAGCGTGAAGAGGTAACAAACCAACAAACAAACTCACTTTCGCATTTATAATATTAGTTAGGAAGTTAGGATTGGTTTTGGATTCTAACCTGTGTAGCGTTATTTAAAATAGGTTTGTTAAATAGCTAGTTAATTATATAAATAGGTAGTTAATTATAATAGCAAATTGATTCTTTTCGACCCAATCTACTATTTTTTTACTATATATACACGAATTGTTGAATATGCACTTATCAAGAAAATTTTGAATTTTAACTATTTGCACGCTTTAAGTTACTATGTAAAAGCAACGTACCATTCAAAGGTTAGAGGTTTTACCATTCAAACTTTTAGAGCCGACCAAAATTCGATAAGTACCTTTTTTATAAAATGTTCCAAAGTCAAAGAATTTCAATGTGACCTTACCCTAACACCAATTTCGATAGTGTTCTCGGCGCGGCTCGAGGCCCAATATTGTAAAAGGCAATACCAAGATCAAAAAATAAATATTCTACGATGCTAATATTATTTATTTATAAAGTGGTTTTATAACCGGTAAATTATATGTATAATCCATACTTACTTCCATATACATATACATTTTGGGCGAGTAAGTATTGTAAAATGTATGGAACAGCTGATTTTTTTTTGAGATTTCAGAGTCAGTCCCATACAAAAAGATGTTTATATTTATGAGTACTTTCACCCCTAGAAAGGTTGTTAGTGAAATACAAATAAGCGTGTATAGATATATTTTATAAACACGATAGTCCGTCTTTCTGTGACGCTTTCGAGGCCTATATAATCACTGAACATATTTTGATGAAATTTGTCATGACGTAAGAATATGAAAAACGACTTTTTGCTGCAGATAGAGCTCCGGGTAACAGCTAGTGATAAATATATAAATACGAGCTGCACTCCGGAGCTTATTCTCCGTGGGATAATTTTTCTACCCACCAATTTGCCTACCAATTTAAATTTCATCAAAATCCTTCAGATAGATTTTGCGTAACTCAGTCACAAACATACAAACTCCCATTTAAACTTTCCCATTAAATTCGTATATTACTAATGTAGTGTTGGAAGTAGGATGATAAGGGCTTTCTTATTCATCCAAATAAGCTTTAATTTGTAGTCTGATGCGCTTTTGTTTATTTAATCCTCAGAACGAATCGACATAACCTAGACATAACATATAACGAGTATTTTCACTGTTATTTTACTGAAAATGTAAGATTTAGCAATAGGGAAAGCAATTATAATAAGTATTATCCGATATCCTTATTATTATTATCACGAGCCTGACCTACATCTCTAATCCCTTTCCTATCCTATGAAGCCATTCAAATGCAATACTGGCGTTATTGCATTTTTCATCGACACCAAAACGGGCGTGAGGCCCATTGTATGGGCATTATTTACTACTGATGGAGTCCCTATTTCTCCTGAAAGGCTCCCCCGATCCCACCCGAGCGCTCCCGAACCCATTCGGCAAACCCGATCGCCTGACGCCTCCAGTCGCCACAAAACCTCCGTCGATCCTGTACGCTTTTCAAACTCCACGCTGTCACATGTGATCAACTTTTTTTTTAAATAGTGAAGTGCCAGTTCCATAAATTAAATTCGAATATTCTGTTTTTAATCTTTTGTGGCAATTTCAAAATGGGTTTGAATGTGTATTCAGCCAGACACCGACTCTAGGCCATTCCGGGTTAGTATATAGTGTTACGATATGTAGAATCTAGCGTAGTCTGCATTTTATGAGCCGGTAGAAGCAAATACTACATGTTAATTGAGTGATTTCGAATCAGTGTAGTTTGTTTTTTTTTTTCAAATCACAAGAGTTAATTTAATGTGAGAATTATTTGGTTCCATTTTTGTCGCCAAACAGTCTCGTGTTGTCCGGCAGAATAAAATTTCCCAGACTGCCAGTACCATTGAATTATGTATGAATCTTATGTTAGCTAAAACTATATATAGTTTTATTTTAGTTTTTTAGTCTATATATAGTTTGGTTTTTAGTTGTTTATAAACTATATATAGTTTTAGCTAACATAATATACATTTAGAACCAAACAATGGTTTTTTAAACATATTTTAGTTTTCTTTAGAGTATTTTTAAAATGCAATATTACACGTTCTGTACTCAGCATATGTATGCATTTTATACGAGTAGGTACCTGCAAACCTGACCCCCCCCCCCTATCTCACCGAATCCTATCTCGGGGGGTCAGGTTTCTCTGCAGCTGACTGTACATATGTATATGATGAATACGTATGTACCTTCTTTCATGGAAAAAATACTAGTTGCAAAATAATTATGTGCATAATTATTCTGCTTTTATTCAACTCTTGTAGGTACGAAAGAACGATATCTATCTATCATAATCATTTAACAGAAATGTCAATAAAACATGTATTCGTTTGTCATTTAAAGTTTCGTAGCATACTCGTAGCATTTAGTCGTAGCCATATCGTAGGCGGACTCGTAGCGCGTCCTAGCGTGCATGTAGCTCATCGTAGCGTGCTCGTAGCTCGTCGTAGCATGCTTGTAGCTCGTAGACATAAACAGGATTATTCTTCTAAATAATAGTTGTCGGCGTTGTAGCGTGTGGCACAGCATCGCATAGCTCCGCGCAGCGTTTTGTCGCTCACCTATGATACTTTGAAACGAACATCGAAAAGTTTTACTCACATACTTACATGTGAACCAAATGCTCGTGTTCAATCTATGTTCGTATTCGCCCGTGCGTACGCGGCAAAACGCTGTATATCGCAATATTTATACCAGTGGTCTTGAGTTAAAAATCCCTGAAGGCTGCCTCCTTCGGGATACCACAGCCAAACTCCTATGTCTGTGTAAACGAAACCAATTTCTGGAACCAGGGATTAAACACATGGCCTCTGGTGTGACTAGCGATGTGCCGCCAAGAAATTTCCTGTTTCCGAAAATTCTCAGAAATTTCTCGGGTTTTTAGGAAAATTTTTCGTTCTCGAGAATATTTCCGAGAAATTTCCAAGAAACTTTCCGCTGTTTCTTTGAAAATTTCGGAAACGGCACATCACTAGGTGTTACCACTAGGCCACAGAAGTATTCAATATTTATGCTACTTATAACGTGACTGCTCACATGGGATGGGCAATGACCCTGAGAAGACACCCCATAGTCCTCGAGGGAACCTTTGACCTCACGTGGCCTAAACCGCGGTCAAGTGCTAGTTCAGTAAGAGATGAGCAATGTGATCAATCTCTTGGGGATAACCTATTAACCTCTCAAGGTGAAGGTCAGCTTAAAGGTCAACGCTCGGTGGCGCTCATTATATTAATTGTTACTAACGACTACCACAAAGTAGTTAAAAGGGTATTTAAGTAATCTGTGCTACTACTAGAGCTCGGTAACGCAGTGGTTCTCGAATAGGATACGGACACATGTTAGGAACGTTAGGACACGTGTTAGGTACACGGATTCTCCACGTGCAGAATTCCTTATTGCTCGTCCTTGTTCTGTCTGTTTGTTTGTATGCGCATGACGTAAAAACTAATGAACCAAATTTGATGCGGTTTTCACTAGTATATTATTTTATAACATTGGAGCCTTCAAGAAAAGAGCCTATCGCTTTCTCAAAAAGTCGGCAACGCATCAGTGACCTTCTTAGGGTCGTTGGTGTCTATGGACTGCGGTGATTGCTTACCATCAGGCAACCCGCATGCTCGTTTGCCTACTATTCTATATAAAAAAAATATTTTATTTATTTATAAGTACACAAAACAATAAGTAAGGTGGGTACATGCCATAAAATATGTATAAACATTAAAAAACAAAAAAAAAAATATTGTTGAATCTAACTTAAAATCTGGCGTAGGTTTCATCTCTGTAGAATCCACGCGCGGAAGTCCAGGTTCCTCAAAGGGTTCGCGCGCTAGACCTGCGATACGATACATAGTTGGTCACGGGATGGGTGACCAAAAATGAATGAATGAGTGAATTGGTACTAGCGTGTTTTAATTTTCACGAAACAACTGTCAGGCTTATTTGTACCGAAATTGAAGTTTTTATTACATGTTACTCTGTTACTGCTTTAACCGTCCAAAGGAAATAGGCAACTTACTCAGCAGATATTAAATTTATTATATTTTTGGAAATAAAGAAAATATTTCAAATTGTAACACCGTTTTCAATCTTTCAGGAGTCCTTCAAACCACAGAATGTTCTCCCTATGCCGGCGCTACAAAGACGAACACGGTAAGTATAGCTTTGTCACAGTAACTATGGCTCTCTCTCTCTCTCTCTCAGCCAAAAGATGTCCACTGCTGGACAAAGGCCTCCCCCAAGGATTTCCACAACGACCGAACCTGCGCTGCCCGCATCCATGCGCAACTCGCGACCTTCACCAGGTCGTCGGTCGTATGGCTAGTGATTTATTTTAGAGAATTATTAATTTTTAATTCCGTTTTTAAGTGGGAAATCTTCAAAATGTAGCCTTACAGGATTTATTTAATAAATTTTTTTTCCTAAAAAAAAATGAACCGACTTCCATCATAAAACTTAAAATCATGAAATAACATATAGGCAGATTTATCAAAAAGAAAGAAAAATGTATTGGCATGCCACCTACTGAACGAGGTGAAGTCGGTGCCAATTGCAGGAGTGATTGTGGACAAATAAAAGTAGACAAAAATTTTAACCTCCGAAATGAAGAGGGATATTATAAGTTTGACTTATATTTTATCTTTCGAGCAACAAGGACTTCCGCGCGTGGAAAGTACTGTTTCATGATCATGACAATCGGTTTAGCCCATAAAACCATGGAAGTAATAAGTACTTTGTACAACGTACTTATTACTTCAATGGTTTAGCCGTACCTGTGGTGCTGCCATTGTAAAACCCATAGAGCTAGCAAAATTTTTTTTAATTTTGTTTTTTTTTTCCTATGTCTATGGTAAAACCTTTGTTATTTTTAACGCCATACTTGACGGATTAAGTCAAGCTTTTTCTAAGTGATGTCGGTGAATTTTATAATTGTTTAATTAATTTCACTTAAACTTTTATCAGCGTACCTCGCACTAATCTTTTAGTGTCCACAGACCTGAAAGTAGCCTATGACTTATTTTTCAGGCCCTCTTTGTATTAATTATCGCTTGACAACATTATTGTGATACTTTATTTATATTTCGTTCAATATTTTGTCACACGTCAACTCGTGAACGGGCCCGAAGCAGAAACAAACAAATTTGCAAACTGTCAAACTTTCCGCCAGACAAAGATTAAAGCAACTCATAAAATAATTATTCCAATATTCACAAATCTAATTTTACTCTGAATTGAGTGCTTTTGCTTCCATAGTCGTTATTACTTTCAAAGAAAGCCTTTATTAAAGCTCAAATTCCACTAAAGCAGAGTAAAGATGAGAAAGATGATTTTTTTTAACCCAATAAAGGAGAGTTATGTTTTCAGGGTTCATGTATCTATTTGTATGTATGTATATGAGTTTATTTATTTCACCACTAGTTTTTACCCGCGACTTCGCCAGAATTTCCCACGGGAACATTATTTTTTCCCGGGATGAAAGGTACCGTATGTCTTTTTCGTATCTCTGTCTATGTGTATGCGAAATTTCAGGAAGATTAATTCAGTAGATAAAGCGTGAAGAGGTAACAAACACACATACTTTCGCATTTACAATATTAGTAACTAGCTGTTGCCCGCGGCTTCGCCAGCGTAAATTTCCTACGAAAACAGTGCTATTTCTCGGGATGAAAGGTACTCAATGTCCTTCTCAGTATCTCTAACAATGTGCATGCGAAATTTCAGGAAGATTGATTCAGCAGATAAAGCGTGAAGAGGTACAAACAAATAAATAATTAAACAAACTCACTTTCGCATTTATAATATTAGTTAGGATTAGGATAGGATTAAGATAGTAAAGATTAGGATATATACCAATAGACACCAGCGTTGCACATCTCCAAAAATTAACGATGTGGCTTTATCAAGTTTGCCATCACAAATTCGATAATGGGTTTTCACTAAATAGTTAAAAGTATATACGCGACGGCACTTACCCCTGACGAGGGTTTTTTCATATAAAATTCATGGCTGTGAAGTGTAGAGAAAATAAAACGAGTCGAACGCGGTTCCAATTTTTTACAACGGGGGTTCTGTGAGTGTAAAAACCTACTAATATTATAAATCCAAAGCACATGTTTCGAGAAAAACAATCACAACAAAAAATAATTTATGTATGTTTGTTCGCAATAACTCTAAAATGTCACTCTTGTGATACCCCTGGTGTTGCAGTAGTCCATGGGCAGCGGTGATCGCTTACGAGGTGACCCGCTTGCTCGTTTGCCGCTCTATGTTTAAAAAAAAAACTACTGATCTTTCATGTGAACCGAGGAAGGTTTTGGTGTATTTTTACGCGGGAAAAGGCTAGTAAAAAATAAGCAACAGATAATCAATCAATATACATAAAATTATTCCGTTACTGATTGAGTGACTAACAGACAACCTACAGCTAAAACTACTGGGTGTATGAAACTGAAATTTGGGATGCAGGTTTCTTAGGGAGTGTAGGGGAGCACTAAGAGAGGATTTCCCGATTTTCCCACGGGAATAAAGTTCTCCATGTTAGTTCTAGTCCTAACTAACATTATAAACGCGAAAGTGAGTTTGTTTGTTGTTTGTTTGTTTGTTTGTTTTTTTGTTACCTCTTCACGCTTTATCTACTGAACCAATCTTCCCGTAATTTCGCATACACATAGCTGTAAGTACGGAGAAGGACATAGGGTACCTTTCATCCCGGGAAAAATCACTGTCCCCGTGGGAAATTCTCGCGGGCGATGCTGCAGGCGAAAGCTAGTAATAAATATAATAAACTAGCTTTTGCCCGCGGCTTCGCCCGCGTGAATTTCCCACGGGAACAGTGCTTTCTCCCGGGATGAAAGGTATCATATGTCCTTCTCTGTACTTCTGACTATCTGTTTGCGAAATTTCAGGAAGATTGGTTCAGTAGATAGAGCGTGAAGAGGTAACAAACAAACAAACTCATTTTCGCATTTATAATATTAGCTAGGATAAACATTTTGTCTCAAAAAGCTCACGGGAGTGGAGCCCCGGAGCCAGCTTAACTAAAACTAACTTATCATAGAGACCAGCCAAAACCACAGAGAATAAACTAATCAATAGTTTATTCTATTCTTTGCAAGTTTATTTCTTATCTGGCCAATTGATTTATGATATCATTCCTTTGTTTTTTCGACAATAATCACGTTATTACAAATCAATCAAGTCTGAACCTAAGTATATTGAAAGAAAAACCGAGTATTGCTCTATTTTTCTTTCAATATACAATCTATACATATAATAAAACAGTAAAAATATTTTGTCTATACATTTAGTATTTTTGACTAAAATTGATAGAGGGACACTTAAAAAGAATAATAGAAAGCAAAAACAAATTTTGGATTTTTTTTTGTCTGTCTGTATGTATGATCACGCTAATCTCCGAAAGTACTGAACCGATTTACTTAAAACTTTCATCAATTGCTTTGTTTTAACTCAGAAAAACATTTACAGTTTGTTTCATCAAAATCGGTTCATTAAAAAAAAGTTATCGTCATTTGAATGAAGTCAAGACATGAATTACGTGGACGCAGTCGCGGACAACAGCTAGTACGTAATAAATGTACTTGTAATATCTATCAAGGGGTATTCACCCAAATACTATAGAAACTCTAGATTAGCCTGACTGTTGTATGTGATTCTGTTATATTCAAAGTCAAAGTCAATTATTTTTATTTATATAGGCTTAAAAATAGCACTTATAAATCGTCACATTCTTGTTTTTTAGTAAGTTGACGTCATAAAATTACTTAAAGCTAAGGTTACTACCGCCTCCAAAGCGCAAGTGGAGAAGAGGCGGCGCAACAAACTCCACTGCTGCATTTTCTCCAAAGACGTCACTTTACAACATATATGTCTTACAATTAAATGACTGTGTATGTGGACGAATATACATTGAAGATTTATATGAAATGTCAAATTTATAAATTAATAAAATTATAAATTAGTAAAATTATAAATCAATAAATGTATTTTAGCGGCTGTTGTAAAAAAATGTGATAAATCAGCCAGTTCTAAAATCTAGTTCATCCATACTAATATTATAAATGCGAAAGTTTGGATGTGAGTTTGTGAGTTTGTGAGGATGTTTGTTACTCAATCACGCAAAATCTACTGGACGAATTTCGATGAAATTTGGTACAGAGGTAGATAATGACCTGGAATAGCACATAGGCTACTTTTTATCCCGGGAAAAAGCACTGTTCCCGTGGGAAATTCACGCGGGCGAAGCCGCGGGCAAAAGCTAGTATGTAATAAAATCTCGATATTTTTTTTTTGCCGTGACAGATAGGGGACAGATGTAGAATGGGCTTCGTAATAAGGATATAGTTGGCACTCTTTGGATACGGAACCCTAAAAATGCGCTAAACCCTGGGAACGTGAGGAGGTTTTATTTTATTTTACCGGCTACGACCCAACAACGGTTCAAGTTTTGATTAATTAAGTTGCTAATGCGTATACCGGCCGTAATGAAGTTGACGTTTTATGAAGTGGCCTACCTTTTATCACGCTCATATTATTTTGATTGCCATCCAACGAGATAAGACATTCTAGGTACATTTTGAGTTTGCAACATTGAGTGAGAGATCACAAATGTCGTCTAAAAAATTAACAGTAAAACTAAATCTTTGTTAAAAAAATTATGAACAAAATGATTTTTCTTGTCCGCCTATTCTATCCTAAACATTTCGGCAATGTGTAAAAAATCCGAGAGGAGACGTTCCGAATTTAAACTTTCATTCGGTGGCTGAGTGGCTGCGGCGCCTCGGTCTGTTATCACCTCTGCCTTTGCCTCTGCTAAATTAAAAAGTTAATATTTAAATACAGCTCGCACCTCGAGAGACTTTTAAAAATATTCTCACAAGAACTGGCCGAAAAGAATATTAAACTAAGATACTGTTACCGTTTTCAGGATTTTTTAGTTTATTTAGGTTATTTTTCAGGGTTAATTGTTTAAACCTTGAGTACCATTTAAATCCTTAGAAGGTCTACGCGCCTCAGATTGATCTATGATTAGTCTATTTATTTAAATATGAGTTGCGCCTCGTAGTTTCACTCCCGTGGGAATTTCAGGAACAGAACCCTATTGAAAATAACATCAAGTCTTTATTCCTCTTATTTTTAGGCTAATAAATAAACGGTTGCTGGCAACCCTCACTGTACCTAACAAACTTCACATGCAGTCGACTGTACCTAATAAACTTGACTTGCATTCCACTGTACCTAACAAACGTTTCACTGAGGTTGTAATGAATTCCGAGAACAACTTCATAAAGCATCAAAAGACGATAAAATTCCCAATCTTTGAAGTTGCTTTGTTATTGTAATTTTAAATATTAAATTCCATTCGAGGATCTTTTTCCTTTCCTTGAAAGTTGAGAATTTAATTCCACCATAAAGTTTGGTGAACGGGACCCGTTTTGTGAGAGAAATGATAAAAATCGCAAGATTTTATGAGTGTGTCATTAAACTTTCGAAGAGAGCAAAATACTTTTTAATGTGCGTTGTGCACATAAAATAAAAAATAAATAAAATAATGTAAATGTCTCTGTAAAATAGAAAAGATTCAGTGGAAGGCAGCCGCGGTGCTAACATTTTTTTTTAAAACATGAGTTGTTCATATAATATCTGTGATGGCAAAAAGAAAACCTTATTTCTACTGTTTTACCGGCTATAAGTATGGTAATATTGAAATGGAGAGCATGCTCACTATTGTCACATAGACAAAAACACAACGGTAACTAACTATCATGAAAGTGTTACAATTTATTTCAAAAGTTCTCTAATCTTTCTTTTAAAGGCACCAACAGTGACACATGTAATATCTATGCTATTAAAATAAATGTTAAAAGACATGGTTAAACGATAAATGGTGAACGTTTACCAGCGTTTGTACGACATACAGGGACTGCAAAGTTAGAAATACTGAGAAAGACTTAGGGTACCTTTCATCCCGGGAAAAAGGTTTTCCCGTGGGTAATTCACGCGGGCGAAGCCGCGGGCAAAAGCTAGTTTTCTTATAAAAATACTTGGTATCTTGCTCGACGTTACATCTCGTGCCAAAACTACAGACAATTCAGTAGTTACGATCGCAAATAACATCGTAAATGTATAGTGTGGCACTGACGCCTGAGGTCAAGTATTGTTTTACGACCCGCCTGGCCTTGTATGACGTTGTTGTCATTCGCATGCCTAACAAGAAACACTATGGAGATCACAGATATACAACTAAAAAAAAATTCTAATCCATACTAATATTATAAATGCGAATGTTTGGATGTGAGTTTGTGAATTTGTGAGTTTGTGAGTTTGTGAGGATGTTTGTTACTCAATCACGCAAAATCTACTGGACGGATTTCGATGAAATTTGGTACAGAGGTAGATAATGACCTGGAATAGCACATAGGCTAATTTTTATCCCGGGAAAAAGCACTGTTCCCGTGGGAAATTCACGCGGGCGAAGCCGCGGGCAAAAGCTAGTAAATTATAGAAATTAGTCCGCCACACGCCTCGTCAAAATTTAAACAACATCCGCAACAAACTTCATCAAAATTTTAACAGTAGGAATATCCGCAACATCTAATATATTTTTACTAGCATTTTCCCGCGACTTTGCCCGCGTAAATGAAATATCAAAACTCTTCTTTCTCATGACCCACTCTTTCAATTTATAAAAGCGTATTCGAAAATCCGTTTAGAGTTTATCGCGAACGACAAGACTCGACGTGCCATGGTGCACGAGTCAATGTCACTTGTAATGCTTTGACAGTATTATGACAGTGACAAGTCTTTTAAGACTTGTCACTGTCAAATACTTCTGCTAGTGCTGCCTACTGGCGTAATAGTACCGCAGTATTATTCCTTATTCGTAAATTATTTGCTTACAGTGCCTGATTTCTAATCTCCTTATTGTGTGCATATCGACTATGTGCGGAGTGCATGTGTAGATGACTGTCAAGGACTCTCGATACGAGCGTAAACTTAATAACTCGTTTGTTCTTGGTTTTACAAATTTTAGCTAAAGATATGAGAAAGATATTGTTACACTGGATTACGTGTAAACATAAGACTTTAATTTAGAGAAAATTTCAATTCCATTATGATATGATAAAAATCTAAAAAATGAAAATAAATCTAAGTCGAATTTGGGAGAAAACCGTTTATTCACTATTTAAACACTGTTATTTAATTTACCATGTATGTTAAAGTTATATCCTTTTGATTTAGATCCTTTTTTACACGACTGACCAAAAAAGGAGTGTTATGTTTTCAGGGTTCATGTATGTATGTATGTATGTAAGTTTCTTTATTCCACCATAAGTCCTGAACGGCTTAACAGATTTTGATGTGAGAGGTATTTTTAGATTCCTTGCATTCCTCCGAGTGACATAGGCTATATGACGTCATCATAAAAACAAAATGGCGGATTATATATGCGATAAATAGCAGACCAAAAAAATAAAATTTGATCAATCTTATCGAGTGGGGTATCAAATTGAAGGGCTTTAAAAGGCGATTTTAAAAATGTATAACTTATATGTTTGTATGTACTTTTTGAGTAAAAACTTGTCAGTCGTGTTTTTTATTTTTAATAATTAGCTTGTCCTACCTATCCTATCCTATCCTATCCTACCCTATACCCTATAAACTAATGTCGCTTAAAAATAACAAAATTTAGATTTGTTTCATTAAAAAATTAAGGAATTTTTCTTTGAATTTTGCTATCGGTACTTAGAGGTGAGTGTTCTGTCTATTGTGGTGTTGGCGACTGGCTGGTTTGCGGCCTTTTTTATAAAGATATGTTTTTTAATATATTTCTGGATAGATTTTTGGACACTTGGTCAGTTGTAATTTTGGTTTGCTTGGATTTCGATTTTAACTATAATATAAACTATTTTATGTATTCGGAGGAGCATTCTATCATCAATTTCCTATTAGTTTAACAGTCCATTTATTTACTGTGAGGTTTAAAAATTCCACCCTATATAGCAACCACACTCCGCCGCACTCCGTTAGCTACTCCATTATACTCGTCGCTAATTTATTCATAGGCTCACATCCACCTGTCACCTCGCAATTAAGTTAATCGCTTACCTAATGATCCTGGCACGAATCAGCTGAGTAAATTGGGAACCTCCTTCCTCCAGGTGCCAGGGGGAGGGGAGGGGAGGGCATCGCAGGCCATTCATAAAACTAAGCCCGATCGATATAAGACCTCTCACCTACCACGTAGTGTCAACCGTAATTACACTTTCATCGCTTGACACATCCATTGCGCACTAGACTATTGTTTTTATGCCTGACTTTGAAACTCAAAGAGCATTGGAACCGCGACATGGAGAAGTTTTAGCTACGAATCTGAAAGCTATTGTTTTAGGTGAATACAAATATTTTTTTGGGTGTGAAAGGAATTCTGATTCAGATCAGATTAGGCACTTTGTATGCAATAAATGTACTCAATTTAGAAGTTTATTTTTGCTATCTGAAATAGCCTGAAAGCTGATAAATATTGTTAGTATAGATAGGATTCTACACACTGCACATAGCTGCCACACTTAAAGTTAAAAAAGAAAAATTTAAGATGCGATACTGAAAAAATCATTTGTTATTATATATATCACCAGACCACTCAAGCCATCCACCTAGGTGGTCGATCGGTTAGAAATTACAACTTCTAGCTATTACAAGTGTTTACAGTATTGAATAGGATAATCTAGACCTGCAGTTTATAATTACAATTACGTAAACGGAGTCCTGACGTACGCACTGTGCTCTCGCACATTTGTCATCAAGCTGGGCTATACATTACAGAGCTCATTTAAGGAACTACCCAAACAATTAAGGGAAACAGTCGCCCACGCCGAAACCAGCCAGGATCATCATCATCATCGTTGTTCATCATCATCACGTGGTCTCTAGTAGAGATTACGTATTTCAAGATAGAGACACTCTACAGTAATACTAGCATTCTAGATAGCTGGTTAATTTAGATAAAATGTTATTATTAAGTTCGGGTTTAAATTTCGAAATCACTTTCACAAAAGTCACTAAACTACCTTGACTAAAATAAACTAATCCTAATTTAGAAAATAAACTTTCTTACTTTTGTCTGGTCCATAACTGAATGTAGTGTAAAATTATAGGTTGTACGGGGGCAGTACAATATTTTTCTACAAAAACCTCTTCAGCTTTATTGATGAAGTTAAATTATACTTACATTTTTTCATATTTTGTAGTCTGTAGCTCTGTGAAACTCGACGCGCTCTGTAGATAAAGATCTTAATTAATGTAACAGGGAAAAATGCTTTCATTATTTTTTCCATCAAGCTGGCTTTCAGTGGATGTAACGGAATTAAACTAAATGATTATTCAGCTCTTGTCATCCACCCCATATTTATTAAACCTGAGTTTTTTTTATTTATTAAAGATAATTCCATGCTGATCTGGTGTTGGAATCCAAAAATAAGTTAATATTCAATTTAAAATGTTAACTAAAAAGCACTTCATTTTGATACAACTTTTTGTGATCACCATGGTCTTGGGGTAATAAATGCGTGACAAAAATTTCCGTGCAGTTAACTGTTGAGGAATTCCCTCATTGGGAGACGATCCAGGGTGCATCATCTGTTCATGCTTATATATATATGCTTATATTGCATTGCAATCGGAACTGAACCATAGGTATATAAAATTTCAACTCTGTAGGACAAGCGAAAGAAGGTTACCTATTTGCAAAATTGCATCACTGACACTGACAACAAATAGGTGAATCTAAATAAAAGCTTGTAAAAAATTGCATAGAATGTACCGAATGTACCAATTGCTTCTCATCCCGCGCAGATTGTAAAAGTCAATCAAGGGAATGGGTGTTAAACTGGGGATTCTTATCATAGGCGATGGGCTAGCAACCTGTTATATCTGAATCTCAATTCTACCAATACGCCCACTATTCAACTAAGCGTAGCCTTCGAGTCTCACGATTCTTGGCTCCTGTCTGGGATGACAACGTGATATCTGTATATCAAAGGCTCACTGGCCTGTATCGCTTTTCGCGGTATCGCTTATTAATTTACGTATGAAAATGATAATTAATGCACGCCGAGTTGGCAAATTAAAATGTATTGGGCTCGGGAATCAGGGAAATTTACAGATCATGTTTCGGTTATTGAACTTTATCACCTTTTGTATTGTTTCTATGTGACATGTCTTTTTACTTATACGTATTTTTTATTTAGAAGAAACCTGACTCTCTTCAAAACCAGAGTGTGTTCATGTTAACTCTGCTTTTAGCTGCTTCTGGGTAAGTTCGCTACCGTAGACCTCAACTCTGTCCTCGGACAAGATTGTGGTCAAGATTAAACTTAAATTTAATAAAAAAGACGAATATTTAGTTCTCGAACTATCCCTACCCATTTCGTATTAGCTTTAAGCAACGGAAAAAACCATCATAAACAATGCTAACTATAAAGCTAAAGAGTTTGACTATTTGTTTGAACGCGCTTATCTCTAGAACTACCAGTCGGATTTGAAAAATAAAGTTTGCAAAGATTTAGTTTGTCACCAGTTATAGCGTGTGCAAAGATTTAGTTTATCACAAATCCTTGCAAAAAGTAGTACTTAACAAGCATGATTATCGCTAATTTTCAATACACGCCCCGATCCGGCACCGCTCGCCAAAACTGAAAGTCATCACGGTCATTTGTCTTGTGAAGCTGATCTTACGCAGTCATCAGCGACGGAGACATTTTGATAAATAATACAAATATTCAAGTAACTAAAGCGAAAATAAATAGATTGTTATCCTTACTAATATTATAAATGAGATAGTGAGTTTGTTTATTTATTTGTTTGTTACCTCTTAACGCTTTATCTACTGAACCAATCTTCCTGAAATTTTGCATACACATAGTTAGAAGTACTGAGAAGGACATAGGGTACTTTTCATCCCGGAAAAATGCACTGTTCCCGAGGCAAATTCACGCGAGCGAAGCCGCGGGCGAAAGCTAGTGAGAAATAAAAGTGAGTTTGTTTTTTTTTGTTTGTTTATTATCTCTTCCCGCTTTATCTACTTTATCTTTCTGAAATTTTGCGTACACATAGTTAGAAGTACTGAGAAGGACATTGGGTACTTTTCATCCCGGAAAACTGCACTGTTCCCGTGGAAAATTCACGCGAGCGAAGCTGCGGGTGTGTTACATATAGGGTACGGACGGACTGGATATAACATGGACCGTTCCGCACGGAAGTCCTTGTTGCTCGAAGAGTACGAAATACGAATATTCAAGTAACTAAAGTGAAAATAAATAGATTGTTAAAGTATAGACAGTTGAGCAGCGCCCGGGGCTTCGCTCCCGGGGTAATTTTGTTTTTTTTTTTGGTGGGATTTTTTTTTTGTGGGAATCCTGTAATTGGCTTCTTTAATTCTTAAGTGATAACTTATTGTAGTATAAATCGCTGTTGGTCTTCCTAATAAATAAAATAAAAATAAATAAATAAAATAAAAAATACCCTATATGCTATTCCCGATATTTTACTTAACCACCACCACGTGTACCACGTTTAATCAAAATCTGTACAGTACATTTTGCGTGAACTAAACTAAAAACTACTTACTACGAACCCTAGTGTTTAAGATTAATGGGATCACAAGCCCTATGATTCCTATGACTGGTAGTCCCACTAAGTAGTAGGACTACGAACTCTAGTTTTAAAAATTAGTGGGAGCACAAGTAATAGTGGGATAAAATGGGTGGGACCACGAGTCAAAAATTACTCGTAAAAACACATCCAAACTTTCGCACATACAAAACTTACAAGCCTGCTAATATCCACTATAGAAATTGTATTAAAATTCTGTGGTACAGACTAACCAGATGTAAAACATCTGAGAATCGGCATGACAGCATCGTGCCATTTGCCATCACAGCATTCAAGTCGATTTTACTGCCAAGTCGCGCCAATAGATGTTTTACATCAAAAAATTACGTCACGACTGTAATATCGTAAATGGGCAAAAATGGCAACATCAAAAATAGAACAATCGTATTTCTGGCCATAAACCCTCGCTGTGGCCGTAACAGCTCTTGGGAAGAATTTCCATAACAAAGGCCCTTGCCTCGATGAAGGGTGGGTGCGTTTCGGGCGGCGACAACTTTTTGCACGACTGACCAAGACTGTTATGTTTTCAGGGTATATATGTACCTATGTAAGTTTCTTTATCCTAACTAATATTATAAATTCGAAAGTGAGTTTGTTTGTTTGTTACCTCTTCACGCTTTATCTACTGAACCAATCTTCCTAAAATTTTGCATACACATAGTTAGAAGTACGGTGAAGGCCTTTCATCCCGAGAAAAAGTACTGTTCTCATGGGAAATTCACGCGGGCGAAGCCGCGGGCAAAAGCTAATTCACCATAAGTCCGAACGGCTTAACAGATTTTGATGTGAGAGGTATTTTAGATTCCTTGCATTCCCACGAGTGACATAAGTCACGTTTTTTTTTATTTTTTAATAATTAGCTATACAAGTATAATATTAGTAAACAAGTATAAGGCGTTTGATAAATCATCGCGTTGGGAGTTTCCTTTTTTACCTATTTTTGTTGTTGTAGTTGTTGCATAACTTTATTGTAAGTAATTATACACAATACTAAAACACAAAAGAAGAGAGGACAAAATAAACTGGCAAATGAATGAGAGGAAAGAAGGCCCCAAAAAAAATATTCGAATAAAAAATTTCATATAAAAATGACTTCATCACAATCGCTTTTCGGGCGTCCATATATTGTATCGATGCCCAAAATGCGACTGTGATGAAGACATTTTTAATAAACGCCCGAACCGCGACTAACTTATTACGACCTCCGTGGCCTAACAGTCATCACGCCGGACTGCCACACCGGAGGTCCCGGGTTTGATCCCCGGTCGGCATCCCCGGCCGGGTCAATAAGATTGACCTGGGTCTTGGATGTTTATCTATATATGTATTTGCTATAAAAAATATAATATCGTTGAGTTAGTATCCCATAACACAAGTCTCGAACTTACTTTGGGGCTAACTCAATATGTGTGACTCGTCCGTAAAAAAAAAACTTTATTTTTTACAAAAAGTCGTCGACACGCCCGAAACGCGCCCGATGAAGGGCGTTATCTCCGCCGACAGCCATCGCAAGGAAACTTTTTGTTTACTCTTAAGGGATTTATGATCGTTTTGGATCAATTCCGACCATGTAGAGGGAGATAATATAATAAGTGAGTTGTTTGCTCGTCTGACAGACTTTTCTACATCAACTCTACACAGCGTAACTTTACGAGCTCTAACTCTACAAGCCCCTTGTTTTTATGAACTTTTTACAAACATTGTTTTTTAAAACTGACACCAAGATCCTCCTTTAGTCCTAATCCCCATGACTGAGGGTCGTGGTTATTATGTTGAATGTAACACACAACGACTATCTTTGCAATGTTAAGGGACTGGTTTGCCATTGCCATTGCCTTCTCCATTTCACACACTAGCTAACTAGAGTGCAGTTTCACGGTGTTTTTCTTTACCGTTCCTTCATCATGTATGGTAGTTTCCATCGACCACCACTTGCTTCCAGTGGTGGTCGATGGAAACTACCATACGTGATTGGAATACAAACTCATGTAGCACGGGCAGGATTCGAACCTGGGACCTTTGTAGTCACTGGCGGGCGCCCTAATAACCGCTCGGCCACCACCGCTTCATTTAGACACCAGGATATACAGGCATTATATATACTAAATAGCTTTTGCCCGCGGCTTTGCCCGCGTGAATGTCCCACGGGAACAGTGCTTTTTCCCGGGATTAAAGGTACCCTATGTCCTTCTCCGTACTTCTAACTATGTGTATGCAAAATTTCAGGAAGATTGGTTCAGTAGATAAAGTGAAGAGGCAACAAACAAACTCACTTTCGCATTTATAATATTAGTTAGGATGGTACCTAAGTACTATTAGTATATTGACCTTGTAACATATGCGAAAGGAGTGGTAAGCAGGCACGTGAATAGATATACGATATTTTTAGTTATTTGTCGATACTGATAGCGAGTAGTCGAAAATAAATGCGAGATAGAGCTAGCGTGGAAATACATTCACGGCCGATTTCCCGAGAATTCGGCAGCTGAGCGGCTGTTTATCAAAAGGGAAATCTAATATAAACATATTTATGTAATTCCCGATTAATGGAAGATAAATAAGTGGTTCATTCATGAAGGACTAGGTTTATTCATCGTCTTGCCCGGGTTTGACTTGTCAATCATACATCTATCTATATTTACATATAACTAGTGGTTCGCCGCGAACTTATACCTCGCGATTATTATTTTAAAAATATGCGTATATCTCAAAAAACGGCTGAACCGATTTTGTTTGCGCAACGAACTTAAAAATTCTATGGATAGTTGCTACACGTATTCTTGATATCATAGAAATTAATTAAACGATTCGAGAGTTATCCCGGAACAAACATACATACAAACAACATCTCTTGTGTTTTGTATGTTCGTACGTGCAACACGCAAAAACTACTGAACAAAATTTGATGTAGTTTTCGTAGGTTTGACCTTGATATGCCGCCACTCAGAAACGAAGTCGTGGGCACAAGCTAGTTAAATAAATAATGTTGTTGTTGATTCATTCATGATACTTTATATCTACGACATGAAATCAGCATACAGACTTGAAATCTTTTAAAAACGTTGTCATGAAATTCATAATACAACAGAGCAAAACGGGTCTAGTTGAATAAAAACATGAAATTAGAAATGTTTATTTGATTTTGACTCAGATTTCGACTGATTATTTTGCAACATTCCAATATCTTTCGCAAAACGTCATCCATCCAGTACTTCCGAGCCTGGAATCCACCTGACGCTCAAGTCAATAACCATTAACATAAATCCAATAACGCCACGTGGCTCCCCCTGGACTTATGGAACTGTGGCCGGTGGAAAACTAACGATAGATCGCGATGGGAAATTCCAAGACGAAAGAGGTACTCTGGAAAATTATCGATTTTTTAACGAGTGTGCAAGATTTTGATTCAATCGCTTACAAACATCGAGATAACGCAAGTTACAAAAAATGTTTGTTAATGTAACTGCTTGTTTTTGAATAATAGCGCGAATGTTATCATATCTAGTAATGTCTAAAGCTAGTAGTTTGTAGCTTTGAGACATAATATATTATGATTAAATAATTAGTTTTTGACATGAAAAAGAGCCTTCTTTGAAGGCCAAGTTTCAATAAAGAATTTTTGATTTGAACTAAAGAAAGAAAAAATATTTATTCGACACACATAAAATAAACAAACACAAAAAATACAGTTATATCAATATATGCACCAAAATGGACTCCACTCAGCAAAGTGTCGTGGCAAGGACCACGACGCTGGTCTTCCGTGGATATTTGATTTTATCACGTAAGTGGGCTGGGCAGCAGTGGAATAAGGAATATAGAATAGAATAATTTTAATTTTTTTTTAATTTTTTAGGAGTAAACAAACAGTGTATTTTGACATTGACAACAGTATTTCAAAGTACGACAAATAGCATTGACTCGTGCAATATGGCAATTGATGATTTAAAAAAAATCACTGAACCAACAACCCCCTTAATAAATGCGAAGCTGCTTCCCGACTGAGGAAGATAACGTTCAAAATTATATCAATATATTTATAGTAAGTACCTAAGGTGTGACAAGGTCGGCACTACGTATAGGAAAGAGAGGAGTGTATCCGAGAAATCTGTGATATAATAACGTCACGACAAAAGTGTTCTTTTATAATGGTTATTCGATATCAAAATTGGTTTTCTTCGGCTCGTTTCGGTGCAGATTACACCGTAGAGGCTTTTACCTTCGAATTTAGCGCAAATGAGTGATTGTATACAGCTATCGGCGACTGCCCGAGTTTGCTTATGGAAATTTTTATACTTCCGAGATAACAAGTCAGCTTGCCGCTTACTCAATTTTTTTCGTCAAATATAACAAAGTTACTGTTAATTTCTGCAACATTTGTTGTTTTTATGTTAATTTATTTATTCATTTTTTGTACACAACAAATACATCTCTCTCTCAGCCGAAAGACGTCCACTGCTGGACAAAGGCCTCCCCCAAGGATTTCCACAACGACCGATCCTGCGCTGCCCGCATCCATGCGCAACCCGCAACCTTCACGGTCATCGGCGTCGGTCCACCGAGTGGTGCCTGCCAACACTACGTTTCCCGGTTCGTGGTCGCCACTCGAGAACTTTTCTGCCCCAACGGCTATCTGTTCTACGAGCTATGTGAGAGATATCGAATAACAAATACATATAATAGTAAAACTAAAGTACAACTTAAAAACAAAGGCAAACTTATTTCTATAGAAATGCATCTCATAATCAAATCTAATGTATAGGTACCTATATGTTTGTGCATCGATATAAATTTACTATACTTATTCTCGACGTGTTTGTGATTATTTGTCCCTTTACACATACACATAAATATTATCAAGCATATTTCCTGGGTTTTCTCACTATTTAATTTAAAATCTTTACTACAAAACCCTATTTTATACCAAATTTTCACACGTGATTCTGTAGACCACGGTAATCATTTTACTTCAAGTAGGCGATTACCTTTTTGGTACAGTCTTTACCCAATTTTGTTAAAAGACCCAAAAATTAGACGCATTGAATTCTATAAACCGTTGTGAAGCCATCATCATCGTCAGCCTTCTATGACCCACTGCTGTAAAGCTACAAAGACTGTTTCAAAATATATGTATCATCTACCATGAGGGATGATTAGGTAACCCTAAGGTAGATTGGTAGAAAATGCTGTAGCATTAAGTCCGCCCATTGTACTGTAACATATGTTTATGTGCAATAAAGTTTAAATAAATAAATAAATAAATACATGATTAGCAGCATAGCGTTGATTGACTATTCCCTTCTCCTCCTAACTAAGGGCCAAATCTTACCAGATGTTACTTTTTAGCAAATACGATATAAACTTTGATTTAAGCTACGAAACGGTGAAGGAAAACATTGCACTCTAGTTGATGATTTGCAACACACCCATCAAGAAGATATTTACGTTTGTTCCATTCCATATTTAATCTATATGGACTTAAAAGAGGAAGAAAGAATACAGATTCTACAAATTTTATTATATTTATAGATACAGAAAGAAGACACGAATGACATGAAATAAAGTAGACGATTGCCCTCGGTATCGCGGCCAAAAAGCCGCGATAAAATAAAGAAAACTTCATTTTATTCTTGGAAAGCGGTACAGCAGGCTGCTATAGTAGCCTTAAACACATAGTAATTACGTAGTACTTATATTAATTCTGTGAAATAGTTCTAAGGGTACTAGCTATTGTGTATTCTATGCCTGAGGTCTCAAGCCACGTGGCCATCTTGGCCTCGTCTAATTTCGTCTGTTGAGTCTTTGACCAGCCTAATCTTTTCATTAAGGAGATAACACGCCTGTTGAGTAATCGCAGCGTTTAATAAGGCGTTACTGCCTTTTAATTTCGGTTAAGGTCGTAGTTCAAACATTAATACCGCGCTAGGTCTTCTTTACGACGGCGAAAAATTCATGAAAAACCCACTAAGCTGGGAATAAGCCACACCTGATATTTTTAAATGACTGCCTATGCCTGAAAAAGGAGAGTTGTGCTATTCCTGGTATTTTTCTACGCGTTTACTAAAATTTTATCGAAATCCGTCCAGTAGATTTTGCGTGATTGAGTAACAAACATCCTCACAATCTCACACCCAAACTTTCGCATTTTATATAGGATTAGTAGAATGAGAATTTCTTCACAAATGTGTTACAGATGTGTCCTTCGACTCCTTACGTTATTCCGAGTAACATAGGCTTTGACTTTACGTCTAGGAACGGAGTCGTGTTTTTTTACATGACTGACCAAAAAAAGGAGTCTAATGTTTTCAGGGTTCATGTATGTTAGTTCTTTATTCCGTGGCCTGTGGTGTGGCCCTAGAATAGCACCAACCCATCTCTTCCCGTGGGTGTCGTAAGAGGCGACTAAGGGATTAAAAACACCGGAGGATGGGCAGCAGCATCTTTCCGCGTACTATGCCATCACACTGCGCCAACCCGCCTGCCAAGCGTGGCGATTACGGCAAAACCCCCCACGGATAAAATCCTTGGGGGAGGCCTTTGTCCAGCAGTGGACGTCTTTAGGCTGAGAGAGAGAGAGAGAGAGAGTTCTTTATTCCACCATAAGTAATGAACGACTTAAGAGATTTTGATGCGAGAGGTATTTTTCCATGCATTCCTCCGAGTGATATAGGAGTCAGTCGTGTTTTTTATTTTTTAGCTTGTTTTAATTACTCAATTTCCAGATTTTTCCGGAATTGATTGAAAAACAAAATCTGCTCAACTTTCTATAAAACCCCGTATGGAGAGATTTCAGTAGTAAAAGCTACTACGGCGCAGCCACCCGATTTTTTTTAGCTAGTACCTTATTTTTACTTCTATCCTAAAATACGCCTCTCAAAGTTAACTCAAAATCACTCTCAAAAGACGGGGCGAAAGGTTCTTAACTCAACGTCGGTCGCAATTCCGATCACGAACACATTTTGTCCAAATTTTCCTGTTTATCACCAAAATAACGTTTGTTACGGTCTCTTTTCAACACTCAATGGTTGTGCTTGTGTTCACTCGTTTGACATATATTACACGTATGTCAAGTGTATTGTATACGAATGTATACATTCGTATGTATATATATTTACTATATGTACATATGTGTCAATCCACGGGAAAACGTATCTTATGGTCGTTGGCACTTACGATTACGACATTTTGCTTATTATGAGCTAAGTAAACTTGTATGAATTCTTTTTCTAAACGACTTAAGCGTCAACGTCTATAAGGTACCTTTTCCCGTGGAATGAAACATATATTACTGTACAAATACAAGGTGCTTGACTTTGATTTGATCCAGGGGCAAGTCAAAAAATGGAAAATGATGTTATTCAAAATGACCTGGGTCTTGGATATTAATGCTGTTATCATCATCATCAATACATACATACATACATAGAATCACGTCTTTACCCCTTACGGGGTAAACAGAGCCACATGAGTCGTGAGACTCGAAGGCCACGCTTGCCTAATAAAACTGTAACTGGTCTGTGTCGGTACATAGAAGTTATTCAAGAAGAAAAACTTTGAGGGGCTTTATAGGTCTAATAGAAGCCAAAACCACTTTTTGTAGAATTTTTGTCTGTCTGTATATCTGTATGAGCATCACGCAAAAACTACTGGACGAAAATAGATGCGGTTTTCACAGTTGTATTGTTAAAGGTCTAACTTAAAATCTGGCGTAAATTTCATCTTGATACGTCTCGCTTAGATACTGAGATTATTTAACTATAGTAAATCACGCGCGGACGAAGTCCGTGGACACAACCTAGTTTATTATATTCGTCGTTTGGTCACACCGATCGTGGGCGTGGTTCACACGAAAAAGTATACCACTTTTTATAGTAGATCGTATATCAGGTGGTATACTTTTCTATGTGGCCCACTGTACGTACGTGTACATCATTCTGATCTATGTGTACATATGATTTTATACGACTTACTTTATTTCATACGACTTTAGTGTCGTTACATTTTTTAATAAAGTTATTTTGTTTCAGAACATGGCGGAACACAAATCAAGGGCGGATACATGCTGCGATACAAACGTAAGTATAATTTATTATTAGTAGTTTGGTGCTTCCATGGTCTGGGAGCGAAAAAAAACATAGAATGTGCCAGCTGCTTCTCTTCCCGCGCAGATTGTAAATGTCAATCGAGGGAAAGGGCTTTAAACTGGGGATTCCTCCACTCATAGGCGATGGGCTAGCAACCTGTCACTATACCTGAATCGGCATTCCATCAGAGAGCCCACTATTCAGCTAAGCGTGGCTTTCGAGTATCACGACTCTTGGCTCTGTCTACCCCGTAAGGGATAAAGACGTGATTCTATGTATGTACCTATGTAAGTAGATTGGTGATAAATGCACTTTCCCCTTTAAAAACACTTCCCAATAAATACCTACTTATAGCAAAATTTTTGCGCAACGGCTACTTTTGAACGCAAAAACCACACTTTGGCAAAAAAAAATATTTTTTTTGCTTCTTTTTGCGTAGTGTACGCAAAAAGCGACACTTAAGCATGTGTGCCGTAAAATCGCTTACGGCTTTGGCTGGGTGACTTGACGTGTGCGGGCTGTTCAAGGGGTTATACTTTGGCGAAAGACTTAGAAATAAGAAAAAAATGACAATAATGATTCATGGAAAAAACAGAAAGATAATTCACAAAATACTTATTTCATTGGATTAGTCTGACGGTAGCCAATATAGGTACATGCTTACATACTTACTGCATTCACTGTCCCGAAAGATTCCCATTATTCCGAGTTAATCCTTATCAGATTACGGTTAATTTCCCCAAACCCCGTAAAGTCCGCCTTTCGGCTTCACGTCGAGCTGGCGATCAAATAAAACGTCAGCCTGAAGTTAGTATGCAATGAAATGGGGCTCTTGTGAAAACCCATTTACGACCCTTTTACGTCGAGGTAAGGCATCAAATTGCATACCTAAGGTAAGGTTATGACGACACTTTTTCGGCATTTTCGATTTTATGCCAATACTCAATTCGAAATTAAACGCGCGGAGTGTGCAGTATAAACTGGAGAAGTATTTTTTGTGTAGCTACGTACCAGTTATGCATAAGTTGGACTTGCTTTGTTTCTAGTTGGACTTTGTTTCCATGGGAATTTTGGGAAATCCTCTCTTAGTACTGCCCTTAACTCTATGTGCTCGCCTACACTTCTTAAGGAACTTACATGCCAAATTTCAACGTCCAACTCCCCGTAGTTTTGGCTCTGTGTTATCCATAAAAGTAATAGGGACATACTATCTATGATTTTATTAATTCTCTGTCATTCACTCAGTCAGTAACGAAATAATATTGATTTTCTATAGGTAGAGGTAGGCAGAGACAATAAAATATAAATAAATAGGCGCATAATGTTAAAAGCGCAGAATGGTAAAATCGCAAAATGATTGATGATTTTTGCCTTACGCTTCCCTTCTTATTTCATTAAAATATTCCTTTAAAACACTTGGTTGACTGGAAGAAATCCCTTTTTGGGATAAGTCCGCCATTGTACGCCTCTCTTTTTGTTTCACTATGTTTTGTATTTTTCTTGTGTGTATGTGCAATAAAGAGTTTACAAACAAACAAACAAACAAACAATGATAAAAGAGCAAAATGGTAAAAGCGCACAATGGTAAAAGCCCAGAATGGTAAAGATTTTAGTAGGTACTATAGATTTCCACTTGCTGCAAGCCTAACATCTCTCTCAATCTCTACACAGTCTATACAGATCACTCTCAACAGAACCACATATAGATAGTAGATATTACAAAAAAATAGAGAGGTTCACATATTCCCACAAGTTTGTATTTTTTAAGTACTAAACTCCATGGCCTGTGGTGTGGCCCTAGAATAGCACCAACCCATCTCTTCCCGTGGGTGTCGTAAGAGGCGACTAAGGGATAAAAAACACCGGAGGATGGGCAGCAGCATCTTTCCGCGTACTATACCATCACACTGCGATCGCCAACCCGCCTGCCAAGCGTGGCGATTACGGCAAAACCCCCCACGGATAAAATCTTTGGGGGAGGCCTTTGTCCAGCAGCGGACGTCTTTAGGCTGAGAGAGAAGTACTAAACTCCATATACTTAACGTATGTCCTTTACAGGCAAATACCTGTGGAACTCGTGGTCAGAAGAGTGGGTGGTGCTCTACGATGACTCTACTATGGCGTGGTTTAAGGTCAGTTTGTCTCTGTTGTGTTGCCTGTGGTACCAAAATAATCTAACGAATAGTTTAGTAATGTAATGGTAAATAAAATGTATTTAATCCTAACTAATATTATAAATGCGGAAGTGCGTTTGTTTGTTAGTTACCTGTTCACGCTTTATCTACTAAAAACAATCATAAATTAATTTAAATTATAAAATTTCGGATACACAAAGTTTTCTAACTATGCGTATGTGAATTTTCAGGATGATTGGTTCAGTAGATACAGCGTAAAGAACCACCATACTGAGAAGGACATAGGGGTATCTTTCATCCCCGGAAAAAGCACTGTTCCTTTGGGAAATTTATGCGAGCGAAGCTACGGGTAATAAAATAATAATTATAATTTATACGAAAAGTATTAACGTATGATAATAATTTTAAGCTTCAAATTTTCTATGAATTCATCTCAAATGTATTAGATAGAATAATGCTGCTTACAATTGAAAGATTTCGCAGAATCGCTAAATATGGTTATTAGCCGTGACTCCGATTATAATACAGTGTAAGCCGTGATATTACTTCTATTTATGCGTTGCAGAGTTTCACTAGAGTAATTTAATTTATGGTTCGTTCACCATCGTGTTTCAACTTCAATTTTTTGAAAGTTGTTCTTGAAATGTGAAAATTAGGTTTTCATTCTGTGTGATTTGTTCCTATATGTTTATTTATTTCTCTCTAAGAATCATTTATTCACCAAATACATAGAATAGGCATACGTACATAAAAAGGAAGTCCGATCTCATATCTAACCCAATGGTTCCACCCCAGCAGCATTGCCTCGCTGGATGGCCAGAGAAATCCTTTGGATTAGATATGAATGATTTTTTCTATTCATAGTAGTAAAGTCTAGACTACTAAATAATAACGCTCCTGTTTTCTACTCAAAAAAGGAGGAAAAAAGTAATTTGTAAGTTGAAATCGACTTGGACTTACCAATCACTTCGGCTACAGACAAACCAACAAATAAATTGCTGAACTAACCCAACTTTGTCAACGAAACCATAAATCAAGGCGACCTCTCGTAACAAACTTTACTTATCGAAATAAAGAAGAAAAACAAAGGCGAACTCATCAAATACTGCGGTGTTGGGTAAACGCCCGGCCAACATGGACTATTTCAACTTCAGTTCCTTTTACATGGAATGAAACATACGCAACGCAACGACTGTCTTGGCGATGTCAATGGAGAGGTTACTTATTTATTTTCTCTATTTCACACACTTATACAGGGTTATTTTGAAACCATTGGCCAAATTTTCGCAGTAGATTTGGTTGATGAAATCAGCATGTTTTCAAAAAAATCTATGTCAAAAAATAAAAATAAAAATTTTGCCTCCCATACAAATTGGTCGATCGGAACTAAGTATGGAAAGTTGAAATTTTATGTTATTCTTTTACTATACATTTCTTTCGGACGTAGTTGTATTCCAAGTACTGAGCATATTGTAAACATTTGGCCAGTAGTTACAAAATAACCCTGTATAGCTGGTATTCAATTAGAGTGCACTTCCCCACTTGTTTTCCTTCACCAGAAGCAAGTGGTGGTCTATGAAAATTACCATACATAGGTACATTCGAGTGCTTTTTTCCCCTGGGGGTAGAGTAGAGACTAACGATTTTCACTTGCTACAATCCTTACAGATCTCTCTCGATTCCTCTACACTTTATACATGTCGACGGTTATGGAGACTCCTAATATCTCTCTTTTTAAGGAGGTCCGCAATCTGGTCGAAGTGCGTTCTCCGAGATCGACGCTGACCAACTCTTCCATTCACTTCTGCTTTATAAATAAGTATCTTTCCTTTAAAAATTACTATACAAGTCGGATTGATATAACTTAATTCATGAGTAGGATTTGAAGCTGGGATCTTTTGGCCTCAGGTGCGAATGTCTACCACTACCACTCGACCACCATCGCTTAATTTGAAGCAATTGGCCTGAAACTGGGAATATTCTCAAAAGGTCCAATGAATGGTTGTGGTGTGGGTTAACTGTGGCAGTTACAACTGAACTGCTTTATTAAGAGGAAAAGGAAAACAAAAAAAAACGGCCAAGGGCGAGTCAAACTCGCGAACCGGGACTTCCGTACACGCAAAGCATCTCACATTATAGCTCTAACTAAAAGTCCAACTAGTTTCAAAAACAAACTTAACTTTGCAGTACGATCTCTAAGACTCATACTGAATCCAGCGCAAAAATAAGTTGTTACAAACTTATTTTTGCGCTGGATTCAGTATGAGAGTTTTTTTTAGAATTCCAATAATATATTTACAGTTTTCAGAAGTTTTCAGTTTTCAGAGTTTGTATTTCTGTATAAGTACTGTTAGAGTTTGCTTTTTGCCAAATTTCATAATTTTAGGTCAACGGGAAGTACCCCATAGGTTTTGATTGCTGACAAACAAACAAACCAATAAATAAACAAACGTATAATAGTAGGATAATAGTTAGGATCAGAATATTGATTTGTTCCTGGAATATTCCTAAAAGCTTTCTATATTTCAACATAACTTTCAACTTCTAGTTTATTTTTCTCATTTGCTTCAATTCAATATTTCAACCGACGCGACGTCTCTGCAAACTGCACAGACATCTAACTCCACGCGACTATTCTTGAGTAAATTCTGTTGAATTTGCTGCAGACTGTCAAAACAAAATAAGGTTTGTTCACAAGGGAGACGCAGGTTACACGCAGACTCCGACACTTTTTTTTTTATTAAAGAAGGGTTTGCTCTTGACAACAATCTTGCCCGAGGATATAATGAGGTCTACCATGTAGCGAGCTTACCCAGAAGCAGCCTATTCACTCTGGTCTTGAAGAGAGTCAGGTTATAGTGCTCGGGAACACAGACGCAGGCAGGGAGTTCCAATGCGCCGTGCGAATTAATAATGATGACGAAAAGCTCTTGGTGCGTGCGGGGGAATATTAACCAAGAAGGGATGATAGCCTGCAGTGCGTCTGGTTGTCCGATTGAAGAAAGGGGCAGGCGGTATGTGGTATGGTACTAAAATTCCTCCAATGAGAGGTATATACTTGCCCTCATTACAATATAGACGTTGACAATTACCGGGGACAGCGGGAGGGCATGTCAGCGGTATATTTCACTCTGTTCACCTATAGTGAGATCACCTGGGTGAAAAGAGTAGACATTTTAGTAAGTATCTTCTTTTCACCTCGGACTCATTTCAGGTGAATTGATTAGACAAAATTAGTGTCATTTGTTAACATGCTATGATTGGTGGTAGTAGACTCGCGTCTCGTTGTGGTCGAAAAGGCTATGTCAGTGACTTCCTAAAGGATATAAAAATAAGTCGTTGAAAAGTCTGGGCCATCAATTTAAAGGGTCGATGGAAGCAGTCAGCAGAAAACTCTTAACTTTACGATGAAATAAATATTTCGACGCTGCTACTTAAACTGCAATTGATTGTTACAGTTTTAATGTTATTAACTTTATAAAAGGTTTTATTCAAAGTAATGATTCTTCTCTCTTTTACGGGTTAAGAGAGACTTTAGAATTTACTACCAGTGTAGATAGCAGTAATAGTTCCTAGCTGTGTAGACAAGCCCTACGTTTTCAAATTATATCTATTTTTTCAGGGTTCCAAACCATAAAATACAGAAACCTTATAGAATCATTTTGTAGCCCGTCTGTCTGTCGAACATTTTTAACTAATTTATGAATTTTATAACTATATATTCTCCGCGGTATCTTGATGCTTGCGCCATGTGCACTGGAGTGAACACTTGAGAAAGGACACGCCATTCACATCGTGATAGGTAGGTAAGGAACGACTCTTTTTGCGATATCATTCTTTATTGTTTGTCTCATCTGCTTTTACATAGCAATCTACCCGACACAAGTCTACTTAATGGTTAAAGCAGTTGTTCTGATATTTCTTACATTGTTTTTGTGTTTTATTTAGCCTTTTCGTGACAGTAAATTCTATGGCACCAACTCCATCTTTAGTCTGAACGTTCTTCAATTTAATGGGCTGCGGGCCATTCGAGCGTAAACAAAAACTATATTCAAACGCTACAGTTTTTCTCCTAACTTCTTCACCCGCAATTTTCTGGCATACTTAATCTGGGGTTATTTCGCTAAAGTGTGTAAAACAAACATAGGTGAAGATATAAGTTTCAAACTCATTCATACAGCAACATTCGCTTCAAATTCTCCCATAACTTATCCCATGTCAAACGTGTTATATCTATAAATATACTCGTTCACTGAGCATATTACAGTGTTGCTAGGGCTGGCAAACTTTCAAAATTGTTGTAAATCGTTGGAAATTTTCAGAAGAACAAATGTGAAATGTTTAAGTGAAATTACAGTTTTGTGAGCAAAAAGAGGGTAGATGACGCTTGAGCTACTCACATTTCTTTGATATTGTAGATCACATCAAATATTGCTTTCGACGTTATGTCCAGAAGATTTTGCGTGATTGAGTAACAAACATACCTACATGAGGATGTCACACACATCCAAACTTTGCATTTCTAACATTAGGGTTATTACATCTGGTAACTGCTACAAGAGATTTCTTTTATTTGTAAACACATGCTAATCATAATTCTAACTAATATTATAAATGTGAAAGTGTGTTTGTTAACTCTTTATGCTTTATCTACTGAACCAATCTTCCTGAAATTTCGCATACATATTAGTTAGAAGTACCGAGAAGGACATAGGGTACCTTTCATTCCGGGAAAAAGCACTGTTTCCGTGGGAAATTCACGCGGGCGAAGCCGTTGGCCAAAGCTAGTAGAATATAATTGTAACGCAGTCAACCTTAGTTCCGAGCGAACTTGCAAACATTTGTGAATAACCCAACATGAGCAGCGGCAACTTTCTTAATCAACAAATCGAAACTTGCTCAGCTTCATACTTGCTTGCTTGATCATGATACAGCCCCTTGGCTAATAGGACGAATACCTTTGTCTAAATAATAATAAAGTCATCGAAGAAGAAGCAAAAGTCATTTTCTCTATCCTGTAACCAGCTACATAAAATACATAACACTCATTACATGAATAAAACATGTCACTCTTTGGGCGAGCGAAATATTTAAAAGTGCATATTTGTGTTAATTTTAAAGAGAGGATTCAGTGTAACACAAGTTTTCACTTAGCGTCGGTACTTGTAATTTGTCTTTTCTTGGTAATAAATGATTTATGAGCTAACGACCGGTGGTAGCTAAACCACCAGCCCTCGCGCCTCGGGTCAGATGACATTGTCTGCGTAACAGGAAAGCGATCGACGAAACTGGTACAGAGCCGTAATAAGTGGCGTGATTAAAGAGAGGCCTATGCCCAGCAGTGGACTTATTAGCTAGTTTTCATCATCATTTTCAGTCGAAATATAAAAAAGTTAGCTAAACTTTTACCAGTGTACCAGTTAATACCAATTATGTACCAGCGTTAATAGTTGCGCGGTGGTGGCCGAGTGGTAATGACACCCGCCTGAGGTCGGGTAGGACCCGGGTTAAAATCCTATCTGTGACACGTAAGTTTGTAGAACAATCTGACTCATGTATGGTAGTTTTCTCAAAGACCACCACCTGCTTCCGGTAAAGGGAAGAGGAAACCGGCACATTGGCCGACTATTTAGTTTACTAGTGTGTATACGGCTACTGCCACTAGATGGCGATAGTCGTAAAATTCGCCTTAAGGTGACTTAAATAAAATCTGACACCAGTGTTAGTACCTAATAACAAACTCGATAAGATGAAAGACCAGCGTTAATTTAGATTTTCACCTATTTTCACCCCTTAAAACTAATAAAAGCTTGTAATAGATCTCCGCGCGCCCTGCACAATGCCGATTTGGTAAATGACTAAGCAATTTATCAATTTAGGGTCGTAACTCACACTTTAATCGACTAAAGTTATCGAGCGACTAACTAATTAGAATAGTTCTGGACCACTCCATGTCTGAGTCGCTTCCGGTCGACCTAACGATCAATATCGACGGATTTTATGCGAAACTAGCTTTTTCCAGCGACTTCGTCCGTGTGAATATAGTTTTTCACCACCTTAGTAGCGGAATATAGTAAATAGATTAAACTCATGTACCTATGTAAAAAAAAGATACAAGATCAGCAGAAAAAACTGGTCAGTCGCAGAGACTGATAAATAAGTAACAAGTTTTTGTCCGCAGTAAGCATTAAGCCTGAATCGTGGGTTCTCAGAATTTGGAATTATAAAGCAAGCAGAAGTGCCATCAGCTGTCTTTTATATCAAAATATCTGTCGCTGTAACGCTCACTTCGAGCAAGTGTGCGTTATAGCAATGCGTAATTGAAAATTCAAATTCCAAAGAAAATTCGATTCCATTGAGCATGTAGGGCTCTTAAGCTTTCACTCACGTAAGAAGTAAAGGAACTAGCTAAGAAGCTTCAGACTATGCGACCTTATAACACTGCTTAATAACAAACACAGCATTAGTTTATCATTATTATATTTCACGACACGAAAATAAAAGGATCCAAAAGATTAACAACTCAGGCGAAGAGACAGCGAGCCGTTGCTATGATCACACCACGACGGAGGTTTATGATACTGCGTAGTGCTATATCCTCAAAAGCATAGATAATTCCAAATTCTATTCAAAAACAGGCGCAGAAATCTGTGAAATAACGCGAGTTTTGCAAGTTATGGAAAATCGACATTACTCTACAGAAGTTGTCAAAGCTACATAAAGGCTTGTAAAAATGTTAAATTTCGCCTCCAAACCAGAGGCGCGTTATAAAACGCACGCTAAAAATATTTGTTCCCAAGAGTAATGATCCCATACGAATGAGAAATAGCCCTCTTCAGCGCCGACTTATGACATCTTGTTCGACGATCGCCGAAATTATTGCGCCATTCAGGGAAAAGTAGCTAATATGCGACATTCTGTAATGCCGCTTCGCAGTTCGTCAGGCCTACAATAATAATAATCTATTATTGAAACGCTCATTTTTGTTTTTGGAAAGACATATGATTGTCGTTTTTATGTACTAAGGAATCGGTATACTTACATACAGTGGTGGTCAGATAATTAGGGACACGGGACACCAGTCGATTTTCATACATACGAGGTTACTTTGAAGCCTTGGTTCAACGCCAGGACTGAGCTGAGCTGTGATCTAATGATGGCCATACAAGGATAGAATAGAGGACATCCAGATTTCTGTACACACCCAACTGATCAGATCAGCATTCTAAGAGCTGTTTTAATATGTTTAAAAACCGCGAAAATAGCATTAAAATGTATGGAAAGCCTGAAACTCAGACAGCTGAGCTGAGTAGCTTACTAACCTCGTTTGTGTGGAAATCGACTGGTGTCCCTAATTATCTGACCACCACTGTATATTCTCGTAGTTATATCGATGATACAAAAAACTAAGTAAAGCCAAAAGACGTAAAAGTGGTAAAATGACGGTTTTTCAGGAGAGTAAACAAACGATTTATTTTTTCGTAGTCTATATCTAACTTTTTATGGTGTGAACTGAGATTAATGGTGTCTAGGGGGAAAAACCTTCCCAAGGGTGAAAGTACTTATGAATATGAGCATTGAGCAACTTTTTGTAAGGGATCGTCTCTAAAAAACCACGAACACATTCCAAACATTTTACAATACCACCTCGCCCAAATTGTTTTTGAAACACTGTTACAGATCGGGAATTTATTTCCCGTTTAGTAACAGAGCTTGGGTGACACAACGGGAACGAACGCAATTTCCGAGCTGCCGCCGTGAGTATGTACTCGTGTAGGTACACACGGGCTTCGCTGACGATGCTTCATTTTCGTCGACGTCTTCGTTAGGTAGGGCGCTGAGTGCGCTCGAGCGAGCCATTGTCGACGCTAGACTCCGATACTCGACGCTTGCGATACATCGTTAGATATATGTGTAACTTTGTGTTGCTGGCAACAGAAAGTTATCGTTTATCTGTATGTAATTTAAAATAGAGACAATTTATGTTCCGAAACTGGCGCGATTGTGACGAGTCCGAGCTTGACGCTCGGGTGCAAAAGTTAGTTGCCAAATGGTTGTCAAAATTCTTTTCCGTATCTCATGTACTGTGAATATCAACGTGTCTGAAATACACCATATACAGCATTCAAAACCTATAATTTACTACAGTCCTGCCCGAAACATATCTAGCCATTTCAATTTATTTATTTTGTCAACATAGGATGCAATATCTACTTAACGGATTTCGATAAAATTTGGTATACAGGTAGAAAAATACCGGGAATTTATAGATGTAGGTATAGTAGTCTCTAACAGTCAACCTTAATTGACCAGAGACAATGTGATGTGGGACGGATTTTGATGAAAGTTAGTACATGGGTAGAAAAATACCGGGAATAGCACTTAGGGTACTTTATATTCAGAAAATCACACGGGTGTGAAGCCTCGAGCAGTAAATGTGTACGTAAATTTTATAAAAGCGTAGTACACAGTAGATCACTGTACGTAGTTGTAATTTTATTTAGCGCTGTGGTCAAAGGCCGATATCACAAACAAACAACTACCTACAGCTTCCAATTTGTTAATGCCTCCAATGGATGGTGGAGCTTACACTCGGCTTCGTAAATGAAGCTTTATCAACAGTTTTATATTTGTGTCTGTAGATTCAAGTGTTTTGGGGCTTGAGACTTTGAGCTTGGCTGTACATGTTTTTATAAATTCAATAAAAGTTATAACAATATCTTGATAAAGTTATTTATTGCACATAAACATATGTTACAGTACAATGGGCGGACTTAATGCTACAGCATTTTAGTTTTTTTTTCTTAGGGTTATTTGATCGATTCAATCATATTGTATGGTATCTTATCAGATAAAGACAGAATTTTCTCTCTAGAGTTTTGTCATCACAAAATATTCGCAATAATATCTGTTATCATAAATCAACATATAGAAAAATCTCGGATTTTTTTTTTTTACATATTACAAATTGAAGTTTGTACATACATTTTTTGATTCTCCCTGGATTCTATTATTGCAATTCGTTCGTTGATTAAGTTATTGCAGTAACTGTACTCCTTTTTTGGCTGCACGTGTAAGATTATACAGATTATTTGCATATTGATGGCAGTGTATGAAGAATAAAGCCTGTTAGGCTGTTAATGATAACGCTGAGAGCACTCGTCGGCCGGGATTTAATCGATAGGTCGCACAAGCCTGTTAATTTATTTTACCTTTTTACAATTGATTGCCTATGTTGACTCTCTCAAACTGGATAAACTGTTATGTGCGTTTATAGAAACATAGAATAACTTCTACGACAACGAAGGATGTTTGTGATCTTTTGAAATAAAAGCCACTAGTTGCGGCACGGGGCTTCGCTCCCGTACGAATTTTGAGATAAAATGTAGCCCGGGATATTGTTAAGATGTCTCACAATATCTATAATAATGATGTCAACCACATAGGGTACTTTTTCCGAAATTCCCATGGCAGTGAAACTCCGGGCGCAATTAGTAACTAATATTCTTCAAATTTTCATTCAAAATTGTCCGCATCCGCATAAACTTTTATCTCTGACGATATACCTATTTAAGTTAGTGGGTTAATTTACTTATCTTAAGGTATTGGAGTTTTTATGGCCCATTTACTACACAAAGGGTTAACCTTATCATCAAGGGCGCGTTCGGAGTCCAAAAGAATCCCCAAACTGGGTCAGCCACTACTTTTTCTGGTCAATTTATAAAATCGACGGGGTTTGACATACCGCGGGTTTTTGCTGTAGTTATGCTACAAGTCGAAACCCGTGTAATGCTTCCGAACTTGAACTCTTTTACGCTGAACTCTTTTACATATTCTCCGACTATCTGTTTTCGTGTGTTTCATTCCACGTAATGAGGCGAACAAGAGCTTGACCTGAAAAAAAAAACAGCGTTATGCTGTATTTTACGCAATGAAAAGTTACAGAACACCGTACCTATGCTTTGAAATCAGTTTAGAACTAAGTAGGTATTCTATATTAAGAGCATCCATAACCGGCGAGCATGTATAAAGAGAGTGAGGAGTGTAGAGGAAGCCAAAAAAGGGGTCTGTAAGGATCGTAGCAAGTGGAAATCGCTAGTAGCCAAGGCGTGACGGCACGGGAAAAATGTATATGTATTTTTTTTCTTAACAAGTCGTGATGTTTTGTATGATAGCAATATCAATTCCGTAAGTCGAAGTCCCTACATTATCAGAAACAAAATAGATCGTTGAGATACGTTAGTTCCAGGTAGCAATCTCCTAGCCTACATAACTGACTGTATGCTTTTGTTAGTCTTCGTTAAAATGGAGTGTCATTCAATGTGGAGTTGATTGAATCCATTGACACAGAAAGTCTTTACATGGAGGCAACACGTGTTTGAGTGAAGTTTTGAAAGGCGGAATTTGTTTTTAACCATTTCTATGAAAACCACGAAGGGATTGCTTTGATTCGTATTTCTATTTGATCCCTAATGCTACTAATTTGTAGATAAATGACTGTTCACGCACATATTTATTTCTACGTTGCGTTGATCGAAACATACGCGCACTGACAGCTGTCAGTGCGATGATTAACAAATTTTGAATTCATCTCAACTACCAAATCCAACGACGACTCGTTTCGATCTTCTTCAAATTTTGAATTCATCTCAACTACCAAATCTAACGACGACTCGTTTCGATCTTCTTCTGTTTTCTATTAATCTATCAAGTTCGCTGTAGCCATTTCCTGGCAGTTTTGTATTTATTTACAAACGAAACTAAATAACGTCATCAAGCAAAACAACTGTTTTAATCAAGATTCAGTCTTCGCACCTCACCTGAGCATCTTCTGAAGAGTGGCTGCTAACACAGGCGGCCATAATGACCAACCATAAACGACACTTAGTATATTTTAAGTGTGTGTTTAAGTTTTAGAAACAAGTGACGAAAGTTCGAGCGTGTGCAAAAGTTGTTTTTATTTATTTACTGGTGCGACTTTTGGTGCCTTTCTGAATTGGTCTATTAATCATTGCATAATATATTTGAACAAAACATAAAATGGCACGAAATAAGAGGAAACCTATGCCACAGCAATGAAAAATGGGAGAACTTATTATTGACTAAGATATTTGACCAACACAAAACTGATTTATAAATATATTTCAATTACACCAGAATGACATAATTATCCAATACGTACGCCACAAAAACATCAGCTTTTTGCATATTTCTGTAAAAAAACTACATATAGTAATTACACCTACCTAATATATTATGCGGCAAACTTTCACCAAAACACTTTGACATTTAAGTGATAGCCAGAAGTTTTCCAATTAGTTTTCACCTGTTTTCTTCCCTAATGACCTTCCGAACTATTCCGGAGTACAAACTCGCCGAGGACGCCGCGTAGAAAACACGCCAAGTCGCCAACAATTACACATTCTTCGCAAACTAGGGCAAACTGTTTGAATATTTGATGTTATTGTTTCCGAGTTAAGTGTAATACAAAGGTTTGCCTTGGATAAATAGGAATAATAAATAATAAATAAATATATACTTATGGACAAATCACACAGTTTGAGCTAGCCCCAAAGTTAGTTCGAGACTTGTAGCATAGATTAAATCTATGATTCATTTTAGATTATTTCGCGGCAAAATTATTTATCATGCTTTATTGTATCTGTGTTATGCCTATGTATGAGTACATTAAAAAACACTACCCTCCCCCTCCCGCCTTCGGCGTCACCCCTTCCCCTTTGAAACGTGTCCCGTTGTACAAATTTTCTGAATTCTTAGGAAAACTATACAAGTTAGGACAAAATGATCAAAGGCCACATTATTTATCAATAAATTCCCACAAATAAGTTCTTACATTTATTATGATATGAGTCATACTTTCATAGTTAGGCATAACACAGATACAATAAAGCATGCTAAATAATTTTGCCAAATTTTCCATACATTGAAATCTAGAATGAATATACTATTGTGTAATATGATACTAACTCAACGATACTATATTTTATAATAAATACATAAAAGATAAACATCCAAGACCCAGGTCAATCTGAAAAAGATCATTTTCTATCTTGACCCGACCGGGGATCGAACCCGGCACTGTGGTTCAGAGGCAAGGTCTTTATCACTGCGCCACTGTCGTCAATGGATGGTCTCCGTTTGATCTAAATCTCTGAGAAAAGGAAAGGAATAATAGTTTTCTTATGTTAATTAACTATCACTATACTATCATACATATCAGTACAAACTGTTGGATAGAAAATTTCTTGAGAAAAGTTCCGTGGGAAATACTAAGCCTAACCGCAGCTCTCGATCAAGTAAAGTGTCAAACTAAACTCATGCAAGAGCAGGTTTAAAGGAAACCATCGCAGAAGGCTGTGCTGTCAACCCTTGGGATTGCCCTATCTTTATTTCAACGTAGCTCAAAGCTCATCAGAAAGTAAAAAAAAAAAATCTATAGAATCAGTAATCAGAGGGCAATAATAAATAAATATAGAGCGAATTCGACCGGGTTATAACCGTACAAATATAACATTTGTAACTTGTAACGTGTAAAGTTACACGACACCAGAGTCCCGAAGATAATGGTCACCCTCGTGATGGATGGCTGGAGGAGACAGCACAAAGGAACCCTGTTTCTGCTAATAATCCATTATTTTCCTCTTTTTATTGCACCATAATTTGTCTTTAGAATAGTGGCGAGGCTGCTTGAAGTTAACGTTTTCTTTAACGACTGACAAAAAAAGGAGTTTTATGTTTTTAGAGTTCTTTTTTTATTTTATTTTTTTTTTATTTTTTTTTTCATGTATGTATGTATGTTTCTTTATTCCACAACAGATTTTGATGTGAGAGGTATTTTTAGATTCCTTGCAGCTTGCATTCTTCCGAGTGACATAGGATATGTGAGTTGTCAGTCGTGTAACTTTTATTTTTTTGATAATTAGTTTGTAATTTTGTTAGATTTATAAAGTACCTACTAGCTTTTGCCCGCGGCTTCGCCCGCGTTAATTTCCTACAGGAACAGTGCTTTTTCCTGGGATGAAACGTACCCTATGTCCTTCTCCGTACTTCCAGCTATGTGTATGCGAAATTTCAGGAAGATTGGTTCAGTAGATGACACGTGAAGAGGTAACAAACAAACCAACAAACTCACTTTCGCATTTATAATATTAGTTAGGATAGTTAGGATTAGGTTTACGATTGGTACTTACTACTACGTAACAAAAGGTAGTACATATTTATTCTGTCCTTTTTCTACGTCCGATCAATATCTACAAATATGCATGTGACATCGTTCTAGTTATTTTTATCTTTTCATCAAACGTTTTCACGTCTTTAATTAAAATAATGTGAATAAGAGTGAGATAGTCATAGTTATTCTTGTTTTTTTTTTTAAAATTAAAAATGGATTAAGACTATGTTTTTGATAGATAGATAGATAAATACATTTATTATACATTTTTATAGTCAAAAGCCCTTTCTCCCAAGACACCTAGGTAAATTATAAGCAGTTATAAGTGATAACCTTTTCTACCACCAGGACGCTTCCGGCAAATACCTGGCGACTCAGAAGCACCTGGTAAAGGAGAGCCCCGAGATGCTAGCCATCGCCAACTGGACGGGGCAGGTGCCCCGCAGGCCAGCGTTACCACCTGGCGCCCGGCTGTCCCAGCTGATGGCGCTCGGCAGCCGCAGGGACCCGGGCCACGTCGTCTGGATGCTGGCCAAGTCTGATGCTGAGATGAAGTGAGTACTAGTATCCTGACATGACGTTTGGGTGCCTCTGAGACACCTGGCGACTCAGAAGCACCTGGTAAAGGAGAGCCCCGAGATCCAGCGTTACCACCTAGCGCCCGGCTGTCCCAGCTGATGGCGCTCGGCAGCCGCAGGGACCCGGGCCACGTTGTCTGGATGCTGGCCAAGTCTGATGCTGAGATGAAGTGAGTACTGGTATCCTGACATGTCGTTTGGAAACACCTGGTGACTCAGAAGCACCTGGTACAGGAGAGATGAAGTGAGTACTGGTATTCTGGCTTTAAGTAATTTTATGACGTCAACACGTCAACTAACTTTAAAACAAGAATATGACGATTTAAAAGTGCTATTTTTAAGCCTATTCAAATAAAAACGATTGACTTTGACATGTCGTTTGGCTGCCGCTTAAGGTATACTATAAGAAATTTTGCATAGAGGATTGTGAAAACACTAAGCTAAGGCCATACTACAAGGAGCCTCGCTTAGTGCTAAGAGCCAAGGGACTCGCTTAGTGACTGATCCTAGCGAACAGACGCATGGTATGCTATCTATCGCTACTGGCCACACTGCGAGCTACGCGCCTAGCTTCCTAGGTGGCGCGTATGAATATGTAGTATGTATAGATTCAATAGATATAAACAAAAAGGTATCAAATTAATATTTAACATGAAAAGTATCAAATTAAATAAATATTTATATTGTAACTTGAGATAGGAATGCAGGCGGCATCCTTTGTTATAGAAGCTTCGGCGTTCTCTTTGTAATCTGATGCCTATCATGTGACGACCACCCAATTAAAAGGTTTATTGTATGTTAGTATATAAGAAATATTTTATAGAATTAAAATCATTATTTACTCCGCGCTCGTTGTTTCAATCCACCCCTTTTGTGCCAACATCACATGGCGACCCTGCCAGTGCGGAACGCTCGCAGGCAGTTCCGTGTATATAGTGCATAGTGAGTACCAGTAACCATCCACTCGGCACCACTACAGTTCCAACTAGCCGGTATCCATCGCGGAACAAACATGAAGGTGGAGGTACAATCAGCAGAAGGCTTTAAGGTAACAATTATCCAGGGACGTCGATACTGCCAAAAATATGTTGTTGTAAACATCGACATCTCGATGCCATCACCACCGCAAGGGACTCGGATTGCCAGTAGTTCCAAAAGGCACCAGACAACCAACCAAGACCGCCGACCGACGGTGATAGTGCGCTCAACCACGAAAAATAACTCAGGAGGTACTACAGGACGTAACACAGAAGCTAATCAAGGACCAAGGAGGTTTTAAACTATATACCTATAATAACTATACTGTACTATTCTATATATTATATTAATTTAAATTGTGAAATTAATAAATAACTACAGAAATCGGAAATAATACTAACAGGTACATACATATGAGCACACATACCAGGTAAATCACATTCCAATAACCTAAATTGGTGCACGCCTAATATGGCAACCGGCTGCGCCATGCGCCAACGGCTCAAGACCTGAGATACGAATACGATCCAAGGTATCAGATTTTATAAAAAAATATATTAAATACACTTAAACTTATTATGGGAAGTTACAATCACTTGTGAACAACCGAAAGAACTAGTAGTCCGGTCAAAAGATTTACATTAAAGACAAATATCTACCATGAAGATGTACCAAAAAGAAATAGAGGCTGTAGTAAAATTGTTCTGCCACAAATATGAAGTGCAATACGAAGGTGCACAATTATATTGGAAGGAAGGGAGACTGGCCATTAGAGCATATATTGAAGGCAAAACAGGAAGCAGCTTGCTGTGTCCCCGAAAAATCACGGGAACAACTTTTTCCATGCTAGTGAACACTCTAGACGCAGAATTTGAGGATGGAACAAAGGCAGTAGCTAAAATGAACAGGATCTATAGTAGTGAAAACATATTTATTTGGGAAATTTCATACGAAAGGGACTCAACATACAAAGAGTGGTGAAGTGCAGTGAATATTCCGTATAATAGTTGTTTCTTCTGTTTCTTCTACATGATGCAGGATATCACGTGATAGACTTTCGGTACAAAAGAAAAAAAAAAACTTTCCGTATATTTACATTAATATTTTTAAAAGTATTTTTTTTATCAATTATTTGTCAAAATTTAGTAATACAAATGTGAGCTTCATACAAACTTTTCGCTAAAACATTAGCAATATTAATGAAAGTAATCAAACAATATCATTATAGTTTTTTTTAAGAAATCTTCGCATTCACTGACAATCTAGTTATCGAAAAAAAAGTTAATTCGAAGTTATTAGACGCCAACGATTAGCTACGCCGACCAACATTACATGACGGTAAGGACACAATAAACGTAAGGAAAAACAATACAAAAAAAAAAAATTGCCATATTTTAATTAAAACTTTTGTTGATTTAAATACACTGTTATAGTTCACGGTTCACAAGTTATTATATTATATTGCAAAAGTAATTCCTTCACGACTACCTTTGTAACGTAAAATTTAAGTAAAAGTTTTTCAGAACAAGTCAATTTATCTTAACTATCAGCCAATACGCCAGACAAACTGACCATTTTATTATTTGAAAATTTAATTTTAGTAATTTATTACAAAAGGAATACTGTCTAAAACTTTCTGTTCATACAATTAATAAATTAGTTATCTTAAAATGCAGTTTTAGATAATACTAGATATCGGTTAACTTTCGTGAACCTATTGAAATAAATTAACACTAATTGTAATCTGTAACTATACTTCACGAGTAAACTCTGTTCATATTAATCATGGGTTTAAATAAATATTATTAAATTGTGTTACTCATGGATATTTTAAAATAAATTTTATCAATGTTTAATGATAAACACTGGTCAACAAAATTTCGACTTTTGGGATAGCGCCTGAAAACATACTATTTTACTTGTAGAATTACATATACTACACAAAATAGAAAATATTTTGTATCTGTTACCAGTAAACTGAGTAAACTTTTTTTATCGAAAATTTCAGTGATTTTACTAATATTTGAAGATGTACTGTGAACGAATTTTATTCCAAAAAATATGTTTCAATTCGAAAAACGAAGAAAAAACTAATCATTATTAAAATAGAGCTTCACTTGACAAACCTTTAGTTTTATGATGTAATAATCAAGAAAAATAAATGTCACTGTTTTCCCCATTCAAAACACTCAATGACAATTATATGGAAAAATGTGCATTATTTTAGAAGAAATATATAATAAAATAGGGACTAAATATAGACACGATCTAAACGATATCGTATTCAGGTGGGTAATTACCATAAGACAGGTATATTCACAATAAAAAAAAAAAAAAAAAAAAAGGGACATTTAAAGTATATATATATATATTTTAAAGTTACACAGAATTGAAGATTGTGAACTTTTGACATCAAATAACTCAAAATTTCCACGTAGGACGTACTTTTACTACTAGAATCATATTTATGCAATGCATAAGGCATAAATTATCTTTCGGTTGTCATGCACCAAAACCTTGTATACCAGTGTAATAATTGTTAAAAGTGTTTCTACGCTACGATGGCTGTATCTAATAGAATAATGAGTTAAATACTAGGTATTAATAACCCGCATCAATTAATTATATTGTTCACCTGGAAGAGTAAAAATAAGTAATACTTAGAAAAAAAAAAAAAAAAAAAAAGAATTTTAGACAATTATCGTATCTCAACGAGACTGTTTTAGTAAACAAAGACTTGACTGAGTAAATGACGGAATTAGAAACATTGGTGAATTAGAATTCGATAAACTAATAGCGCTTAAAGTTATCGAAATTCTTTTAAACCAATGGCTTTCGAACAATGACTGTAAAATGACTTTAACGACTTCAATAATATAAATAAGTAAATAATACAACAGAATAATAAATAAATAAAGAAAATGATAGGTAATACAAAAAGGAAATGATAATAAGAAAAATTAATAATGATAACGCCATGAGTTATAAAATGAATAATTTGATACGCGTGTAGGTACATAGGAATTAACTGGTCCTTCATATTCGATCATAGTCGGAACGACGTTCCACCGTGAGAAATGTTGGAGACATTTGAAGTCTTAAATCAGTACCCTGGCACAAGAGCATCATCCTTCTTTACACTATATAAAGTTGGAGACATAATAAAATTTGTCTTAAAAGATGATTCTTTACTTGAATAAGTAGTGCTTTCAATATATGATATTATAAAAAAAAAAAAAAATAATGTGAGAGTCGACTCATAAGTTTTGTTAAGTACCTACAATAATTGTATAAGCCGGCCGGCGACGGATACCAGACAGAGAGGTCCGTTTATGTTATTTAATAATAAGTCGTATCAAGTAATAATGGGGGTAATATGAATGGCAATAAATAAATGCAAAAAAAAAAAAAAAAAAATAAACAAAGTTCGAACTAAATATATTAGGGAAGAAAAACAAAGAAGAGTCAAAAATATTAATACATGATAAAATAAATAAAATATTGTTAATTACCCATGCTTCCCAGCACAAATGACACAACGTGCCTTTGTGAAGGAACTTGGTATAAAAAGGAACTGAATGAATTATATAAAAAAAAAAAATATATATATAATTAAAAGTAAATAAGTACATACTTTGAAAAATATCCTAATGCACATAATAAAAATCATTTGATGACTAGTAAACAAATAAATAAATAAAATGTATGTGTGTAAATAAATAAATGTATATAAGGCTCTTCCAGGGATAATGTTATAATCTGTTATAGCATTTTTTTTTACTTATTCAGTTGATGTTGACAAAAAAAAAGCACCTTGCAATTTCCTAACTATTCGTATACAACATTAGTGCGTGTTCGTATTAATAAAAGTTGTATAAGTAACATTTTAATTGGTTTCAAACTCCAAACTCAACTCAAAATCTTTATTCACCGAAAAATATTTTAAATACCTATCATTTCGTGAACGTTATCTTTTGCTTTTGTTTTTTTTTCGTTTTTTTTGTTTTCAAATTTGATACCTCTCAGATTGTAATTATTGTAATAATCTGGTAAAACTGGTCGAAAGTAAATATAAAATAGGAAACTTGGTAAAGATAAAGTAAAAATAATTCATAAAACCAAAGATTGTATAATGAAAAAAAAAAGTCCATATATATGTTACATTTTTTTTTCCAAAAGGAAGGAGATGTAGTATGTATAGATTCAATAGATATAAACAAAAAGGTATCAAATTAATATTTAACATGAAAAGTATCAAATTAAATAAATATTTATATTGTAACTTGAGATAGGAATGCAGGCGGCATCCTTTGTTATAGAAGCTTCGGCGTTCTCTTTGTAATCTGATGCCTATCATGTGACGACCACCCAATTAAAAGGTTTATTGTATGTTAGTATATAAGAAATATTTTATAGAATTAAAATCATTATTTACTCCGCGCTCGTTGTTTCAATCCACCCCTTTTGTGCCAACATCACAAATAGTTATGCGCTCGCAGTGTGGCCGCTCCGATAGTATGTAATACGTCTGTTCGCTAGGATCGACTGATCCTAGAACAACTGACTACTAAGCGAGGCCCTTGGCTGTTAGCACTAAGCGAGGTTGCTTGTAGTATGGCCTTCAGCCTAAGCAAACCTCAAATAAATTCACGCGGGCGAAGCTGAGTGCAAAAACTAGTTCATAATATGCCACAATTAAATGCGATAATCCAAGTTAAGGCACGCCTGCCTCTATTGAGAAAAAAGACGGTTTTTCAAATAACGTAAAATAAAAGTTTAACAAAAAGACTTTCCCCAAAAATATATTATTTGAAAGAGTCTAAAGCAGCCCTTCATCCCTTCGGAACCATTTGTTCTTTTCGTTCTTCGGGGACTTCGAGTTGCGACAGTTTCATTGAGACGTCTGCGGCCCTTACCACGGAACTTTTATCGATCGTAATCCGTTCTTTGCATAGACTTAACTATATATTTACTTTCTTTGAAATACATTCCGCATTCGGACACAATTCTAACCTAAGTAGTACCTAGGTAGGTAGGTAGGTAGTACCTTACTTAGAATGGTGTCCGCTTGCGGAATGCAATTTCTGTGTTTATTGAGACAAGTAATACTTTATTTAAGTTTTTAGGTTTCATTTTGCGTCGATTGTTTTTTGTTTTGTAGATTTAGTGTATAAGTTTTTTATTGTATTTGTTATTAAATAAATCCGAATAATAATAAAATCAAAGACCCGCTTGCCTTTCCCATCTTTTTAATATTGCGCACCCGACAGCAGGATTAATGGTGTACGAAATTGTGAACAGTTATGATATTTATAAGAGAACTTATGAATTGCCATAAAAGTTTTGAACTGCCTGAAAATCAGCGTTGTAAACTTAAAACTCATAGTTGGGGACAACACAAGCTGAGGCATTCCTTTGCCTACTTTTGTGCAATTTAGGAGTCGGGACCCGTGCTTCACCTTGGTTCTCCACCTGGGTGAAGCACGGGGATTTACAAGGTACCGTGCTTCAACTGATGATAAGTACAGTCAAGTTATTAAGAAATAACATGATTTAATATGAACAGGATTTATACTATTCAGAACACATGTAGTATTTGTATGCCGGGATCACATATTTTTCAAATATTGTCCAAGTTAAAGTGTGACAAATTTAATCTCAACACCAGATAGGCATAATATTAAGCTTGCGTTAGTATGGAAATAATTGATTCTTTATTTATTTATTATTTATTTAAAATGAATTGAAAAAAAAGATTCCTAAAAAATATTTGAAAAAAAACAGGGAAATGAGTTTCCTTAGTACTCGCTCTCGTTCGTACTATGGCCGTCGTTACGAAGTTACTAACACTCATGCGTGTATCTCACTATCCTTCACAAAACAAAAATACTGTTATTACTTACAATAACAATAAATAACGCCGCGCAAACTTATATTGCTTCATTGTGCCCCATTGTGTTTTGTCAAGGAGTTGCAATTTTTATACAACTTATGAAACTACTAGCCGCACCCCGGAACTTCGCTCCCGTGGCAATTTCGCGATAAAAAGTACCTTATGTCCTATTCCTGGTATTTTTTTATCTATATACCAAATTTCATCAAAATCCGTCCAGTAGATTTTGCGTGATTGAGTAACAAACATCCGCACAAACCCACAAATTCACAGACTCACATCCAAACTTTCGCATTTATGATATTATAATATGATATTAATATAAGAAGGAAGTAGGATATCTATTTAGAGAGCTCCCTCTCTCTCAGCTGAAAGATGTCCACTGCTGGACAAAGGCCTCCCCCAAGGATTTCCACAACGAACGGTCCTGCGCTGCCCGCATCCATGAGAGCTAACTATAGCTATTCAGAGAGGAAACGCGGCAAGCGTTATGGGTATCTTTGTACCGGGTACAGTCGACATTTTTGACTGATCTTACCTTATTACACGACTGACCAAATTCAGGGTTCATGTATGTATGTAAGTATGTATGTATGTATGTATGTAAGTTTCTTTATTCCACCATAAGTCCTGAACGGCTTAACAGATTTTGATGTGAGAGGTATTTTTAGATTCCTTGCATTCCTCCGAGTGACATAGGCTATATAACATCATCATAAAAACAAAATGGCGGATTATATATGCGATAAATAGCAGGCCAAAAAAAATAAAATTTGATCAATCTTATCGTGTGGGGTATCAAATTGAAGGGCTTTAAAAGGCGATTTCAAAAAAATATATAACTTATATGTTTGTATGTACTTTTTGTGTAAAAACTTGTCAGTCGTGTTTTTTATTTTTAATAATTAGCTTGTTTTCCTTTTTTTATTTTTAAGACGAACCTTGTTTAATAAATGAATTATTTTACTTATGAAAATAGGGATTACATTTCGCCACAGAATTAATATTAGTACTACGTACAGAAAGGAAACTCCCTGCCCCTCCCGCAATATGGCACCCCCCCCGCTCCTTCCGCACTTCTCCCCCGTTCTTGTGTAGACGTGGGACGTTCGATTATGAAAACGCACACATTAACGTGTTACTGACGTGTTCACGGATATACAGTTGCATTTGTAGTAGTAGTAGGCATATTTGACGCGCCGTTTCTATGAAGCGCCCGCCCTGTGATTTCGCTATAGTAGAGTAAGCCCCTTTATCTTCGTCGTGCCACCAACTAGTTCCACCAGTGGGACGATAAGGAATTGTCATTCCTCGTCGTAACACTGAATGCAGATACATGCAGGGATGGTAGCTCTACCTAACTTCCCTTTAGATATTACTCAATAAATAATTGTCAGCGATTAACGCAGCACATCAAAAAGATTATTTCTTTTGTAACTGGCGATCCTTTTTAGTTCTTTTAAAATATAATGTTCGAATCTATATAACACATATACATATCTATACACACACACACACATATATATATCTATACATTTTCAAGCTATCATTTAATTTGCAATGTGTATATTGGTACACTTTGCATAACCTCTTATATTGTTCTTGAAAAAATAAATAGGTAAAATTAAAATAAAACAGGATTGTTTGTTCGGTCGAAAATATACGATTTTTTAAACGTTAATACTAATTAAGTTAATCACACCAATTATTACGAATACAATAATGGCCAAATAGTCCTCTCCTCAGCATTTGCCATGATGTTAGACAAATTGTTACTTAGGTATGTGGTAATTGCAATTATTTTTGAGACAAACAACATTAAACACAGAGACAGGCCTAATAAATATGCCAAATTGGAGCAAGTTTGCGTCAAAAATAATTATAATTTGTTATCATTAAACCAAAACTCCTCCTGGGGCTTCGGCGTTGACACGAAATTAATGACTCAAGGATCATTCACTCGATACTTCAATTATAAACTCTATTATAAAGTAATAAGGGCTATTGCGCAGTAAACAGCTTTAGCGAAATGAGCTGAATGAACGGAAATTAATTTTCCTGTTTCCCATCACTCATTGCTTATAGGCTAATGTAATATTAGTTATATATTCTATGGAGCTTTCAATCTAATATAAAACTGTATCTGGTATTAGTCTGTACATAGGAGACGTTTAAGAAGAAAATGAAATGTATGAAGGATTTCCTTGCTTAGTTAATTTTCGTAGACCCACTACTACGCGCTATGAGCTACGATGTTGTGCGTAGCGCATTGTAGCATTCATAGCGCATAGAATAAATAGCAGTTATTTTCAAATATTTGTAAATCGGTTAATGTTTTAATTTTTTTTCTGCTGCTTAAAGGGAATGGATGCAAGCAATTTCAAAAACGGTAAGTGAAAAAATCTTTAAAAAATACAATCCACAGATTACTTAGTTGCTGCTGAAAACACGCGATGCGCATTTCATTGTTCAGGTTTTCGATACATCGTTCGTTTTCATCAGTGAACGTGCTAAAGTAACCTCAAAGAAACTATGTATATATTATAGGCTCTGACGCCCTATGAAAATAATCTGAGCGACATTACAATATATGTAACAATTATTAAAATTCTGCAAAGTAACAGGTAAATTCAGTCAGCCACCAACGTGAGTTACCAGTTAACTCAAAACCCTATACGGGTCTCGGATACCTGGGTGAAATGGTCCCAGTATAAGAGCCCTGATCATTCGTCTGGTGCTTGCGCTGGCGTCCCCAAATAGTAAATAAGAAACAATAATGTATGTTTGGTTGTAAGGTCACATAATCATCCCGTTAAATACCCATTTGTACTATGTTTCATGTGAATAAATATATTTCATTTCATTTTGCAGTTACCGCCGCCACCTCACATCGAGCTGGTGATGTCGATGCCATATCTCCGCACTGCATTCAAAAGGCCCACCGTCAGAGTTCGACGTGAGTACCTTTTATTACCTTAACCTACCACATTGTCTTCATGATTCAGGAGTCCAGGTCATGGTGAAATAAAAAAATATGTACAGACAAATCACACAGATTGAGTCAGCCCCAAAATAAGTAGATTTAAGAAGTGTATAAAATCAAAAATTATTTGTATATAAGATGGAATCAGATAAAACACACAAATCTATTAAGGTTTTTGTATATCTTTTGTTAATTAGAAAGTGTTTGTAAATCCATACTAATATTATAAATGCGAAAGTTTGGATGTGAGTTTGTGAGTTTGTGAATTTGTGAGTTTGTGAGTTTGTGAGGATGTTTGTTACTCAATCACGCAAAATCTACTGGACGGATTTCGATGAAATTTGGTACAGAGATAGATAATGACCTGGAATAGCACATAGGCTACTTTTTATCCCGGGAAAAAGCACTGTTCCCGTGGGAAATTCACGCGGGCGAAGCCGCGGGCAAAAGCTAGTAAGTAATAAATGAAATAAAAATGAAGTTCGAGACTTGTGTTAGCTGCGCGATCCTCTCTCATTCTCTCCACAGAGCCATCAAAGCCTTATGACTTTGTTTGTGAACCAAATCCCGCTCGGAGTAAATTTATTTTAGGTTATTCAGTAGAAAATCGCAGGCTAAATCTTCTATCAGTAGATAATCCGTGCGTCCCAGTCGTGTTTGTACTTGAGTCGATATTTTTGCAAAATGATTTTTGCGCTACGAATGAAGTTTCTTTTTTATCTTTTCTAAAAATAGGTAAAAACTTCTCACTGATCCCAACACGTGTGTCTACCGACCAGCGTTCCCAGTACGTGTCGCGCCCAGAAACAGGGGGTCAATTTGCTAAAATTAAACCATAATCGTCTCTCAATTGTGTTTCAATAATAGTGCTACTTAGGTACATTTTTTTTTCATCCTTATATATCCTCAATAGATGGCATGAAATCAAAGTAATAAAGTGTTGATTTATTATTATTACCAATGTCGCCATCTATTATCATTTTGTGGTTACTAATTGGTTGATGTTCTAGTTCGGACCAAAAAAGCTACTATTGAACTACCATTGCGTCTATGAGCCACGATTACGACTTAACTTAAGCAGAATCGATACCCAGGAATCTCTCCCGAAGTTCCAGATGTTGACTGCCGGAAAATAAGGACGCGAGAACTTAGAACTAAGCTGTACTCAGTTATTCTGTTCACGTAATAGTTGCGTAATAGATATGTCTACGTGCGGTAGTTATAAACCACGTCGAACTTACCATGTCTGGGAAGATTTCACTGAACAAGATCCTACGAGGCCACTTTTCAACACCCTGTAGAAACTTTGCCTAACTATTTTTTATAATCTTTATTTTATAGGCGTGTTATTTTATGATCTGTGTTGGAAAATTTAAACACACGACTTTTATCATGAAACATGTATTACATAAGCATTCTATACCTCACACAAATGAAAGAGATCCTTAATTTGATTACAACTACCGTGAGAAATAGTCATAATGATTTTGATACGGATACTCACGCGTCTTGTTAGCCGGATCTAACTAACTAAAACTAAACTCAAAAACGAAACTAACTACTAAACTAACTAGTCGGCACCTAACTAGTCGGCTAGTCGGTAACTAGTCGAAACTATTCGACAGATCCGGCTAACAAGACGCGTGAGTATCCGTATCAAAATCATTATGAAAGAGATCCACTAAACGGATATCAATAAAATTTTGTTATATGGAGACAGTGGGACATTTTTATCCCGAAATTTTTACGGTAATGGGGCTTGAGGTGCAGCTTGTCAATACATATACCTAATAAAACTGTAACAGGTCTATCTGTACTTAAGAGATGTTTAAGAAAATAAATTATAGGGCCAATAATAAAAAAAAATATTTTTGACTGTCTGTCTTTCTGTCTGTATGTTTGTACGCGCATCAAGCTATATATAAACACTGAACAAAATTTGATGCGGTATTCACAGTTTGGCAGGCCTCCCACTCGGTGGACCGACAAACTGGTGAAGGTCGCGGGATGCGCATGGATGCGGGCAGCGCAGGACCGGTCGTTATAGAAATCCTTGGGGGAGGCGTTTGTCCAGCAGTGGACGTCTTTCGGCTGAGAGAGAGAGATTCACAGTTATATTGTTGAAGGTCTAACTTAAAATCTGGCGTGGGTTTCATAGTAAATTACGCGCGGACGAAGTTCACGGACACAAGCTGTTCAATAAAACAACTCACATGCATACTTTTATATGAAAAAAAAAAACTTTCTATGGAGAATAAAAATGTTGAAGTACAGTTTAAATCGAAAAGAGACGAATAGAAATCATTAGGAAAGTAAAAATTAAATAATTTTCTAATAAAAAAGCCGCTTGGTCACGCGCGGTCCGCCGGTCCCCAACTCGATTAGCTATTCACACTGATGAGGAATTCATACATTTTGAAACTCACTTCAAAAGCTTGTAATGAAGCCGGATAAAGTTGCTTGTGGGCTTGCCTTATTATTTTTTGATAGTACATACATACATAGAATCACGTCTTTATCCTTTACGGGGTAGACAGAGCCAAGAGTCGTGAGACTCGAAGGCCACGCTTAGCTGAATAGTGGGCTCTCTAATGGAATGGAGATTCAGGTATAGTGACAGGTTGCTAGCCCATCGACTATGAGTGGAGGAATCCCCAGTTTAAAGCCCTAAAGCCTTTAAGTTTTTTTGATAGTATTACTATTATATAGATAATGGATGGAAAAGACCAGAGATACGAACTCATGGAAAGCGACTTTTACCCAGCAGTGGGATATGTTATAGCTATAAAAAAAAACTAGATAGATCTAAATACTCGCACCCACTTATCGTTTTTTCATAACGTTTTTGAAATAAATGGAAATAAACATAAACTAACCCATTTCCGTTCCTTTCCGTCACGTCATGTCGTGGGTATGTCGAACATAATAAATATAACGTTTAAACTCATGCAAATCCAATTCCAACTCCTCTCAAATAAGTATAATTTTTCATTATTAAGCGCGAATTCCCAAAATATGATTACAAAGTTGTCATTTAGCATTCCGTGACGCCACGATACGAAATACCGCGGAATTTTGAATAACAAGCCAAAGAGAAGTGCCGTCTACTGTCTTTTATATGAAAATATCTGTCGCTATAAAGATTACTAAAAAATAAGTGTACAATACAACAATAAATACATTCAAATTCGAACTGAAACATTAGTGCAGCTGACTGTACTTTCAAGGAATTTCCTTTATGCAAAATCAATTTATTTCTTGCATGTACTATTTGACCCAAAGAGTTCTAAAAAAAATTATTATATTTTTTTTCTGTGTTTTTTTCTATTTTTTTTTTTTATTTGACCACACGCATGATCAGCCATGTGTGGTCTATTGGTTAATAACCCGGGAATTTAAGTGTGGTAAGTGAGCTATAAGGTTCTTCAGAGACCTTGCGTCTACACCACTCCTATATATTATTCCAAATTCTGTGTCAATACCGCAGATTATATAATACTATGCCAGTATAACCCGGGGCATATCTCAAATGTATGCAAATTAACCGGTAAACCGTATCAACGCCTTGGAATTAGACGCTAAAGCCTGGTTTATGTTGTACGAGTGGCGGGCGGGTATAGTCACGATCACTAATATAAACACATCGGCTCTTAAGACCATGCGATAAGGTCTAAAATTGTATACATGTCAATGCGCGTGACAGTACATTTACCAGTAGACTCCGGATTTATGGAGATAGTAGGGCCACTTCTGGGGTAATTCTACTTATATTATAAAAGCGATTGGATGAGAGTTCGTGATTATATTTGTTACTCAAAATTATATATTAAAATTATATTTGTTACGCAAAATTTACTGCACGGATTTTGATGAAATTTACACACGGGTAGAACAATACTGGTAATAGAACATAGGATACTTTCACTTTCTGGCGTTTTGAGTTTCAAAGGTAAAAATATTTTTATACTGAAATTTTAACGGAAACAAAGCCCTCGTTTCTAGATAAAACGCTTATAAATTAACATACCTATTAACGGCTACTATTGTTGATAAGTATCTTGTGTGTTTTTATATAAACTTTCAGCATTAGCATGAGTATACCATTAAAAAAACAAAATTACCACATTACACAAAAAAGTATCCGCAAAATGCTTCGTCGAAAATTCTACAGCAAAATATCCGCAACATGTTTCGTCAAAAATATTTAGTCTAATAGGCATACCATAAATAATAATTAATACAATTAATTCCATGTAGTATAGTTTTTTAACATTGCCAATAACAAGTTTTCCACATGATACCAAATGACATTACATCGTGGCAACAGGGGGTTAAAACGGCCACTTTGATGAATCGGAATATGATCCATTTCTCATATCCTAAATATTTAAAAATGAACCTTAAACTACCACAGATAAGGTTCATTTTTCAATATTTAGAAAATAAGAAATGGATCATATTCCGATTCATCAAAGTGGCCGTTTTAACCCCTGGTGGTTTGTTTACTGCATATGCTGGTGTCGCCAGCTGCGTCGAGCTTAGCACAGTAATCCCTACTCTAGTATTCTCCAATCGCTAATTGTCGTCAGCGACACAGCATCCCAATTTCAGGATAAACGGCAGACAATGCCGAAATACATATTCATCAGAATCCAGAACAAACCTGGATCAAATATATTCTGTTTGTATTTACCAACTGTCATATCCACGTTGGTACGGACTGGCACATAAACGAGTAGACAAAAGTAATTTACATTGTGTATTTAGTTACTGGCGTTTTGAGTTTCAAAGGGAAAAATATTGGCCGACAACCTTTAATTACAGAAGTGGAAGATGTAAACCAAATGAGCATCGTGGCCCAACGCATTACGACATTTTCCGCCACGGCATTCGAGTCGTTTTACTGCCTTAGTCGTGCCAAGATTTGTAACATTCAGTCTTTCCACTCCGACCAATTGAAGCGACCAACTGTTCTGCAGAATAGACAGAAGTCCACAAAAAGAGCATACGAGTATATATGCAGTCTTTCAATAGAATATATTGTTGAGTTTTATAAAGGACTGCATACTTTGCATCTCTCTTTAGTCGTATTTCCTCATTACTGAGGGTCGTGGACATTATATGGAATTAAACACACATAACGACTCTCATGGCAATTTTAATGGAGTGGTTTGCCATTGCCTTCTCCATTTCACACACTAGCTGATAATCGTCAACCAGAGTGCAGGTTTCCTCACGATGTTTTCCTTCACCGGAAGCAAGTGGTGGTCGATGAAAACTAACATGATTCAGATTGGTATACAAACTCATGTAGCCCGGGCAGGATTCGAACCTGGGATTTTGTATCCATAGGCGGGCGCCCTACCACTCGGTCACCACTGCTTCATTAATTTGCATATGCTTTTATAAAGCTTAAAACTATACACTATATCTTTGCTATATACTTTATCTAAGGTCCATACGATGCTTACCATACAATTTACTACCATCACCAAAGCCTGGAATTTAATCCGGGTATTCCTTCTATATTATCCCGGGCGGTACCCGTAATCCCGGCTTACAGATTCGCGTGGACTGCTAATCAAATAACAGAGAAATCCGCTAGTCTTCAATACTTTATTGGTCGAGCTGTAGTTTCAGATTTGCCATTAAATGTAAGTATTTTTATGTGTGTTTTAGTAAAACTATATTAAATAGCTGTGCCTTGTGGCTTTGCTCAATTGCGACTTTTTGGGATGCTACCCTTCTTCTTGAATGTTAGTAACTCTTTAGGTTATTTATCATCAGTATAGATACTATCTATTAATCCTTCAATTACGTCGTTTTAGATAACAAAGGTTGTACAATAGGAGCACATTTGGATCCGGTCTCCTGGTAATTGAAGATTAGCTAAGACACTATGGACATAAAAATCTTTTCTCTACAGCATCTACGTGGAAGAATGGCGACACTGTTACCAAGTCATGCTAAGGGGTCTTTGTTTGTTACAATCAATTCGTCACATATTTGTTAGTTTTATACATTAAAGTATGTTTACCGGTGCCTAGGAGGTTTCGTCACACTACTCCGTAATCTACGGAGACCCGAATTAGGGGAGATCATAGCTTAAATATCTAAAAAACTTTAAGATGGTTATAAACGCTTGACTACGGCATATGAAGTATCTTCTAAAGTGATCGAATCGATATAAAAAAAAGTTTCTATGTAGTATAAGTAATAGTAGTCCTAACAGAGGGTTTAAAACACCCCCATTCCACCAATTAAGAACGCATCGCACTCGTAATTATCGAGGCTCATAAAACACGCATTAAACGAAGACCCGGCGCGAAATGAGTCATAAATAAAGGAAGATCTCGCTTTACAAGCTTTAAAACGTTAGGAAGGCTTTCAGTACATCGTGAATTGTAGGCTTGGAAGCTTGAGGCGATAACTACTGAGATGTTATTACAAGCTTTTTTGAGCTTCAAAGTCAAAAATTCTTTACTGAAACTTGGCCTTTAAAGAAAGCTCTTATTTACGTCAAAAACTAATTATTTAATCATAATATACCTATGTGCAGAGCAACTACGCTCTGCTGCCAGAAAATGTGGCAGAGAGAATCCGGACAAACGAAGCGGCGGGAAGAATTCCGTACCGGAACTTCACCGGGAAAAAACCACCGGTAAAAATAAGTACCGGGAAAAAATCTCCACGCGGCACCACGTTTGCCCGACTAAAACCTAACTAACTTAACGCAGTCTGCTACCACCGTAGCTTATGAAGGGAGCTACAGGGCCCTATATAATAACCTAACCTATAAATTAACTACAATTGAAAACCACTTACCAAACTAAATCTTCTTTCTCTTCGGATCCAAACTTGAGTGTCTTCGGGAAGGGGGAATTCCTAATCACCCTACCTAACCCATGAGATCTCAATTCCCCAGAACAAATAAATAGATTTCTTCCCGAAATCGGCTCGGCAACAGATAGATGTGAGCGAGCAGCCACGCGTCACATCCCACAGGAGAAAGTCACAATGACGGGTACACAAACACAAAGTTCAATAGTTATTTAACAAACAGGAAATTCACAAATACACCTCAAGCTAATTAGCAATCAAAGAACGCGGGACCTCTCGCGTATTAAAAATCAAACCGATATCGCATGGGACAATGGCGACCGTCCACGACCCATCTTGCACGCGAGCAATGTGAGAACCCCAAAACGCCTGGCGGCGATAACAGGAAACGCCTGCGTTTAGTTTTACCCAATATATTACAAACATCCCCCGTCCCGGTCTGAGAAGCAGACCGCTAGCTTACTCTACGGGAAGGCGGGCGAGAGAGGTCACACCTCTCCTTAAAATCGAACCGTCGACCAACACCTCAGCCACACGCGGAGTGCCATCTCCGCCAAGAATCAAACGTAATATGCGAGCTCGTCGCCAAAGCAATGAGGGCAAATTTGCCTCTTTTAACAATACTAAATCACCCTCCCTGGGAGGCTCAGTCCTGTCTGTCCACTTCACTCTTTGCTGCAGCAAATGCAAATATTCAAGCGACCAGCGACGCCAAAAGTCCTGGCTCATTTGCTGCAACATTTGAAAACGCGACAACCGATATACGCGTTCATCCTTCCACGGGTATTCGGGCAGGGCATTCAACGGCCCTCCCACCAAAAAATGACCAGGGGTGAGAGCTTCCAAGTCATTTGGATCTGGAGATAGCGGACAGAGAGGACGAGAGTTGAGGACCGCCTCAACTTTACAAAACACTGTGGCCAGCTCTTCAAAAGTTAGAGCCGTTTCTCCGATAATGCGGCGGAGGTGGGTCTTTGCGGATTTCACAGCCGCTTCAAAAATCCCTCCCCAATGGGGGCAACTTGGGGGACTAAACTTCCAGGTTATTCCCCTTTGGGCAGCAATTTGACTTAAACCAGTACAATTTTTATCAATAAACACGGAAACATCCTTAAGATAATTTACAGTTCCTTTATAGTTTGTGCCATTGTCAGACCTAATAAGGGAAGGTAGACCTCGACGCGAAACAAAGCGATCCAACGCGGCGACGAAGGCCCCCGTAGTCAGAGCCGATACCACCTCCAAATGGACAGCCTTGGTGGCCAAACAAACAAATACACACAAATAGCCCTTCACAATACGGGCATTACGAAAGGGAGAAGCCTTGATCGAAAAGGGACCGGCAAAATCGGTTCCAACGCCGTCAAACGGTCTCGAAGGTCGGATTCGATCAGCGGGCAAATCACCCATCTGTGGTTGCATCGTGGATGCCTTCAACCTATAACATGCAATACATCGAAACAAGACACTACGGATTGCTCTTCGGGCAGACAAAATCCAAAACTCGCGTTGCAAAATAGCCAACAAAGCATTGCACCCAGCATGGGCGTTACGAATGTGTCGATCAGACACCAAAAGCTGCACCAAGGGTCCGCCCTTGGGCAACAACAGAGGATGGCGAGTCTCATATGGAAGATCCGCCTTCCGGAGCCTGCCTCCAACCCGAAGAAGCCCATCCGAGTCGATGTACGGGTTCAAACGAGCGACCGCGCCCTTCAACTTAGCGCGTCCGTCGCGCAAAATACGAAGCTCTGACTCAAACCGTCCGGTCTGCACGACACGGACCCAATGCAACAATGCGCTCCGGCGCTCTTCTGCACCTGCAATCGGCTCCAACCGCTTTGCCTGTGGGTTTCTACAATTATGTATGAAACGCTTAATCCAACTGGTAACACCCAGAAGCTTATCCAAGCTACTATACCGAGCAAGTAGCCAATCCGGCTCCGACGTCGTCTCAGCGACTACAGCATGTACACGGAGCCCAGTCAAACTCAAAGAAGTAACATCTGTCTGACAGACAGGCCAAGAAGTTTCTGATCCCATCAGCCACTCTGGACCCCACCAGAGCGGGTGTGACACCAATTCTGGTGCCGTACAACCTCGGGAAGCACAGTCCGCTGGGTTAAGCTCTCCCGGCACATGTCTCCATGTTATATCAATTCCGATATTTTGAATTTGGGAAACCCTGTTTCCAACAAAAACCTCCAAGGTATGTGGGGCCGCGCGCAACCATGCAAGCGCGACCTGGCTATCCGACCAGGCGAAGATGTCTCGTATCTCGACCGTGGCCGCCAGCTCACTGGCAACGTGATGCAACAATTTAGAGAGAAGGTGAGCTCCACTCAACTCAAGCTTGGGAATAGTCAGCCTAGTCCTGATGGGGGCGACCTTGCTCTTCCCTAACAAAAGCGAGACATTGACCCGGCCATCGGCGTCAACTGTCCGCATATAGACTGACGCGGCGTAGCCTCGCTCCGACGCGTCACAAAAGCCATGCAGGCTGGCTCGATATTTCCCGGGTGGCAATATTCGACGAGGCAAGGCAATCCGATTGACTTCCTTAATCGATGAAAACAACTCGAGCCAATCATCCAATGGAGAGCCAAACAGCGGCTCGTCCCACGAGACGCCCAAAGTCCAAAGTCTCTGAAGAAGACACTTCGCAGAGAATATCACTGGACTGATCCAACCGCTTGGATCAAACATACGAGCTATTACGGACAACACCGTTCTCTTAGTCCAGACTTTTGGTACTTCCAAGTCCACTTGGAATGTGAAAATATCGGTTAGCGGCTGGTACTGCATGCCCAGCACCGCTATCCTGTTGGGATCATCCACATCCTCAAACAGGTGAGGGTTCTGTTGGTGATCCTCCGGGATCCCTTCTAGAACTCTAGGCTCATTGGACAACCACTTACGTAGCTCGTAGCCACCTGTCTTCAATATTTCGATCAATTCATCCCGCAGTAGGAGGGCCTCCTCAATACTTTGGGCTCCGGTGCACACGTCATCAACATACAAGTCACGTGACAGCACGGAAGCCCCACGGGGAAAGCGGATCCGTTCCCGCTCTGCCAATTCAAGCAATGATCTGATGGCGATATAGGGACTAGATTTCAAACCATACGTGTTTGTGTTGAGTTCATACACCGTCACAGGATCCTCAGGGCGCTCACGCCAGAGTATCAACTGGAATCGCCTGTCCTCAGGATGTATGACTGTCTGGCGGAACATCATCCGGATGTCCGCACCAAAAACCACTTGATGTCTTCTAAAGTTCAAGATGATGTCAATTATGTCCCTATGCAATTTGGGACCCGAATGCAAACACAGATTCAACGAAACCCCGTTCGAAGTGGGTGCGGACCCATCGAAGACGGTCCTCAATTTGCCTGTTGAGGCCTTCACCACCGCGTGGTGGGGCAAAAAATAATGCTCAGTTGAGCTCCAATCAACTCGAGCCGGAGACATGTGACCCAAATCCTCGTACTCGCGCATAAATTCAATATATTTATCGCGAAGTACGTGGTCACGCTGCATGCGTCGCTCCATGGACAGCAGTCGTTTCTCCGCAAGCGCCCTACTTTGCCCTAGGCTAGGACGAGAGGCAACAAAAGGTAACCTAGTTACAAACCGACCGGAGGGCAACCTCTCCGTGGTTGATCGAAAGAAGGCTTCGCACTCAGCGTGTTCCGGATCCATCCTGGAACTCATAGGTGGCTCCTCCACCTCCCAAAACCTTTGCATGGTCTTGGCCAAGGACGCAGATGCGACGACCGGTGGCTCCTCCACGGTGCTATTATCAAACACAGGGCCCATCAGGGCAAAACCAAAAATCGTAGACACTGCCATCAGTGAAGACGAACCCAGAGCCTTCTGTGTACCCAACAAAATCCAACCCAATACGTCCGAGCCCAGGAGCAAGTCCACTGGGCCGGGATGAAAGACAAAGGGGTCGGCCAAATCCAGACCCGAAACCAAAGACAACACACCCGGCGGTATGTCTGTCGAGGGGTGCCAACCCGCAATGGTATCCATTACCATAGCCGAAGTCGTGATCCTCATTGTGGAGGACTTCAGCGAAGAAAAGGTGACAAGTGTCTGGCCCGTCAGACACTTCACTTGTATGCCACCAACTCCAAGAAGTGGCACAGGCGAGTCTTCCACGACTAAACCTAACTGGCGTGCCACTCGAGTGGTAACCAAACTGCTTTGAGCCCCTGAGTCCAACAGAGCTCTCAAATTAATGGCTTCCCCCACGACCCCATACGCGGACCACCGCGGTAGGGAGCAGAACCGTCCGCGGCTCTGTCCCAGCAAGGGAGCAAGCTAGTTACGGGCTCCCCACTCTCTCCAAACCAGGGGGCGCCACTGACCCGGATAATATGTCGGGCGAGTGCACATCCCCATCTGAGGGGGGCATAACCCGCGGCCCGGCCATACCTATGGTACGGCGGGTGGTACTCCAGCCGTGGGTACTCGTGCAGCGGTGGAGAAAACCGCTGCGGCTGCATGTGTTGGGCATTGGTAACCCGCGTGGAGGGGGTGTCCCCACTCTCACGTCCGATCTAGGGCCCCCGCCCATGGGGGCCCTATCCGGGGCCTGGCCAGCCACATACTGGCCACGACCTTGGGGCGCGTGGTCCCGGTCCACCAAGACCCGCGCAGGTACGCGACCCCCTCCCGAGGGGGGTGCGACGAGCGAAGCCGCGTCCTCCGTCCGATGGTGGAGGGCTTCGCGCAGGAGCGCCCCCGCCCATAGGGGACCCCTGCCTCAACAACCGGGGGCCATCCCCGTTCCGGTTCATGCAGAGCATCACGTGGTGCAGCCCACGGCATGCACTGCATGGTATGGCACTGGGACAGTCACGTGCATAGTGACCGCCCAAACAATAAAAGCAAAGTTCATGCCGCTTTGCCATGCGGCGCCTATCTTGTACTGGCAGTCTCTGCCAGTCCCTGCATTGTAGCAGGCTGTGGCCCATCCGGCCACATTGCAGGCAGTCCGCGTCCCTCGCGACTGCTGCCGTGTGCGCAACCCGCACACCAGCTCCACGCGGTGGCGGTTGCCGTCCCTGTTGGGGCTTCCTCGCCATGAGGGTTCCAAGGGCCTACGTTCAGGCGCTCTGGATGGCGCTGAGTCCGTCATGGTATTCTCAGCGGCCCGTGCCTCAAACTCCAAAAACTTCACCAAGTCAGTGAATGTTGGTAGGGTGGTGCTATCCCGTTCCGCATTCTCGCGCTCAAACCGCGAGCGGATGTCATTGGGCAATTTGCCCAATACAATGTGCACCAACAAAAAAGACCATTGGTCCACCGGCAGCCCCAGTGTGCGGAGCGCGTTACAGGCCACTGTAACGGGCGTGAGCAACTGCAGGCGCAACTGTGCCCTGTTGGCCACCTTGGGCAGGGCCATCAACTGTGCGGCGTGCGCATCCGCTAACAAACGTAAGTTTTGGTAGCGGGAGTTCAATAACTCCCAGGCCGTGTCGTACTGGTCGTCCTCCACCCGGAGGTGCTGGATGAGCGACCGCGCTTCACCCTCAAGAGTGGAGAGGAGGTAGGCCATCTTCTGGGCCTTCGACAAATCCTGTCGTGCTACGACCAGGGACTCAAACATATTTTTATATGCCACCCACTCCTCCATCCTACCCCCAAAGTGGGACAGCTGAAGGGTGGGGAGCCGACCAGTAACCGCTGGTCCTTCATGTCTAACAGGTGTGCGAGGGGCTGGTCCGCCAGCCTGTCTCGCCCTTATTGCGGCCGCCGCCTCCACGATGTCATCGTGCAGACTCAGGATCTGGTCCAGGTCCGCCACGTGACCTGCGTAGACCTCCGGGGTAAGGTCGGCTTCGGTAAGCGCCGCCATGGCCGCTTCCGCGTTGTTCAATCGTGAGCGGAGCTGATCCGCTCTTTCCAGTATAGCGGCCTCCCTGTCCTTCCGGGACAGGAGTCCACCGGCCGTCACAAACCATCTCAATTCGTTGGCGAGTGTCGCCTTAGCATTGGGGACCTTCGCCATCGCGTCAAGTCACAAACAAAAAATAACAAAAGGTAAATAAAAAACAAAATCAAGCAACAACACGAAAAACCGCGGTAGGTATGAGAATGGCACAAACCCGGAACGCACGGTACAAACCGCAAACAAATACAAAAAAGGTTACAAATATTCTTATACAAACAAACTAAGAAAAATCTAATAATTTTTACAAACAATTAATTATTTTTTACAAACGAACAAATAGAGGGTAGATAAACTACGCTCTGCTACCAGAAAATGTGCAGAGCAACTACGCTCTGCTGCCAGAAAATGTGGCAGAGAGAATCCGGACAAACGAAGCGGCGGGAAGAATTCCGTACCGGAACTTCACCGGGAAAAAACCACCGGTAAAAATAAGTACCGGGAAAAAATCTCCACGCGGCACCACGTTTGCCCGACTAAAACCTAACTAACTTAACGCAGTCTGCTACCACCGTAGCTTATGAAGGGAGCTACAGGGCCCTATATAATAACCTAACCTATAAATTAACTACAATTGAAAACCACTTACCAAACTAAATCTTCTTTCTCTTCGGATCCAAACTTGAGTGTCTTCGGGAAGGGGGAATTCCTAATCACCCTACCTAACCCATGAGATCTCAATTCCCCAGAACAAATAAATAGATTTCTTCCCGAAATCGGCTCGGCAACAGATAGATGTGAGCGAGCAGCCACGCGTCACATCCCACAGGAGAAAGTCACAATGACGGGTACACAAACACAAAGTTCAATAGTTATTTAACAAACAGGAAATTCACAAATACACCTCAAGCTAATTAGCAATCAAAGAACGCGGGACCTCTCGCGTATTAAAAATCAAACCGATATCGCATGGGACAATGGCGACCGTCCACGACCCATCTTGCACGCGAGCAATGTGAGAACCCCAAAACGCCTGGCGGCGATAACAGGAAACGCCTGCGTTTAGTTTTACCCAATATATTACAAACAACCTATTATGTCTCAAAGCTACAAACTACTAGCATTTCGGAACGACCACGGCTGAGAAGAAATGCCGAAAGAAACTCATGAAACAGTCTTGGTTGCCTAACATACCAGAGGGGCTATTTATTACCTTTATACATACACTAGATTGTGTACAGGCAAAAATAACATAAAATATAAGAAACAAATGTAATATAATAAAACATGTTCTGTTTGTGATCGACTTCATTCTTACGGTGTCACTCTTTTTTTAACACTCAAATGCCCACACTATACCACAGGGCGGGCGCTTCATAGAAACGGCGCGTCAAATATGCCTACTACTACTACAAATGAAACTGTATATCCGTGAACACGTCAGTAACACGTCAATGTGTGCGTTTTCATAGTCGAACGTCCCACAGTTACACAAGAACGGGGGAGAAGTGCGGAAGGAGCGGGGGGTGCCATATTGCGGGAGGGGCAGGGAGATTCCTTTCTGTACGTAGTACTAATATTAATTCTGTGACTATACTAAGCTTGTATCGTGGTCGTCCGATAGACACGACAGAGAAAACACCCAGAATAAAAGACAAATCTGAGAGAACAAGTAAATATTTGACCGCACTGGGAATCGACCCTCAAGTAACTGCAATGCTAGACCGTATAGAAGTATCTTACAAACTTACAAACGTGCGAGTATATAACTCATGGAGCTAGATTTTTTTTAAATTTTACTTAGAGTCAGACATCTAAGGAAGCTGGATGTCAGATATGGTTTTTGCCTATGTTGGTGAAGGTCATGTAATATCTTCTGTGAATCTCTATCTATTAAAGAATATTTTTTTTTCCTGTCTATGATATAACTACTCGCACGTTCAAATTGAGCATTTTTTTGCTTTCAATCACAAAAACGAGCTTGTCCATTGATCCCTTTGTTTATTAGACTACAAATCCAGGCACGCTTTTAAGATAAGTGTAAAAGTGTCGAGGTGGAGACGCAGTATCTACATGTATGTATGTCTGTGATACCACCCTTGTTTAGACGACATGGGTTCCACATTACGAGTTTGCCAACTAGAGGATCGGGAGGTACGAGGCGGGGCCATTTTCGGACTCCCCGTTTCCTTTTTAAACTACCTTCACAGCTGGCCTCCTCTCAATTACAAAATGTAGCCGTATTTAAAATCATCTAATTTGATCACAGAATTTGGAATAGTATAAATAAACCAAATAGCGATGCGGTAGTGGCCGAGTGGTGGTGCCCGCCTGTGGCTGCAAAGGTCCCAGGTTCGAATCCTGCCCGTGTTACATGAGTTTGTATACCAATCTGAGTCATGTACCATGACAACATAACATAGGTACATGGGTCAGATTGGTATTTGGCAAACTCATGAAGCACGGGCAGGATTTGAACCTGGGACCTTTGCAGCCACAGGCGGGCGCCCTGCCACTCGGCCACCACCGCTTCCAATATAGCCATATCTTTCTTTAAATGGCCGAATATACACCGTTTGCCTGTAACATAAAGGTCTGGGTATCCATTCTAAGACAATCTGTTTAAATCTATATTAATTACCGGCTAGACACCAGGGCTAATCCGTCCGAGGCTTAAAGTACAATCTTAGGGCAGAAGTCAGCCTCCGGATTTGGAGGTTGCAATTAAAGAGGTTAACTGAAATGCTCCTTAAATCAAGATTTGAAATTATATGTTCATATGCTTAAGTCTTGAAAGTTCTAAAGCATCGTAAAATATATGGTACTTCTCAATGGCATAGGTGATCTTGATCTTGAATCTTCTTCTCGACGTGAGGTAATGGAAGGCAGGGCCGAAACTGATGAATTTTCCATAGGGCCTACCTATACATACATACTCCTATACACCCTTCAGATGTAGTGTAGCTACGCTACCGTGCCATACATACACATTTAACAGGTTTAGAGCGTATTGTGAAAGACGCTTTACTTTGTCATGCGTTGCGAAGGAAATCAAATAAATTCACGTCCGAAAAATTAGAACAAACCATTCATTACATTGTATTATAAATCCAAATACACATTTCATTTACAAGCAAAAGCGGTATTAGTGGTACTTGTAGTTCCTGTGGCCAGTGATTCTGGCGTAGTTGATAATGTAAAAGAAGGTCATAGATGCGAAGAGGGCCTGGTAGAATCCCGCCATACCGACCTTCCGGGGCTGCATGAACCTGTAAATTGTTTTTGAAGTTGGCAACATTGTTCCAAATTATACTGCTTTGAGGCGCCATTTTTTCAAGAGTGCGGCGGCGCGCGGCGTGAAGCCTTAACAAAAAGGTTGCAGAATTGAATTTAAGAAGAGCATATCGAAATCCTATGCGTATACATATACTAAATTGAAAACACACAATGACAATGCTACCCTCTCACTATTAACAACCTACATTATGGGTTGTTTATTTCTCATACCGGGCAAACATAAATACTTTATTGCTTAGTAATCAAACCGGCAAAGCAAAAATAAGTGCAACTATGACAAAGATAAAAATATGTATCTCTTTATCTTTCTTACTGAAATTCGCATATAGCCGTCACGTTCTTTCATGGTATTATTATTTGTATGTCCTGTCTAAGATCCTTGGTCTGAGTAGTCTGTAAATCCACCCACCTGTGTTGCCAGCGCCAGAAGGCACGGCTGCAAAGCCCCATGAATGCCCCAGGACTCTTTTGTCTCCGCGCTAACCAAGCTGGCAGTTCCACGATCTTCACCTGAATCAAAATTAATCGTTTAGGAACCAGACCAGATTTATTCACGTTAATTTACAGAATAAATTGTCATTGCTACAAACCGAAAGAAACTCTTTTTATAATATTGCTCCCTATTATCAGAATGGCCTAGGTACTTGTTTTATTTTTTTTGATATTTTATAAATCGAAAGAAAAAAAAAATATCTTGCCAAGAAAGCCAAGTTGAATGGTAATGCTGATCATTTGAGCCACGTATTTCCCAGCCCGCTTGCCACTGGACATCTCGATCCCACGGCCCAAGAGTTGCAACCCACTACGTAAATAAATAACAAATACAAATCACACAGATTGAATTAGCCCCAAAGTAAGTTCGAGACTTGTGTTATGGGATACTAACTCAACGATACTACAATATTATATAGTAGTATAGTATATTTTATAACAAATACACATATAGATAAACATCCAAGACCCAATCTGAAAAAGATCATCTTCCATCTTAACCCGACCGGGGCGGGGATCGAACCCAGGACCTCCGGTGTCAGAATCATAGAATGAGCTGATGGGTTGTGAAGGATTCAACTCGTAGTTTCAAGTATGAACTAATAGAAAAGCAATAATCCTAAAATGACCTGTCCGAAGGGCGTGTCAGCCTTGCCGTAGTAACGCGCCGGGTCGTAGGGCCCGTGCTTCGCTGGGTCATACTCCTTAGGGTAGTCCCCGAAAGCCATGGCTACTCACAATTTGATTATTTGCAATGGTAATTTTTGATGACTTGTGTGTGAATTTGTACTTCAATGAAATGTCAATACGTCAAGCCATTGCAACCATAGATATCTAATAATAAAATTAGGCTAAAAGGTTTTATTTACAGGCCAAAAAGGTTAATTTTATTTTTTCTACCAAAATCATCGGGACCACGGAAAAGTCTCCCGTCTCTATCACAAAAAATATACTCATGACTACTCCATGATTCCAACTCAACATCATCATATACCTTACCTTATCCCATTGTCTGGGGTCGGCGCAATATGTCCTATCTCTCCATAACGTTCTGTTCCCAGTCATATCATCCATGATTCCAACTCTGATCCAAATACTACCTTGGTTCCAGCGACGTCCTCGGAAATGTACTCGCGAAGCAACAGGCACGCGGTGGGTGCTCTGGACGGGCGTGGACTGGTGGCCGTCATCAAGCGACAGGTCCCACTGGCGGGGCAGCTGGGGCACGAGCTCGCGTGGGGACAGGGCTGGGGCTGGGTCACCCTGCCCAACGGAGTGTGGAGTGGACGTGAGTATTCATATTGTATAAAAATGTTGAATGTTAATGTCTGCTGGCAGGCATGACAGGATTTACTGTGTCCAGATATTGTAAAGATTTTACAATTAGGTAAGAGCGTAGACTACATCATCTGGCAGATCCTGGCAAGCTTGTATATTATCCGGCACGTCATATCTCAGAAATACAGTTGAACTATAAACTGTTTCCGAATTTGAAGCTATTATATTTACGAACATTTTTTAGATGATGAATAGACCTGAAACACTAAAAACAGGTTCAATCAAGTCTATTCTCCTAATTCCAGGGTTGACCTGGTCGCAAGAAGGCGACGACTTCGCTCTTCATGCCATGCCGATCATGCACCATACCAACGTCTCCCAAGCCTGTTCCATGCTGGACGGTGTCACAGCCTACGAAGCCTCGGCCTACGACCAGGCGTTGGCTGAATACGACGACGCAGCAGGCACATCAGATGACTGGGATTTCGGCGTAGACTGTGGAGACTTCATGATGTAAACGCCTTCTTTAGTGCTGATTTTGAAGACGCTCAGAATTCTACGAACATTATTTTGAAATCGCTCAATTTCGAAGAAAACTCAACTTCTTAATTGCACAGTTTGGATCGATACTGTTGTACGCAGTGTATTTCTAACGAGTACAAAAGTGCTACTTTGTAACTTTTAATTGAGTAGGTATGCAATGGAAGATTTCCAGTTATGGCGATATACTTACATAATAATACTTTGATACATGTGAGTCGTATTTTTGAGTAAAAAGCGTATCTTCCTAATCAGCACTAGTTACCATTACCTTCGAAAGAATTGATGGATTTGATTCTACTTATCAATCAAAATTGCTGTTAAAAAAATCCTGGAATCTTCGATCTTTATATTGAGGTTCGAAGTCCTATGGATTTGATTAGACTGATTCCGAAAATGGAATCTGATTTTTGGATCATTCTCCATTAAACCAATTGATAATAATTCTTTTTCGTTTAAATTTAAATTTTTTGATAAGTAGAATCCATATTTTCATATATCACAGCAATGACAATCGCATACGGATGGTTTGCTCAATATTAGAAGAGAAAATGTGCTGGTCACGGTTACCATTATTTTCTGATGTGCCAATTAAAAAAATCACTTCTACAAATGTTGAAAACATCTTATGAATTTTATACTTGGCAGAGTGTATTTGTACCTCTGAAATTCTGAACTCTAGGTGAGAGGAAAGGAGAGGTTATGTGTTTTATATGAATCAAATTATCTATTGGTTGTCTAAACACATCTCTCTTGGTCTGAGACCCCTTCAACTGCGCGTCCACTGGATCGATTTGTTGCTTTGTATTGATTACTATGGAGTAGAGCGTCTACTGGATCAATACAAAGCAACAAATCCTTCCGCTGCGTACGCGTCGATACCGAACTAGTGGATGCGCAGCTTTATCTGTTCGGTGGCAGGGCACTGTTGATAAAATTTATATCGCAACATTAGCCTCAACTTTTCATGGAAATAATACTAATTATAGTGTGGTAAAATTACTATCAAAAGTGTCATGCCACACTGGCTCTTGGGACGCAGGAAAAGGCTGGTTCCCAAATTCGGATCCAATTTCTTTCCACTTCTCGATTACTGTGTGTCCTATGTGAGGTAAAGAATACCGTTTATATACGGCGTTCTTATAAATATAATGATTCTATGTTCTACTTTTTGGTACCCAGCGGTCGGGAAGTGTGAAAGACCTTATAGTTGCATGCTATAGTCGTATCTGTGTGGTTGTAGAAAAAGATGTGTGTAGCCATGACTATATTAACACGTATGGCCTATCAAACGATCTATATTAGACGTAGATCTCACCTTCCTAATGTTATCTTTTGTATCCTTTGTAGAATTGATAATTTTGTACACAATTTATCCGAAACCCGTTTTAAAATCGCACTTAAACATATGAAGTCGCTGGGGGTGAAAACGGCCAGTTTCATGAATCGCAATATGACCTATTTTCATTTCCTAAATATTTTAAAATGAACCTTATAATACCACTCATAAGGTAATTTTTAAATATTTAGGAAATATTCAAAGTCGCCGTTTTAACCCCCATCTTATTACAAAGTTTGAAAGCCTTGTTTGTTTCATTTACATGAAACATTTTGAGGATTATTAATTTGTTATCTTTGGAGACTTATAAATAAAGTTTTCGAGTGTTTTACGTGACGTTTTCAGGGTAATTCAGCTTATATTCCCCTTTCATACGTGTACAGTCAACAACATAATTATGTGTAAAAATCACAACTAATATTTTCAGTTTTCCTAAAATCATCGTATAGCGGGATAGACGTCCTTTTCACCATGCTGCGTAGATCATGTTGCGTGGGCTTTTTCCACGTATAGACAAGAACATATTAGTAACTCTAATCCTTCAATCGTGCGTTTTAGATAACAATTGTTTAACAATTGACGCAAAACTGCATCACCGCATGCAGGATAAAATAAGAAGAAAATCATTTTGATAGGATTGAGGAGGATTCATATACGAGTAGCATAAGCAAGTGTATTAGCAATAAATAGCAATATAGAAGCGAGCGACATATGAATACTAACCTAAATAAATATGTTGTTGACTGTACATACATTTTATTTTATTTTGATAGTACTTAAGTACGATGCGCTTGTCCCCAATGACACCAATTATGATGGAAAAATAATTATAGATAATTGTAATTGTGAATGATTCGTATATTAGCCGTAAGTATCGGTGTTAGAATGTAGTGGATGTGGTCGGTAGAACCTGGTTGCCTGATGAACCCCGTATTTCATGGGCCTTTTAAAAATAAAAATAAAAAGCTTGGCGTGGTCAAAGGGAGGCTTATATCTAGTAGAGGGTAGTAGAAAGCTGTTGATGATCGAAGTGAAATGATGTGTAAAGCTAAGAAGTCTTTTATCTTATTAGGACCATTTTATGTTTAGTTTTTTTTAGTTATTAGTTAGACCTAGGAATTAAGTTACACATACCAATTTCATGAAAAAAATTACAAAATATTTTTTTCTGAATGTAAAAAAATTTGTGTAGAGCCAAGGCAAGATACATTATGTAATTTCAAAAATTTACATCAAAATACATTTCAAGTTTTATTTTTAAAAGGTCTATTATATCCAAAATCTTGCCCCAAATTTTGACATAATAAATTTAGGTGTGTATTTGTAAATTAGTACAATCTAATGAAATTATATCTAGTTGCTATGAATCTTCCGACCTACCCAAAGACTGCCTATAATGTTATTATAACTGAGCCTTAAGTGTAAGTCAATGTGCCAAATGGAATTATTACGTATATAAATATACGTCTTTATCACTCACGAGGAAGACAAAACCTCCGAATGTTAAATTGTTTGTAGTAACTAAAAAGCACTGAATATGTAATGACGTATTATACTTATACATTACGAATTAAATTTTCCGTACTAATAAATTTTCCGAAAATCAAATACCATGAATACTATCCGATGATCTTAATACTCACGCTCAACCTCGTCAAACTCATACGGTTTTCGTTGGTGGATATTGGTGAATCTTACTAATTTTATTTGTGGCATCTCCTTAATTAAATAAAACTTACACTTAAGGCTCTAATACCTGTGTTGTGTGTACCCTAGGCAAGGTAATGTGTCCCTGCCCCCGCGTGTTAAGCTACATTGCAAGGAATTAAAAAACAACCAAAAAAAATCTTACCACATTATCAGTTTTGTTAATGTTTTAAAAACAAACTTCTAACTTAAATAAGAATAAAGTGCTACAAATGTATATGGCTGCACTTAGTTGTAGGTAAATAAATTATTGCAAAGATTAGCCTTATTTATGAGAGAATTCTGTAGTAAAAAATTGAACTTGGCTTGATACGCTACCGCGTGTCTAGATGTTAAAGAATGACTAAAATAAAAAGTAATTTAGAGAATTTCCGAAAACTTGCAATGTAGCATATGTGTCGTAGTAATTGAAATATTTATGATATTAAAGTAATTATGGAGTAATTAGTGAGCGCGATAGTATTTTTATTGGAGAGAGAAGAGATGTTTTCGTAAATTTTACGTGTTTTTTTTTAAAGTATGTGTTTTGATTTTGACTCTTTTACTTTTAAGATTTTTGTATGTACCAGTTTGATAACTGCCTAAATGAGCTCAAATTTATACATACATACATAGAATCACGTCTTTATCCCTTACGGGGTAGACAGAGCCAAGAGTCGTGAGACTCGAAGGCCAAATTTATCAATACCTAATTAGGTAATTTTATATTATTGTTTAATAAGAATACCTAAACCCCTTGACTATTCATACTTGGTCATTTTAGGAAACGTACAGGCCATATTTTACCCTCCATATTCATGGTTAATGGTGAATCCAATGTATAACACAAATTCTTCTGTGTGTGATATATCGATAGTAACTATTGTTGCCATCAGGGTTGTCCGGATATTGGCCACTAACATGCACGAAAAGGAAAAAAAAACTTTAACTAAATTATTAAAAAAATAGATAATTTTGTATTATAACTCGGGCCGAAACCTAAATTCCCGTATGACAGGTATCATCAGGGTCAAGCCAATGAAGTTACGATTTTTTTTATTTTTAAATCTATGCGCGGAAATGTAGTACTCGAACTTCCGGCTTGCCCGTTTAAGAGTTCCATTGCATCCGGCTACAATAAATCGATTGTGGAAATATAAAAAATCGCGATACATCGTTTAAATTTTTCGATTTATTTAATAAGGCTTGTTATTGATGTTTAAATGCTGAATATAACAATTATTGCACTTTAGAATTAAAAAGTATAACAATAAAGCAATGCAAATAAATTAAAAAAGGAAGAGGGACAAGAATTCGCAAAATCGTATCGAATCAGAGTAGATAATATTATTCACCATAAATTTATTATCAATGTTAGTAACTGTGACAGCTACTTTGATGGTTCAGACTTCTGATTAACAAAAATTATAGTTAAAATTATAATATAACGTAGTGTTGGCAGGCCTCCCACTCGGTGGACCGACGACCTGGTGAAGGTCGCGGGTTGCGCATGGATGCGGGCAGCGCAGGACCGGTCGTTGTGGAAATCCTTGGGGAGGCCTTTGTCCAGCAGTGGACGTCTTTCGGCTGAGAGAAAAATGCATGGAAGTATTAAGTACTTAGTACTTATTACTTCCATGGTCTAATGTTCTTTTCTTTAAAATAACCAAGATCCACAAAAACTATTAAAAAAACATATTTTCTAATTTATAATGTTCATTCAAACTAAAGTAATTTGTGTGTAACACAGTTTTTGTACATATTGCTATGCTGGTCATTGACAAAAAATTGTTAATATCTATTCTTACGTGTTCGTTTTGATAATTTTAATATAATTTTAATATTATACAAATAATTTATATTTAATACTAGGCAGCAATAAAGTTGGACGCTGGTTTCGTCGGATGACATATTTTTGTAAGGGATGCTTGAGTTTACTTAGGGAGCGTATACATTGGTGAATGCACAATACCTTATTAATAAAAATATTATTATTGTGATTATATTATTAACTACTTCAATAATAGGCAAAGCGCCTACCAAAACTTAAAAGCAATATAAAGTTGTCAACCATCTTACTTATTTCTTGTCAAATAATTTTTCTAATCCGTAAGATCCATGTTTTTCAAACCATCTTTTTTTCTGTTTGTCATAACGTTCAACTTTTTTTTGGCCATTTGAAAGGCATTCACTAATGTAAACTCACCCTAAAAGAAAGTTGTCAAAATTTATAATAATGAATAATGTTTATTTTGTGGAAGCTTGTTTGGTGGACATTATTTTAAAAGTACCCGCGCTGTTTTATTATCCTTGGAAAGTGTTGGATGTACACGTCGTTTTATCCCAATTTTCATATCGAGTAACAATTTGCGCCAACATAGTGATTTCGCGAAAAGGGACGGAAGTAAGTAACAGATAGCAGCCACACGCGCTTTTTAATTTGACTAAAAAGCGTAGGTAGTAGAGATGGCCTTGATGTCAAACCTCATATATAAACGACTCGTATTTTCCATTAATAATATCAATTACTAGCCGCGACCCGGGGCTTCACCCCCGAGGAAATTTCGGGATAAATAGTACCCTATGTGCTATTTTTCTACCCGTGTACCAAATTTCATCGAAATCCATCCAATAGATTTTGCGTGTCTGAGTAAAGAAGATCCGCACTAATTCACATGCTCACATTCAAACTTTCGCATTTTAATATTGATAGGAAGGATAGTAGGATTTCAACCGTGTAAAATATATCAAATTGTTTCAGACTTCCTGTATTTGTTATACTTTATAAACCTATTATGTTATGTTATAAAACAGCGTGGGTACATATATGACAATCACTGGTATTGTGCGAAAATTAAAATATCATTACATGATTCTTTCTTTCTTAACAATTACGCATAATGTATAAGGATATATGCAAAACAATAATTGCTTATAGTTTACTTATAGTTTACAGTTATAGCATGTCTAGACTAGACATATTGTTTTACTAAGTCCTACATATTATTATTAAACTGGCTAAAACATAGATCTATTATTATGTGTTACAAATAATCTATGAGCTTAAATAATTTGAGAATTTCGCTTCTTTCTTTTCAAGAATTCGCATATTCGCTCGAAGTTTTTTTCCGCGTTAATTTCTTTGAGTTTTTTATTTTTTACGGAAGAACCTTAAATATTTCTGGTATAAAAAACTTCCCTGGGTGTTAATCTGTAACTTTCTTAAATCCCGTACCCTAGACAAACAGAAAGACGGACAAAAAAAAAAAAAAAATTGGGTTCTAACGGGTTAATAACATTATGCAATTTAAAATTTACAGTTATTTTGAACAGATGGACGGACACTCCAATTTAATTTACCTATTTGTATGAATATGTATTCGATTTCACAATACCAGTGATACCAATCGATAGTCAATCGTACAGTAGCGATAGTCGATGAATCGGACAAATAAGTCGAGTAGGCGTGCGTAGCTAGTCGGCGAGTGTACGTATCGATTCGATAGCGATGTTCATTACCGATTATGAATGTTTGTATGTAATTTTTTTAAATAAATGCCCTTTGGGTGTGGAATGTGTTGTTTTATTATTTAGATGATTGGAAACCTTAAATAAATTCGAACTGACAAAGAAAACATACTGGTAAACAAGATATCAGGTAAAAAAAGTCACTCAGATTTTTATTAAACTTGACCACAATCTTGCCCGAGGACAGAGATGAGGTCTACGATGAAGCGAGCTTACCCAGAAGCAGCCTATTCACTCTGGTTTTGAAGAGAGTCAGGTTGTATGTGCTCGGAAACACAGACGCAGGTAGGGAGTTCCAGTGCTTTGCTGTGCGCATCAAGAATGATGACGAAAAGCGTTTGGTGCGTGCGGGGGGAATATTAACCAAGAAGGGATGATAGCCCGCAGTGCGTCTGGTTGTCCGGTTGAAGAAAGGGCCGGGCGGTATGAGCTCATGCAGCTCATGAGCACACTCTCCGAAGTACAATCGGTAGAAAACCGACAAGCAGGCAACCTTTCGACGATGAGCTAGGCTGTGGAGCTTAGCGTTCGTAAATTTTTCATCGCCGATTATTCTTTTGGCTCTGCATTCCACCGAATCCAAACATCCTATTATTATCCTGCAATCTAACCGAGATTCGAACCAAGATCCCGGAAATATGAACCAGTGATGGCGACCAATCCAAGTCACGACTTCGCGCTGGGTTGCAAAGTCAAAGTCAATTTTTTTTATTGAAACTTGGCGCTTCAAAGAAGGCTCTTTTTCACGTCGATAACTAATTATTTAATCATAATATATTATGTCTCAAAGCTACAAACTACTAGCATTTCGGAACGACCACTGCTGAGAAGAAATTCCGAAAGAAACTCATAAAACAGTCTTGGTCGCCTAGCATGACAGATTCATTAACTTTATATATACACTAGATTGTGTACAGTCAAAAATAAAATAAAATATAAGAAAAAATAATAATAATATAATAAAACATGTTATATTTGTCATCAAGTAACTACAATTAATTGGTTAAGAACAAAAAATAAAAATAAAATTCGAATCAGGATCGAAGCAGGATCCCCACGAGTTGACGCTTGCTTGACGACTGTTATTAATAAATATATATGGGCAAATCACATAGATTAAGTTAGTGTAAGATAAAGACTTGTGTTATGCATAGAGCAACACGGACTATCCGTGACGCGCGCGAAAGTCCTTGTTGCTCGAAGATGTTATGGGATGCTAACTAAACGATACTATATTTTATAACAAATACATATATGTATAGATAAACATACAAGACCCGGGTCAATCTCAAAAATATTATTTTCCATCTTGACCCGACCGGCAATCTAATTTTGTTATGGCTGCAAACACAAGTCTCTGAGTTATCTAGCACCTAGGTACGTTATAAGTAACTAACTAGGTAAGTCTTTGTGATAAAATTATACTTTGACATCGTTTAGTTACAGAGTTACAAGTATGTCAGTATGCAAGTTATATGTATGCAACAATGACACACTTACTAAAACACTTTTACTAAATGTTCCTTATAAAGTAGTACGTACATTTAGAAGCACGTGTACGTAAAAATAATATGAGCATATTATTTTTTGCTCGTAGTTGATTTTATGTAAATAAAGAATACATAGAGCTATGTTGTAACAGCCCGCGGAATTTTAAAAACGGACTCTAGTTTTCTATCTAAAAGTACTGGAGGTTGCGTTTTTCAGAAAGTAATCTCTCTGACAAATAATAATAACTCTTTATTTTTTATTTACAAGATTTGTTTGACAATGTTTTCATACAACAAATTTTGAACACGTGTACTGCTTTATTTTCTTTCTGTAAATGTAGAGCAAATGAAAGCTGATTTTCTCGACCTATGCCATGTAAATAGTGGGCTTATTGGTAAAATAAAAATTCAGATCAGGTGGCCCTGCGCCTATGTCAAGAATCCCCAGTTTAAAGCCCTTTCCCTGTATTGCCTTTTACAATCTGCGCGGGAAGAGAAGCAGCTGGCACATTCTATGTTTTTTCATCTAGGATGGAGCCGCTTTAGTAAGTTATTCACGATAAGGTACTAAAAATGACAACAACATATCCAGCAATGTTCTACCACGAAATCTGCGAATCGCTAAGCACGATAAGCACCGCTTTCACTGAATTTGGCTGCGGACTTGCGAATTTTAACGCAACATTCTCAATTCCATCAACCAATCTTCTATTACCACGACATAGATACGTTTTTTCTCCAACTTAGGTCTCTTGAAGTCTAAGCTGCGAAATTTTTGTAGTGTGCAAATGCTTCATTGATACAAAAGTCTATATCTTAGGAATAAGGTCTATATTCTCGCAGCATTATTTAACTGATACTGAGTCGAGGTTCACCAGGGCGTGTAGGTGCATGAAGCCAGCCGTCGATTACTCAGCGTTCAGTCATGCAGGCCTGCGCCCCGCCACCTCTCGGTTATCGCGGCCCGCATAACAGCTGAGTCGCTTAGCGACCGCTGACTTGTTTAATCGGTATCAAAACATCGCGTCAGTGCCTAAAAATTAAATTAAAAATAAAAAGGCAGATTAACTCTAGAATCAAATATTTTTAATTTTAATTCGCACACCATAGATTCATCAGCGCGTTCTAATTTTTAAAATCAGTGAGCGGGAACGTCATATTTGAATGTCAAACGGTCCAATTTATTTTTGTGTCAAATTTTGTAAATATGTTGAATCGCTTATAAATCACATGTTATTAATTATGTTTTGTTAATGTTTACATTGTTCAGGACAGTGTTTAAGAGATAAATTGCATAATTTGGACATCACTCACAATAAGTTTGCAACTAGTCTTCCATAGTTTTATTGATAAACTTTGTGTCAAATTGTAAAATGGAGAAGAACGGATCTCGACTTCTTAAAATGCAGGTGAGTGGAAATTGTTGTAAATTTATTATTTTACTTATTATAGATATAGGTTTATTCATGACTGACTACTAAACTGACTGACTTGGATAAGACTTATTGTTTTTTACATATAGGTACTTACATACTTACTATGAATGTGTTTATTTTACAATGAATGCTGCTACTATCTGTAAATATTATCGAGATATTATCAAAACAATTTATTCAGTTCGCTCTAATTGTATACTGTGAAAAGTACGTTTTCAGATTTTTACCAAACTCGGCAATTCGTTAAAACTTATATTTAACCACACACTTACCCGACTACGGCGAAACAAAAAGTTAAATTATACGTTCAAAGCTCTACTAACTATGCCACAGTGATGCCACAACATATTTTATTAATGGTGACGTCAATCGCTATGCACTCTACAAAAATAAATCTAAATTAGTTATTAAGTACATTTGTATTTAGTTTTTCCTTTTTTCACAAAGTTTGAAAAAATCATTGTTTTCTTCTATCCCTGCTTCATTGTTTTTAATGTCTCTCTATAGTCGTACTCTACTTGATAATAAACTCTACGTAGGTAATAAAATAATTTGAAAACTTCAAAGTTAGAATGTATGTTTGTTACTCTCACGTAAAAACTACTGGACGGATTTCGATGAAATTTGTTACACGTATAGAATAATACTTAAGGTACTTTTTATTATAAAATTCCCACGTTAACTGTGCCTCGGGCCTAGAGGTGCAGCCGGAAATTTATATCCATGCTCTATTCTAAATGAAGGGTCAGTATATGCTCTATGGAGTGACTTCCAACGGCCCCGGCGGGCCTGCCCCGGTGACGGGGCCGTTGGAAAAAAAATCTCCAACGGGCCCGGCGGGCCCGGATTTTGCGTTGACGGGGCCGTTGGAAAAAAAAATTACCAACGGCCCCGGCGTGTTTTTTAAATGGGACGGATAGCATAAAAAATTTAAAGTATATGCTCCGGTAGAGAGTTTAAAGGGGTGGAAATTGTGTATTATTTTGTAGACTTTAAATATGAAATGAAATTAAAAAAGAGTTTGTATGTATTATTAAGGTCGACTGTTAGATAATGCTTCTGCATTAAGTCCACCTATTGTGCCATACATTGTGTTTGTACAATAAAGGTAAAATAAATAAAATAAATATTATTGTTATCTTAATACTTGTACTAAGTATTATGTATTCTGTGTCATGATATAAAACAAACATCATGTATTTTATTTTCTTATATATATGATTGTTGATACCTAGTTGATATTTATTTTTTATCAACAATAAAAACTGATTGTTACATACAAACTCTTTTTTTAATTTCATTTCATATTTAAGGTCTACAAAATAATACACAATTTCCACCCCTTTAAACTCTACCGGAGCGTATGCTTTAAATTTTTTATGCTATCCGTCCCATTTAAAAAACACGCCGGGGCCGTTTGTAATTTTTTTTTCCAACGGCCCCGTCAGCGCAAAATCCGGGCCCGCCGGGCCCGTTGGAGATTTTTTTTCCAACGGCCCCGTCACCGGGGCAGGCCCGCCGGGGCCGTTGGAAGTCACTCTGCTCTATGGATATTTAAAAATAACGGTCACCAATTGCTGAGGCGGTTGATTTGTCGCGAAGTCAAGTCTTATTGAAACGATAACATTATGAATGACCTAATTTGTGTTGTGACTTTAACTCATTTGTTTTTACTCGACTGTAGGAAGTTCACTTCTGTAGGAATTTCATAATATTGTCATACACTCATATAATAAAAACATTTCTCTAGAGAATCATATTGTTAGGATTTCCTCAACAAATGTTCATTTTATACGAATATGTCAATAGTAGTTTAAATATACCTACCTACTTCATTTGCAAACACTTCACGTTCTATTGACGCCATATGCTTAGTACACACACATGCTCCGTTCCCAGGGTTCAAGGTTAAAAACGCTTTTTTAAATTAACGACAAACTTTGAATTGATAATAATGGATAAGTATGTCATCCTCACTTTATTGACACTTCGTCGTGACTTTATTTAAAGATGAGAAATATATCTTATATATATAACTCAAAGGTGACTGTCTGACTGACTGACTGACTATCAACGCACAGCCCAAACCACTGGACGGATTGGGCTGAAATTTGGCATGCAGGTAGATGTTATGACGTAGGCATCCGCTAAGAAAGGATTAACGCGAGCGAAGCCGCGGGCGCCAGTTAGTTAATAAATAAAACTTTTTCACTAAAGGCATATCAAAAAACCTTGTTGGTCTATCTCTACGTGGTTTTTGCTGGGTGTGATTAAAAAACTTGCCATCTAATCTTACTCTAAAGTTAACGAACACTTTAAGCCTATAGATCTAAGTTAAACGTGGTTCATCTTGTTCTTTCTATGTTAAATACTTGAAAAAGAAATAGGGATGAAACATATTTTAACTAAAATAGGTTTAAAGATTTTGTTAACTTTTTATAAAAAACTGTTTGAGCAACCAGGTATTACATAGGAAGTTATTCTAAGCAAATATTTGCACATACTGATAATGACAGCTACCGACCGACGACGGCTATTAGTGACAATACCATAACTATTAACTTTACCTCGACAAGTCTAAAATTGTGGTTTGTGACTAGCAACAAATTCCATCAGTTCCAATGGCTGAGTGTAATAATAATCTCAACCGCAGCGGTCAAGGACAAGGTTCACATCCCGGCGAACGGTTGGCGACCCACAGTCAGAGAGTTATATTTCATTCACTTGATCGTAACAATATTTCTCTACCATAAAAAAAAATTAAAAAAATGATCAAATCAACATATATATTTTAATATTAAATGCTCCACTACCTTTTTATAGACACGGCTCTGTGTCTCTACGAGTATCTTGAATATTACCCATGTGCCAAATATGTTTTTTTTTTAAGTATTGAAAGAGCAACAATCCATCCAATAAAAAATGCACACAAACAATTATTTTCAAACTGTCGCATTTACCTGTTAGTAAGATTCCTTGCAATCTTCAATTTTTAAGCCATAAAAATATAAAATCGAAATATTTATTATGTATTAAAGTATCTTTAAGAAGTGCAAGCATATGTTCAGTATTTCCTTTTGCAGGTTTAACTATTATACTTTATTTTTTTACCCGTCTCGTACCCCAAAGGATTACTTTGGTTGATTATAAAAAAAGCATTTACATTTTTGAAATAAAATAAAATAAACCTGAATGCATCTACATACTATTATACAAACTTATTATAAGATGCAGCTTATATATCTTTCACAAAGTTTTGTGAGAAAGTTAACATTGTACTTAATTTTACCAAATAAAAGTATGCTAGCTTCATCTGCTTGCCATACTTGTCTCATTTATAACAGCGGCTAACTATAAGTCTCGCTTGAACGGGATATTATTCGACTTTTTGCACTCGCAGTATCAATAACCGGATGCTGCTTAAAAAAAATGTTAACAGCTTTTAGTAAGAGCCCAGTGCTTTGATCCTTCGGTATGTTTGAAATCTGCAAGCGAAATTTTATATATCCGCTTGTAAGTTCGTGCATTCCAAATGGCATAATAACTACATTTACAAGATTCATTGTTAGATTTGTTATAAACTTGTAACATTCTACATACAGGTCAATAGGTAACTTGTTCGTTAATTAACATCATCCGAAAACTTCCGTCAAATCATGTTCTTCTATTAATTATGTGAATTATCGTCCCAGGTTTTCGTTTAACTGTTATTCATTATGAATTTCCACTTTTTATCTATCGTCGCTCTCGTCAGAAGTAGGTTCATCAATTCTAATCCACAAAAATACCTATGACGAAAGAATTCTCGTCTTCTTCTATTGAACCGAATAAAGTCGAAAAGATGGTGAATTTTATGTACCTATATTTTGCCTGATGACCTGCTATAGGCTCGCCATTGTCTAACAGCTAAAACTATTATTTTTGAGGTTTTACCGATGGTCCAGTAAGACCCATGATGTGACGACGGGTAATTTTTCCTATTGTCATTTCAACCCACATCAACCCATATTTTTGCTTTAGTATCTTCCAATTTATTAACTCCATTACAAAATATATTTCCATTTATCGGCAATCGAAGTGGGAATGCCCCAGTTACCCCAATTGATTGTTTGACAAAGCTGTATATTATAACATTATTGAGGTCATGTCGTACTATGCCCGACATCACCCTACGTGCAGCTATTAATGTATTGACTAGACACTGACTGTTACGTAAATGGGTGTAATTTAAGTAATACGTTAGGTTTAGGTGTTTGAATAACTACTTATTTGAAATCGTGTATGGGATATTCCGCCATCAGAACATTACATTATTAAGATGTCGTTATAAGCTCACGTTATGAAGAACTCTCCTGTCTATATTATTATTTCTTTCTTTCTTTATTTGTTATTATTTCATTTTTTTTCTATATTTCAACGGATACCTTTCATATTATTTTGAAGGAGAATTCCATACAACATCTGATCTAATGAAGTGATATTTTACCTTTACAGATAAAAAAATCTTAGTAAATTACTTTTGTCATCTTATCAACCATTCAGATGCTCTGTATAACGATATTGACAATGATGCTTGAAATATCAAAACTCTACAATAATCATTTCAATTTTTTGACAAATCATTTAATTTTTAAAGCAGGAATATTTATTGCAAAATAAATTATACTGCTAGTTGCAAATAGGCTCCAAAGTCTACTAAAATAAAATTTATAAGTACAACTAAGTAATTTTATTTTAGTAGACTTCGTAATATCATGGTACAAAATTCCCTTTATATTCAGCTCGCTCACCTTTTAATTCTTAGATCTTAAAATGACTATTTGCCTAATTGGAGAAAATATTGTGTTGCTTCAATGAAATGCGATAAAAATGTGTTCCCTGATGCAAGCCTGCTGATAAAGCTTCACTGAATGTGAGTGGTGACCTATATCGTGACTGCTATCATGTTTGCTAATGATAAGCCTTCTGTCCATATAACAGAGAACATTGGTAAAATGCAGCTATATCGCTTTTTACAACTTCAAATATGTGAACAAACTGATAGAAGGTGCACCTAGTTTTGCATGAATTCATTGCTATCAGTCTATGTTCATTACTATACCTACCTAAATAATTCCAAGTTAATGACAACAGATAAAACAGCTGATGATCTTCAAACAACGTTTTCGATCAACACTACTTTTAAGCAAAAATAATATATTTCAGAAAATCATCAATGTAGAACATTTTTATTTTATGTGGTATTAGCTAACACTGATAGAGTTAAATAAAAGATTTATCAATCACTTCAAATTACTTATTATTACTAATTGTTCATACAAATTGAATTGATATTCTTATCATTAATTTAATATTGTCAATCACATTGTCACATAAAATAATTATAATAGGAATTAGCTCTTTGAGTTATTATCCGAATACACAACTAAATATTTATAGTATTTAGGTAATTAGTACAAATCAATCTAGGATGTCCACACGAGTTGAATATTATATAACCAAACTGAATGTTAACTGGCGTCTCTACCGTTAGAACCCTCCACGTACAAAAACTCTTATTTATGTGAACTACTCAAAGGTCCATAAATTAGCTCCAAATGACAAGGTCTGTTGACATAATTATTGGCACACAACCCTTGTTCCAAAAAAATAGGTGCTTGATAACAGTTGAAATATGAAGATTGCTAACAGAGGTCTAATAATGAATAGTTGCCAGTTTCAGTGTTCTTTATACTTTCTATACTCCAAATTTAATTAACGCTTCGTGTAGAGTAGTAAACCTTTCAAAACTGAGTTTATATACACTAAGTCATGATAGGTACATAAATCTAAAAATATATAAAAGCTTAGATAATAGAGCATTTATAGAAGCACCCACAAATAAAATAGTAATACAACACAGAAAATTACAGTCCTATCTTATCTATGGTACTCCAGCACAGATTGACGATGCTTTCGACATGATGCTCAGATTAATTCCACAGATAGCCAAATGGGACCGCTGACGAAAACCTGCTGATATTTGTCGTTGGACATAAAAACAGTGATAAGTGTGCGATGTTTTAAACGTGAGACCCAAATAAGTATGATATAATAGTCTACACGAAACTTTTTATTGGGAAATTAAATTGAATGATGGTCTCTTTAAAGTTATACTAGCCGCGTCCTGAGGCTTCGCTCCAATGGGAGTTTCGGGATAAAAAGTACCCTATGTGCTATTCCTGGTATTTTTCTATCCGTATACCAAATTTCATCGAAATCCGTCCAGTAGATTTTGCATGACAGAGTAACATAAGTATGTGAAGATTTCCTCACAAACTCACATCCAAATTTTCGCATTTTAATATTAGTAGGATAATAATCAAAATCACACGATTGCACTCCTATTAGCTATTTTTGTAACAAGTTTATATTACTCAATTTTCTCATAAATTCTCAACTAGATATGTACTTATATATAGGTAGGTATACGACTCAGGATTTTAGGCCAGGGATCCGATTTGGGACTCCCCAGTTCAGAATCAAGGATTTTTATTAAAGATGGGTTTGCTCTTGACCACAATCTTGTCCGAGGACAGAGATAAAGTCTACGATGTAGCGAGTATTGGTGCCATAGAGGCTGTCATCTCACTCTCATCCGTCAGTTTCTTTTTTTACCAACCAAAATAGAAAGGACGATGTATTGTTTCATATCGGAATATTTTTTTAATTAACCATATGCCGCATACACATGACAATGGCAAAGCAAACACGATAGGTCGCATGTCGCCGTCGATTCGAAGATAGGTTTGTGGGTCGTGTCGTCAGCGTGTCTGGCTCGATCGATCGATGATCGTAAACTATCGAGAATACGGAAAGAGACGATAAATACATGGTATATTCAATGGATTATAGACCTTCTATTAAAGATCAAAGACGACGTCTGTGACTAAAGAAATACTAGTGGTTCGCCGCGAACTTAAACCTCGCGATTATTATTTTTAAAATACGGTGCAAAAGTTATAGAGCAATATTTATTTTCATAAAAATGCGTATATCTCAAAAACGGCTGAACCGATTTTGTTGCGCAACGAACACGAATTCTTAATATCATCGAAATTAATTCAACGGTTCGAGAGTTATCGCGGAACAAACGTTCAAACATACCTATATATATATACAAACAATGTGTTTTCACCCCAACTTAAATTATAGCCCTCGCTCGCTTCGCTCGCTCAGTCAATTACGGAGAACTCTTAAAACTCATGTATTTTTTCGTTATTGAAGTGAAAAACTCCGAGCTGAATACGCGATTTAGCCGCGTGCGCACCAAGTAACATTTTTAAAGGTATATTTGTTACTAGCTGCATCCCGGGGCTCGCCACCCGTGAGCATTTCGGGATAAGGAGTACCTTATGTGCTATTGGATGTTCTATTATATAAGTCTACTAGCTTTTGCAAGCGGCTTCGCCCGCGTGAATTTTCCACGGGAACAGTATGTCTATGCAAATTTCAGGAAGATTGGTTCAGAAGATAAAGCGTGAAAAGGTAACATACAAACTCACTTTCGCATTTATTAGTTAGGATTAGGATTATATCCGTTTACCAAATTAAGTAGAGTTACTATACTAACATCTATCATGCGTATTGATAAATACCTACACAGTCTACTGTTCAGTATGTTCATTTACTCATGCAACTTTAGAAGGAATCGTATAGGCTAACTTAGCTCAGACTTAAGTTAGAACTTTATTTCTAAACCCTCGTTATTTTGGCTCTTATCGTTTACTAATTGACTAAGTAAATATTTTTCACCTATGGTTAATTATACATTTTCAATGGTAATTTCGAAGATTAATATTGTAAAACTTTATAACTAAACTCTGCAAAGAAATATCATACATACATTATACTAACACGCCTTTTTCCCGTAGGGGAAGTCAGAGACTAGCGATTTCCACTTGCTATAAATATACAATATTACTGTCAGATATGTAAAGCTGGGTAACAGCTGATCAATAAAAAAACTTCTTCCTGAAATGTTCATTCAATAAAAGCACGACTATAAACGCTGGAGTAACATTTACCCACACATCTATATCCGTCAAGGCGTTTAGGAATTATCGTGGAAAGAAACTCACATACACAGATGACCCCTGAAAACATAACACTCCTTTTTTGGACAGTCATGAAGTGAAGACGGCGGAGTCGTTAGTCACACTAAAGAAACCTAACTTAAAAATAATAATACCTTTTAGCAATAAATACATAAATCATTCCCGAGCATATAAGAGAACATTTATGCACATTTTCAAAAGGCAATACCGAGGTCCTGTGTCCTAAAACGACCGTGGAGCCTTAATTCGCGGCTGTGGGTGGACTGGCTCAGATGTCGATTAAGATTTGCTGGCTGCGCCTACGCATCACTGAATGACATGTTTCGGAAAACGATTTATAGGTCAATGTTTTTTGTTTCCTGATTGCTGTCACTTTTTTATTACTAAGTCTTTATTTCAGTAAGTTTTTTTTTTAATGTTTTTTTTTTTTTAATTTCAGTAAGTTGGTTATGTTCTCTTGTTTTGTATATGTTGACTAACTACTATAAGTACATAGTTTCTAAACTACTTCCCAAAGACTTTCCGTGCCTCTATCTCTGTTACTCTCTCAACGATACATACATAGAATCACGTCTTTACCCTTACGGGGTAGACAGAGCCAAGATTCGTGAGACTCGAAGGCCACGCTTAGCTGAATAGTGTGCTCTCTGATGGAATGGAGATTCAGGTATAGTGACAGGTTGCTAGCCCATCGCCTATGAGTGGAGGAATCCCCAGTTTAAAGCCCTTTCCCTTGATTGTCAAAGTCAAAGTCAAATTTTTTATTGAAACTTGGCCTTCAAAGAAGGCTCTTTTTCACGTCGATAACTAATTATTTAATCATAATATTTTATGTCTCAAAGCTACAAACTACTAGCATTTCGGAACGACCACTGCTGAGAAGAAATGCCGAAAGAAACTCATGAAACAGTCTTGGTCGCCTAGCATGCCAGAGGGGCTATTCATTAACTTTATACATACACTAGATTGTGTACAGTCAAAAATAAAATAAAATATAAGTAAAAAAATAATAATAATATAATAAAACATGTTATGTTTGTGATCAAGTAACCACAATGAATTGGTTAAGAACAAAAAATAAAAATAAAATTCGAATCAGGATCGAAGCAGGATCCCCTGGCAACACCCGTTCACAAGTTTGAACATTTTAGAAGAAGATTGACTTTTACAATCTGCGCGGGAAGAGTAGCAGCTGGCACATTCTATGTTTTTTCTTCGCTCCCAGAACAGCATGTAAGACTCTATCTCAACGATCACTGTTGAAAATCTCATCAAAGAACCCATATACGATTTGTTCCTACAGATTTCAAAACTTTAGTTACCTAGTTTTTCTTACATACAAATTTATTTCCAGTAGGTCATTCGTTTAAATAGTCTATAAACAGTCAGTAATAGTTAACGCAATGTTTGTAGTCTGTGCCCGATGTTACAAGTGCTTCGGAGAAGTGCAAGCGCCGCCGGCCGATTCGAATTAATTGAAGAATTTATCGTAATGGACACTTGAGGCAATAGAACAGGAATTCTGTGGAGTTCTTTAGTGGTTAGCTACGACAGTATTTTCCATGATTTAAAGACGTCATTTTTTAAAGGATTGAAGGATTTCATTACTCCGCTCAGCTTTCAGAAATTCGGAATAAAGTGTAACCTATGTATATGTAATTCCACCCCAAATTTCATCGAAATCCGCCCAATGAATATTGCGAGATTGCGTTACAAACACATACATCCAAACACACCAACAAAACGTTGGGTTACTAGATATTAGATAGAGGTGGGAGTGCATTATGCCTATCGTGTAAAATATTAGAGAATCAATCATCTATACGCATGGACGTAGGAAAAAAGAACGGACACCACCGCCTCAGTAACATTAATAGTGATGCAATCAAAGTAAGCCGGCGTATTGTACCGACACGAGCGCACGCACACACCCACAGCAAAGTAAGACGGCCAGTGTTGCCGTTTTAGCGTATTTTACATTAGATCTAGTGCAATTCTCAGGTCTTTAGTGCTTATTTTTTTAATACAATGCGCTAAACATAATTTAGTGCAATCTGGTGGATTATTTGTAAAAACTTTTGCGCCAAAGAAATTTTAACGAGGCAACTCCGTCAACTCACACAATCGTAAGTCGCCGCCATTGCTTTGCTTCACTCCTTATTAAGCCAAGACTCCGTCCGTTCTTTTTTCCTACGTCCATGTCTATACGATTTAGGCCACTTGTCAAAATCTACTTTCGTCAGATTTTGACAAAAGTTTTCTGACGAAAACGGACTTTTGATCACCTTGACGTTCTATTGAATGTCACGGTGACCAAAAGACCCGCCAGAAGCTTATTTGGGGGACCAACTGAAATATAAGCTAGCAGCAAGGCTAGCATGCGTTGCGTTGTGTCGTATAAAAATTTAAATTCAGTACAAATATTCTTCTCCACGCCATTTTTAGCCAAGACTATTGCCCCGCGCGTGCTCTGCAATTTAAAATCGCGGTGCTTCGTGGTACTTTACTATTAGTGTTCTATAAATATCTTATAAAATATCGTCCCTCAGCGAATCATGATCACCTATTGCTCAAGAGATTGCTTTTATTTACAAAGCTAATAGATCATTTCAGAACACCATTTTATTATAATGATTTGTTGTTTATGTGTACTTAGAGAAAGTTTTATAGAACATTTTTGTCCACTTTTAAATCCTAATTATAAATGCGAAAGTGAGTTTGTTTGTTTATTTATTTGTTTGTTTGTACCTCTTCACGTTTTATCTACTGAACCAATCTTCCAGTAATTTTGCATACACTAAGTTCTGAGTAGGTTACATAGGGGGATACCCGAGAAAAAGCACTGTACCCGTGGGAAATTCACGCGGGCGAAGCCACGGGCAAAAGCTAGTTATACATAAAGGGTTTCTTTCCTATTGTGAACTTCCAACGTCGATCCACGATCAGAGTCATATTGCGATTTATTAGTTGCCAGCTAGATCAGTATACATACAAACTACGAAACCATAAAAGTTCTTGTTTTTAACCTAGTACCGTGAGAATGCATTTCCAATAGGAACTGGGGCCCTATATTTGAAAGTGTGACTTACCAAAAAAGCGTGAGCCGAATGATTTTTCATTCGATATCAATTATTCCGTATTTTTGAATTGTCTATGTCGAATATTTTCGCAACGAGCGGTCTAGACCACTCGTTTTCGTATGATTTGGTAGTCGAACGATTTTTACGTCAAAATCTTGAATGACATAGACTAGTCGTTCGCTGCGAACGTAGACCTCGCGACTATTAAAATACAATATTTATTTTCACAAAAAATTAAATATCTCAAAAACGGCTGGACCGATTTTGATGCCCAACGAACTTGAAAATTCTATTAACCATCCCTACATATATTCCAACTTTCATCAAAATCGGAACAACGGTTCGAGAGTTATCGCGGAACAAACATACATACATACATACATACATACATACATACATACATACATACATACATACATACATACATACATACATACATACATACATACATACATACATACATACATACATACATACATACATACATACATACATACATACATACATACATACATACATACATACATACATACATACATACATACATACATACATACATACATACATACATACATACATACAAACAAACAATGTGTTTTTCGCTCCAACTTGAATTATAGCCCTCGCTCGCTTCGCTCGCTCGGTCAACAACCGGATACGGATATAGATGGAGTCTATTAGAATTTACATTTTGCGTTCCGTTTAACGCTTACGTTCTCTTTGATTGAAAATTTACGAACATTTTTTTAACGATTCGTTACCGATTCGATTTTCGTTGCGTAGAATGGAGCAGATATTGTTTCTCGCATTATTTTCATATCACTGGCAACATTGCTAGACGAGTGATTTCAAAAATACGGCTTTTATGTTTTTAGTGACATAATAGGACGAGTGCGACATAATAGTCTATTCGTTTTCGGCGGTATGTCACACTTTCAAAAATAGGGCCCCTGATCAAATATCACATTGGGTTCCCATCGTTCCACTCAATTGGCTACATTATATGTTGCCCTGTTATATTTTAATAATATAAAAATATAAATTACTAGTAGTTCGCCGCGAACTTAGACCTCGCGATTATTGAAGGAATTGAATAAAAATCAATAGTTCAACTCAAGATGTTTTTTATTTAGAGAATAATTTAAACACACGAAATGTTACACGTTCCGCTAGACTCCATAGGCAAGTATATAAGAACATACATATAGAACCACATCCGGTGACCACAGACAAATCATAGATATTCCAAAGACTAATAGAAATTACATTGCCATCATAAAATACAACACCCTCCCTCAATGTAATTACCTTACAAAAAACAATTATTCAAACTCTAGACCACACTTAACTATACATCTATTAAACAACTCTTTGTTCAATGGCTTTGTGAACACATCAGCAGGTTGTTGACCTGTCCTTATATAACTAACATTAATTTTCTTATTTTTTATCAAATCTTTGATAAAGTGGAAACGGATGTCTACATGTTTCAGACGCTTAATGCAATCTGTTGCTGCAGTTAATATTGCTGACTGATTATCGCAAGAAATATTTACAGGGCAAACACTCTGGAAACCAAAATCACTTAAAATGTTTATAATCCAGCATGCTTCGCTGGCAGCCATGCTCAAAGCAACATACTCGGACTCAGTTGATGACAGGCTTACTGATGCCTGTTTTCTAGAGCTCCATAATATCAAACAATTTGAAAATAAAAACATGTATCCAGTGGTGGACTTTCTGTCCCTTAAATCCCCACCCCAGTCAGCATCACAAAACCCTTCTAAAATTACATCCCTACACTTATAAATCAGTTTATATTGTAATGTAAATTTAACATAACGTAACACTCTTTTCAAAGCAGTTAGTAAAACATTATTGGCACATTTTTGATACCTACTTAACATTGTAACTGCAAAACATAAATCGGGTCTTGTACCTTGAACAGCATACATCAAACTACCTATTATTTGTCTACACAATTTTTCAATGTTTACATCTACTTGTTGACTTTCAAGAATTTTATAATTAAAATTACAATCCATTGGTGTACTCATAGGCTTACAGTTTTCCATTTTAAATTTTTTAAGAACATTTTCAAGATACTCCCTTTGATTTAATTCAGTAACTCCCTTTTCCAAATCTTGTTTAATATGAATCCCAAGAAAGTTTGACACAAATCCCAAATCCTTCATGTCAAATTTACTATTCAGCATGGACTTAAGGTCGCCTATTTCCTTTTCACTGTCACCAAAAATTAACAAATCGTCAACATATAACAAAACATAAGTGTTAGAATTACAGTTACGTTTAATATACAAACAGGAATCACTCTGGGATCTGGCAAAGCCTACTTTCATTATTACAGAATTAAATTTATCATTCCAGTATTTGGGTGACTTTTTTAAGCCATATAAAGACTTATTTAGCTTAACAATATTTTTATCCCCGGTATAAGCACCTTCTGGTAACTGTAAATACACTATTTCATCAATATTCCCATACAAAAAAGCCCCTGTTACATCCATCTGATAAATATGCAATTTCATCTTTGTAGCCACCGACACAAATAACCTAAAAGTTGATAATTTAGCTACAGGTGCATAGATTTCATACATGTCCATCATATCATCCTGCTCAAACCCCCTTGCCACTAATCTGGCCTTGTACTTGACAGTATCATTAAAATGTTTTATTCTTAAAACCCACTTACTACTAATTACCTTTTTATTTACTGGCACATCACATATTTCCCAAGTTTGGTTTTCTTTTAAAGTTTGCAACTCTCTGTCGATCGCCTCTTTCCAGCTTGCAGCATCTGGCCTGCTCATGGCCTCCCTGTATGACACTGGATCTGGAATGTCACTAACATGCACATTGTTACATTTATAAAACGATGTTTCTTTCCTTCTTCTTATAGGTCTCTCACGACTGTAAGACTGTACATTTTCATCGTCAGAGAAACTTAAATTCCCACTTGGTTCATAATCACTTCCAGATTCTGTCTCATATACTAACTCGTCACTATCATCCTCAGATTTATTATTCTCCTCTTCATTCACCACAATCTCAGTCTCCTGGTGCTGTTGATTATCTAATGTCACTGTTTCTATTGTTTCCTCAGTTATATTTCTTTCATTTTCTAGGAAAACTAAATCTCTTTTCATTTCTACTGTATTCTTCTGGGGAAAGTATATCCTGTAACCTTTTACTTCTTCATTATATCCCACCATTAATCCTTTCTCTCCTTTCTTATCCCATTTTCTTCTTCTTTCTTTAGGAATATGCGCATATACTGGAGCGCCAAACACCATCAATGTGCTAATATCAAATGTCTTGTTTGTCCAAACTTCAAATGGTGATTTTCCTTCTGTTTTACTCTTTCCAGTTCTATTTATGACAAATACTGCTGTATTCACAGCCTCTGCCCATAGTTTTTTAGGTAAATTCTTTGCAAGCAACATCGTCCTGGCTGCTTCAACCAATGTTCTGTTCTCCCTTTCAGCTTTTCCATTTTGCTCAGGCGTATATGGCACAGACAATTGATGAGTAATGCCACGCCTTGAGAACATTTCTTTCACATCCTTGTTTGTAAATTCTAAGCCGTTGTCGCTCCTAAAAATCATAACCTTATTTCCAGTAATATTTTCAGCTTTGTTCAAAAAATCTTCTATGTAGCTCTTGGTTTCGTGTTTATTTTTAATGAAATATGTATATCTGTAGTTAGAAAAATCATCCTTGATCAACAAATAATATCTCGAACCGCCTAGCGACGTCTCCTCCATCGGGCCACACAAGTCGGCGTGTACCAACTCGCATGTTTTCGTACTAACATAGTCACTTCTTGTGAAAGGTAACCGATGAATTTTTCCTTGTAAACAACTCTCACACTTCGGGACAAATCTTTGTTTGGCGTCGATGTTGTTTTTCTGCAATACTGCCTTGACGTGCTCGAAGTTTTGGTGTGCTAATTTTTCATGCCACATATTTATGTCGTTCAACTCTGATTTTGCAACATTTGCCGTATTGCATTTAAAGCGCAAATCCATATAATAACCATTTCCAACTCGATTTGCAATCGCACAAACAACGCCATTTTTATAAAATTTGCAACAGTTGTCATCTGTCATCATGACATATCCCTTGTCAGTCGCTCGGTTGACAGAGAACAAGTTTATTTTCAAGTCAGGAACGAATAGTACATTGTCTATGGTTGAATCAATCCATTCATTTCCGTTTCGCACCTGCACTGCCATCTGTCCACGTCCTAACACACTAATTGCGCTTCCATTACCGACTATCACTGTCTCTTGTACATTATTTGTAAAATGCGTAAACAATGCACGATCACAACACATATGTTCATCTGCACCAGAGTCTACGAGCCACTTAGATTGTTCATACTGTCCGTACACTGAGTTCACCACCACAAATGCATTATTTTTCTTATCATTGTCGTTATTACGCCTATTGTCCTTGTTTTTCTTGAACCAACACTGATTTTGAAAATGTCCGACTTTACCACAATAGAAGCATTTGTTATTCGAGTTCCCTTCACTGTTCTTTTTATCACTGTCTCTGTTATTTTTACACTCATTCTGAAAATGTCCTATTTTCCCACACTTGAAACATTTTACCGGCTTTCTACTCTTCACAACAAAGGCAGACGATGAAGTTTGTTGCGGCTCCTCATTTTTGCTCTTTAACCTTTCTTCTTCCATTAGTAATCTCGCGACTAGATTATCCAATGTTTGTTTATCATCCGGAGCGGATTCCCATGCCGAAATAAAGTGTTTATATTCTTCCGGCAAAGACATAAGTATTTTCGTGATAACGAATTTTTCTGAGATATCTTCTCCCATTTGTTTCAGCTGGCTCTGCATTTCCTGAATTTTTGACAGAAACACAGACATATCGGTATCTTTTTCATATTTGTATTGAAAGAATCTCTGTTGAACAATGTGAATGCTCGTCTCTGTCTTCTGTTCATACACACTTTGGAGCTTCCTCCACATTTCAGCTGCAGTTGAGCACGAGATTATGTGTAACATCACATCTTCAGTAATTCTCGTCACTATTAATGACTGCGCCTTGGCGTCCTTGTTTTCCCATGCGGCCAATGCAGTTTTCTCAGACCCTTCTGGTTTTTTACTTCGGCCTTCCACTATATCCAACCAACCTTGCCCACGCAACAGTACTGTCATCTGAAACTTCCATACATTCCAGTTCCTGGGACCTTCCAGTTTTATGGTATTCAAATGTTGTTGCAATTGTAAACCTTCCATCTTGATCTATCGCCTTCCTGCACACGTCGCAAATTCCTAACCTCTCTCCCGGCTAGTCTCAAGTGCAGTGTTTTTACTATTATTTCTATCCAATTCTCTGCGGTATATGTGCCTGGGCCCATAACCTGAAGGAATTGAATAAAAATCAATAGTTCAACTCAAGATGTTTTTTATTTAGAGAATAATTTAAACACACGAAATGTTACACGTTCCGCTAGACTCCATAGGCAAGTATATAAGAACATACATATAGAACCACATCCGGTGACCACAGACAAATCATAGATATTCCAAAGACTAATAGAAATTACATTGCCATCATAAAATACAACAATATTACTCGCGTTTTTATTGATATACTCTGATTTCGACTCTTCTAACGTAATTCAGTTCCCTAAATAAAATCTAGATGGCGTTATCCAAAGTTAGAACACGCTATGGTTTCTTTTGCTAGATAATCGCGGACGTTTTTATTAATATTTCAAAAACTACTGAACCGATTTTGATGCCCAACGAACTTGAAAATTCTATTGATATTTCCTACATGCCTACTAAATTTCATCAAAATCGGACCATCGGTTCGGCAGTTATCGCGGTACAAACATACATACATACATACATACAAACAATGTGTTTCGCCCCCAACTCGATATAGAGACCTTCGCTCGCTCGGTCAATTAAAGATTTGGTAAGAAAGATTTGTTTTGAATTATATAGGTATGTTTGTTCCAAATATATATACACTGTGGCATCACATCTCTTGTTATTTTAAACAACAATAACACACGTCTTTTCCTGTGTTAAATAATTCTCATAATGCTTCGCATGCAGTTTGGGAACAATAAATGTCATCATAATAATGACTTGTAATCATTTTGTGGTCACACTTGGTAATTGTACGTAAATGAACACATAAATAGAGTTAGGTAAGCTTTCGTAATGGATAATCACGGGATGGGTGACCATGATTCTGAGGAGTTCTGGCTCGCAATAGTGGAAAATAAAAGAATACAACGACGCCCATGTCCCTTAACTTACCCAAAATGATTTTTTTCACCACTTCCATAGGTACTAATATTATAAATGCGAAAGTTTTCCTGTCTGTTACGCTTGCACGGCTAAACCGCTGTACCGATTTTGTTATTTAAAGGCAAATTCAAAGGTACCTCTATAGAACAATATTTTCAGATTGGCCTGGGTCTTGGATGTTTATACATATGTACATATGTATATATGTATATATATGTATTTGTTATAAACTAGTAGTTCGCCGCGAACTTAGACCTCGCGATTATTACTCGCGTTTTTATTGATATACTCTGATTTCGACTTTTCTATCATAATTCAGTTCCCTAAATAAAATCTAGATGGCGTTATCCAAAGTTAGAACACGCTATGGTTTCGTTTGCTAGATAATCGCGGACGTTTTTATTGATATTTCAAAAACTACTGAACCGATTTTGATGCCCAACGAACTTGAAAATTCTATTGATATTTCCTACATGCCTACCAAATTTCATCAAAATCGGACCATCGGATCGGCAGTTATCGCGGTACAAACATACATACATACATACATACATACATACAAACAATGTGTTTCGCCCCCAACTCGATTTAGAGACCTTCGCTCGCTTCGCTCGCTCGGTCAAATATATAGCATCGTTGAGTTAGTATCCCATAACACAAGTCTCGAGCTTCATTTGGGGCTAACTCAGTCTGTGTGATTTGTCCGTATATATTTTTTATATTTATATTATGCCATGACAAATATTCTACTTTTACATTAAATTATGCACTGAATCATAACTATAACGGGCAATTCCATTAGCGTCGCGCCCAAACCTAACATCGTAATTATAATTAGTATAAACCCAATTACCTTGAAGCACACCATCTTTCCTGTTCCATTTACGTCATGTTTTTCCTGAAATTTGATAAAGTATGTTAAAAATTTTTATTGACCATTTTACAAACGAACTTATTATTGAAACAAATGCATTTAAGTCTGAAAAAGTCAGTAATGCGCGAGACGAAAGTGCAGTCCAACCAATAAATGTGTTACTCCGTTTAAGTAAGTATAAAAATAATCCATATATGTTTAACTTAAATTTATAAACATAGTCAAATAATAAATTGTCATTTTATCAAAAACTCTTTATTTTCAATTTCAACACATTATTTCCAAATTGGTTCAAGTGCGGGATCAAAGCTATTTATTTAACTGAAAAATAGGCTTTTTATCTTCAATTATTCAGTTAAAATTCCTCAGCTGTTGGATCCACTCTCCTTGGATACCTCGTTAAAGTCCCAAGTTTAGTAAGACTATTAACATGTGCCCATTTGTACCATCGCCAATCAATTGATAGCGGCGCTTTCCGATTGGCATCGGTAGGTACTTTACAATGCCGCCAATTTTGTACCGCATTATCTGAGAAACGTCTAGAAAAATTAATAAATACAAGCTATGCCCCGGGGCTCCGCTCCCGTGAAAATATTAGAATATAAAATACCCTATGTCCTTTTCAGTACTTTTAACTATGTGGAAGATTGGTTCAGTAGATAAAGCTTAAAGAGGTAACATACTCACTTTCGCATCTATAAATAATAGTTGCGATTTGGCAGTATTAAAGTAAAAAATAAAGGAGATTTCCAACTTCAACATATAATGTATTTGATGTACTTATTGATTTTTATATAAAGAAGCCTTCAAGGCAAATCCGGATTAAATATTCATAAGTTTTAAATACTTCTTGAATTCAAACACGACGTAGAATCGATAGATAGGCATACTTTAAAAAACATATAGGTTAATCTATATCTATCTAAGTTTTATGTACATATAATACCAGACGTGATATCATGATTTACTAAGATACAAAATAGACAAAAAATGAAGTAAGTCATTGTCCATGTAAATAACCATAGCCAAATTTGCCGCAGCCGACGATTAATCTACCTAACTATCCGAAAATGGCAAATGTTGAATAAATATTTAGTTTGTCCGGTTATTGACATCTACAGATTACATATTTGTCGTTTGTCTACTCGTCTTTTAGCCTACAACGTTCTAAACGCAGACAATTGTGAACTATATTTAATACTAGCTGTCGCCCGCGGCTTCGCCCGCGTGAGTTTCGCTTAGATGAAAAATCTCTCTTGGAGCTTTTTATCAGATGTTCCAGATCTTCAATTTTTATACGTCAGCAGAAAATGCTCATCAGGTTGAACGATTTTTGCTAAGGCGCCATTTCCATATATGTTATAGTGTAGCTGGTCTCTTGGAGCTTTTCATCAGATGTTCCAGATCTTCAATTTTTATACGTCGGCAGAAAATGCTCATCAGGTTGAACGATTTTTGATAAGGCACCATTTCCATATTACTTATAGTTTAGCTGTTCCGTTATGGTTCTTCATCAGGTGTTCCAGTTTTCAAAATGAATTATAGCCTATATGTTGCCCAGGCTTAATAGCTATACAACAAAAAAAGTTTCATTCAAATCCGTCCAGTAGTTTTTGCGTGAAACGCGTACATACAGACAGACAGACAGACAGACAGACAGACAAGAAATTCCAAAAAAATTTTTTTGCTTTCTATTGTTCTTTTTAGGTCTCCCTCTATCCATTTCAGTCAAAAATATTAAATGTACAGACAAAATATTTTTACTGTTTTATTATATGTATAGAAGATTTGTTTAATAAGTACTAATCGACTCAACATTTCAAAAAGCTACTAGTACCTACCGTCAGCTCATTCAGGGTTTGATCTCCGCACAAGGTAATTGTGTTTCGTTGATCTGATTCAGAGACACGTACAGCACTAGTATCGGGCTATGGTCTGAGACAACACCCTTAAAATGAGAAGCCAGAGTTATGGTTTAGTTTTTACCTCAAAAGGAAAAAAATACTGGACCATAACAATTTCACTTTGTTGTCGTCATCTGTTTTCGATTTCCACCGAGGTGATATATTTTTCCAGAAAACAGAATCATGCATTTTTTACATAACACCAATTTCCTTATCATTATCACCAATCTAAACTACTTTATTTTTATTATGTAACGTAGCAGTATCTGCAAATAGACGAAAATCAGCAATTAGAAGGTCCATAATTACATTATTTAATTAAAAAATGAAAGTGATGACATCGGATGAGTAACCATCTTGACAAGGAGATGTCTGAGTCATATTGTTACATATGGTCACGCCAATCCCTGATAAGCAATACGAGGCCTTAATTCAAGGACGTTTAGGTCTACGGTCAAATTAGATTTCTTCAAGCTTTTTATTTGTATGACAATGCACTACCATCTCCAAATCTTCACATTCAGGCATTTGAAAGCGAAAGCTCGGTGACATTGATTGATCATTGTTTGCTATCAACTTTAGTTGGCTAGCTTTTATTAAGCACTTTATATTATCTACTAACTCTGTCCCGCAGTGAAAGAGACGGAGCGGGATTATTTAATCTGAAATTTTGACTATTTTATTCAGAAAAGAATAGTTAGTATACTGAAATTACGGATGATGATAATAACATCAGAGAAGATAACCAACAAAAGGCTAAATCAAAACAAACCACAACATCATTATTCAAAATTGTCCCAAATACCAGCGGAACAAGTGTAAACACGTTCATTACATTCAATGGTTCATTAATTTCAATCCAACATCCAGTAACGATCTATTGAATTGAGACCACGCAAAGACTGAGACGAAATCACCGCAACAATCAGACATTGCTATTGTTAACATCATTAGAACAACTTTGTTGAATAGAAAACCGTTTTGCTGCCGTATTGTCACGCCTTGATCCATCCCCGAAATGTAGACTTTGAGGTTAACATTATGAGTAAATTTAGCGCGACTGTTAAAATTTCACGGGGTCAAGTTAACGGTAAAGGTCGTGTTTCATTCTCAGGTTTTATTCATGAATCCTGAACGTTGACAATGGCACCACGTGCCGGTCGCTAGGAGACGACGACAACAAACAACCCCTGTCACAACTTCATTCAGGGTTTGATCTCCGCACAAAGTGATTGTGTTTCGTTGATCTGATTCAGTGACACTTTTAAATGTGTATTTACCTATATGTTGTATTTAAGTTTTAATTGTGTGGTTTAGAATTTATATAGGTATTTATTGTGATTGTGATCATTGTGATTTATATCATCTACAGCCGACTCTAACAGGGATACAGTTACCATTTACCTAGAGTGTAGGTAATTTAAAGTGTGGTAATTATGGAGACTCGTAACATGTCTCGGTCAGTAGACCATATGAACTGGTGGGAGCCTGAACACTGGAAGTACAGAGCTCCTAGGAGCGTTTCTTCTGTGTCTTTAGAAGGAGCTGATCCTACGGAGATCAGAAACGGATGGATCACTTTACCCAGCCCCAAGGTAATTTGAGACTACTGTCACAGCTTAATCTACTTAGTAATTAAACTTCTGAAAGTTTTTTCCGACCTTGCCCTTGACAAGTCAAATAAAAACCTTTGTGATGGGTTTCCTTTTAACCACAATCTTACCCTAGGACAGAGATGAGGTCTACGGTGTAGCGAGCTTACCCAAAAGCGCAGCCTATTTATTCACTCTGGTTTTGAAAGAGAGAAACTTAATAAAAAGAAGTTGAACGTGGAGTTTAAACAATTCCATTATACAGTTTTGTTAAACCTCAAAGGATCTCTTACTTAGCGTCTTATAACATTTATCAACTTATCTTAAAATAAACCTTTACCTTTCAGTCTTTTTATGCTTCTTAATTCGTTCAATCAATATGCAGACTGTATTAAAAGATGACTTTTAAATTCGTAACACGTATGTCTACACGTTTTCCTGGGAATTGTCACCTGCGTCATTAATATTGATCCTTGTCCAAAATTGAATACAAGCTATATCGTTTACTTAAAAACCTCGTCCTTGACCGCTGCGACCTCATAGGAAATAAAAGTTTCTATATTCTACCATGGTAATAAATTTTCCATAAAAATACCAAGTTTGCGCTAGCTTTGTAACATTTCTTTTTTATTTCACCTATTAAATAAAGCTCCAGAGATCAGATAATTTTAAAGACTTGCTTCCGGCCGGTAAAGAAAATCAACATGATGAAGTCAGAACTCTAGTTCTATCAGCTAATGTGTCAAATGGTGAAATCAATATCAAATCTCGTCCTGTATTTCTACTTGCCCACGACCTTCAGCAATGTCTTCACTGCGTATATACGAAGTTAGCACAAAATCCATGAAAGATTCCATAGCAAATATTGTGAAGCCCATAGATTAGACATCGCTTAGACCTTTTTTATCTACGGAGAAGCCTAATTAGAGATAGGCGAAACATTGTAATTGTAAACAACAGCAACACAGCTTAGTCACAACTTCACAAGCCGTAGGCTGCGTTACATCACTTAGCAAACGGCCTCGTGACTCACCGACTATGGCCAATTGGATGGCAAAAACGATTGTTTTGATTCCGGATTGCATGATTCAAAGAACATCTTCATTCAGTTTTTTATCTTGGTAGATTTTTGGTAAACTACATGTATGTTCATTGGTAGTAAAATAGCCTATAACACGTAGGGTACTTTTTATCTCGAAATTCCCACGGGAGCGAAGCCCCGGGGCGCAGCTAGTATAATATATGGCCCAAGGAGATTGTCAAAATAAATAAAACCTATGGAACATGACAGACATGACAAATTACCTCTCGTATCTTTATCGTATGATTTAAACTTATCTTTCATCGTTTCCAATAAAAATTGTTGTTTTACAATTCCTGGTACGGCTTTGTTAATATATTTTCATGCTATTTAGTCATAGTTACTTCGCCTGTTTCCTAATCAATTAAAACCTCGATGTCTTTGATGGATTTACACAGATTTGATAGATTATGTACCTTGATGATACTCGTAGATACTAACTTTAATGCTTTCATGCTGGTCTGGGAGCGAAAAAAAAAACATAGAATGTGCCAGCTGTTTCTCTTCCCGCGCAGATTGTAAACGTCAATCGAGGGAAAGTGTCTTAAACTGGGGATTCCGCCACTCATAGGCGATGGGCTAGTAACCTGTCACTATACCTGAATCTCCATTCCATCAGAGAGCCCACTATTCAGCTAAGCGTGGCCTTCGAGTCTCACGACTCTTGGCTCTGTCTACCCCGTAAGGGATAAAGACGTGATTCTATGTATGTATGTATGTATGTACTGTTAGCCATGAAGTGTGTGCGTGTGTGTGCGCGACTCATATTACTTAAGACTCTATACCATAAGCTATGGACTTCAGTCGTCATCGGTTCTCTGTAGCGTGCAAGACGTTTCTGTGTATTATATTTAATTATACGGAGTTGTTGGAACATTTTGTGTCTCTTATTATTTTCGCTATTAGTTCAGAAGCGGGATAAAAATTGAACTCAAAGGACCTAGTGGGGTGTACGGTACTAATTACTATGGGACATCACAAGAAACGCTCTAAGCGCTCTAAGCGTAATCGTTCGCGTACTGGTACGCCTTCATCCTCCTCATCTTCATCTTCGTCGTCTTCATCTTCATCATCCTCATCCTCGTCATCCGTTGAAAGTGTAGGAAGGAAACGAAGACAGCGTGGCATTTGGAAAACTCAGTCATCTCGAGGTCACCATGTTCGTTATGTAGGTCGTAACGATGCAATACCGGAGTTCGACCCGCAGACCTCTGCTATCTCTGTAGAGCATTGGATTCGTAATGTGGATTCCATCGCTATCATGTATAGATGGGATGAGAGGACGACTATTTGCAATTGCACTGCCAAACTTCGCGGTTATGCAAAATCTTGGTACGAGCGCCTAGAGGACTATGATATATCCTGGAATGACTGGAAGGCTAGACTACTGAAAGCCTTCCCATTCACTAAAAATAAATTAGCAATGCTACGTTCTTTGGTAAATGATATAAGGAAGGTGGACGAAGATCCCATTAAATTCTAATATGAAAAATTAGGCCTTGGAATGTCTTGCGGTTTACCGGACAACGTACTTGCTGAAACAATTATAGGTACAATTGGAGATAAAATGATTGAAGTCGGTGCTGTTTCGGCGGGTTGTCGAGATACTTCAACATTGTTGAATTACCTAGCGAATATTCATCAAGGTAACGTCCAATCTGATAACCAAAAAACTAATGATATGACAAAGAAAAACGAGGGATTATGCTTTGTATGTGGACGAAAGGGGCACAAAGCAAGAACTTGTAGAGCTAGGAAGTTAAACCAGCAACTCACTGCTTCTAACACAACATCGAAATCAAAGGAGAGCCGACGTTGTCACTTTTGTCATCGAATTGGACACGTTGAAGCTGACTGTTTCAAGAAACGTAATCAATCTAAAAATTGTTCTTTTTGTGAGATTTCGGGTCATACAGTCGACGAATGTCGAAAGAAAAGAAAGAATGATCCAAAAGTTAAAAACATTATGGCATTATCTATTGATAAGGCGGATGCAAAATATTATAAAAATATCAAAGTTGATGGCAAAGAATGTACAGCTTACGTTGATTTTGGTAGCGCTTGCAACACCATTCGACAGTCGGTACAAGAGAAGCTTGACTTGAGACTAAATAAAGTCGAAAATAATTTAATCATCAAGGGATACGGAGGGTCTTTAACCTCACCTATAGGAACGGTCAGGGCACAATTAAAGGTTGATGACGTAGTTCGCGACACTTCATTACTCGTTGTTCCTGACAATATACAGAAAGTGGATGTTATGGTTGGTCAACCATTTACTGAGGCGGAAAATATCATGGTTGTTAAGTCAGCCACTGAACTGTGTATTTTGGATGATTTTGGTGTACAATTAGAAAGCATTTTCGGATACTCTAAGAAAATCAACCTCAACTCTAAAGAAGAAGTGACCTTGACCCCAGGGGTCGTCCACCATTGGGTTTTGACAGTTCAGGCACGTACTTCGTTTCACAGATGGATGGATACACACCATGTACACATACAATGATTAGATGTGTGTGTATCCGTCCACACACACTATTATAAAAAACATTTGGAATGTATAGACAATACAAAAAAATATATATTGGCAAACTGTGTAGGGATTGCATGAGTAATTAACCGGCATTTGCCGATAAGCTCAATTTTTAGAGAAATATGTTAAAATTTTAAGATAGGTACCTACATTATCATTTCCTGAAGTCCGGGGTAATCTGTGTATATGATTCAAGTAAAATTAAATTATAATTTTGCTTTATGAAATCTTTGCCGCAATATGGCTTTATGAGAATAGTTTTATATGCCGAGTGAAATATGAAATTGTATATTTAAGTGATTCCCTATTCAGATTTACCAGAAATTGAGGGAGTTAATTTGAGAATGTTCGATTCGGGTTATCGTGAGGTATCTTTCGTTTAAACTCACATCGTTTTTTCAGATTAGATAAAATATTGAAAATGTGCTTTTTTTCAAAAACAAGTACAATTTTATTACCAAAATTTTGGTTTTGAAATAATTTTGAAATTTGAAAAAATAATTGGTTTTTGAAAAATAATTACATTTTTTATTTTTTTATTTATTGTGACTAGAAAGTCGCGGTTTGCCGTGTTGACCGCTATACCACAACAATTTGTATAAAATTTTCTGTGTTACCTATTTATGAATTGTACTTACTCATTATTATTCAATACTAAGGGGTAAATATTAACAGCTGGCAACAGTGAAGGTGTCAAGAGTCAATCCATCAAAAATATGTCAAGAAAACTAAAATAAAATGATAAAGTAGGTTCCTACCAAAGAAGTTTTATACATTTTATAGGTATCTATCATAGAGCAACACAGACTAAACGCGAAAGTCCTTGTATAGTATCAACCATGGAACGAATAAGAATGTATCTAACTCTAACTCCACAGAAATAAAATATCTACAACAATTTTTAAGCTTTTCACCTCTTTTCACAAACAATTATAAATATAACAAACAATATAATCAATGTAGGTACATAAAGATCAAAAGAAGAGTTACAAAATGACTATGCGATACTATACTTCGAGCAACAAGGACTTCCGCAGGCGGGAATCCGGGTATCCATAAAGTTATTATATTGTACCCCCATGGGTAACATAATTAGTTATACAATACCAGTAATATTCATATATTAGTTATAAAATACCAAGCGGTCACAGAAATATTTATTTTTTAGATAAAGTACTCTTTATTTAATAATTTAAGTCTGTGCTACCCACAGAAATATATATAAAAAAAAATTGTTTCTGTGGTGCTACCACAGAAGTAAATTTTTTTTTAAATATAAGTCTTACTATTATTATATGTCTGTGGGTGCTACCGGTATAATAAGTTTATGGTTGTCTGCTTTTTGTAAAAAGAAAATACTCTATTGAAAATTCTAGTTTGGAGAGATTGCAACCACAGACATTTAAAAAAAAATTTTTACTTCTGTGATTGCAACCGGTATTTATCGTTAAATACTTTGATTCGTGAAATATTCATGGCTGGAAATAAAATATCATCTACAAAAAAATACATTAAATTTTCAAGGAAGACACAATGATGTTTACCCTAAATTTCAGAAAAAGCGCAAAATTATTGTATAAATGCACAGAAGTAAATTTTTTTTTTTTAATATAAGCAGAAGGAACACAAATTTCACACACACACTGATGATATTTGACAATATTTGCATCCTGTTCATGATAAGGACTGTCACATAACTCTGTCCCTTTCCTTCCTTAGCATTGCAATGTATTGCAACACGAACCACTACACTGAAAGATTTATCATCCAAGCCGGATTTTTCATGCGAAATAATCCTTAACTGTCATATTTGTTGTGTTGTCACAGTTGTCATAAATATTTAAAATTATTTTTTACTGTTTTGTGCTTTTAAACTCAATAGAAGACCGGTAGGACCAGAAAGACATGGTACCTTTCATCCTGGGAGCACTGTTCCCGTGGGAAGTTCACGCAGGCGAAGCCGCGGGCAAAAGCTAGTAAATTATAAATGCCAAAAAAAGCAAGTAATATTTATTTGAATTATATTATATACTAGCTTTTGTACGCCGCTTCGCCCGCGTGATTTCCCACGGGAACAGTGCTTTTTCCCGGAACGAAAGGTACCATATATCCTTCTTAGATTTTCGAACTATGTGTACCTATGCGATATTTCAGAAAGATTGGTTCAGTAGATAAAGCGTGAAGAGGTAACAAACAAACAAATAATTAACAAACAAACTCACTTTCGCATTTATAATATTAGTTAGGATAGGATTAGGATTAGTTAGGATTTAGGAAGGTACGTAGTATTGGATTAGTATATTCTCTGGACAAAATTGACAAACCTACAACTTATTTCATTTGTAATGCTTGGTAATTTTTTTAAAGAGGTTGCCACATTTGACTGACGTGATTTGACCACAGACATAAAATACTCTAAAATAAAATATATCCAAGCTTGATAATATGTCATAAAATACATTTAACCCAAAACATTTTCAAGTAGCAAAATATGTTAATGTAATTGGTTATTTACCTACATTTTACCTAGTACATTTATAAAAGATAAAAATAAACAAATATAGCTCTATTTCAAGGTGGAATGCACAGATGGAATCAAAAGCTCGATGTAACATTAAACCATTGCTTGATTCATAAAATTACAAGATTCAAGAACTGATTTATCTCCTAATTATGGTCTAAAAGAGAAGGAAAAGGCTTTGACTATTCTGCGTAACAAGAGATGTATACACTTATACCTATTTACTGTATATATACATCATGTTTTTAATAAATAAATATATGTAAAATATGACTTGTTATTTATTTAAGAAACCTACTATGTAACTATGATAAAAGTACAAAATATTGTGCATTGAAAGCAAATGCACGTAAGCCTTTCCTACGATAATATTTGATTTATTATATTCTTTCTGTGGCACTATAGGCTATTTTATTTAAATTATGTACTTTCTCCACGCATTATTATAGTCAGGCGCTAGAAAGTGCTACTAGATTGACAAAAAGCTTGAGAACAATGCCTTTATTTATTGATATTCTATATAAAGTACTCTCATATAGAAATCAGATATATAGTACTAATTGCATGCATCTGAGATGCTCAAAAATCCAAAAATAGATATTCTATAACGTCTAATAACGTACCTAACTCAATGATATAAACATATTAGACGTGACGTATTAGTTGGCTGTTCTCGATTACATACAATATTTTTCAATTTAGTAATTGAAACAACCAATCATAGGCCAAGAATGAAGGTTCGTTTGCTGCACGTAGTTGCTCCGCGCTATCTTGAGCTGACGGAAAAATATCATTGAAAGTGCTCGCTTTTCCGTATCTTTCGTTGTCAAAAGCAAATGACAAGCTGTCGAAAAATGCAGTTGTGTGTGTAAAATTTTCTGAGATTCCTGTGATTGGATGATCGACGATCGTTCGGAGTGGTGTGTAACTGTCTAATCGACCCGTGAGTTGAGGTTGGATGCGGTTTTGTGCTTGTGTGTATTCGGTAGGAATACACACAAGCACAAATCACGTGGTTTCACGTGTCACGTCCAGCACGTAAGGCACTTGGGAGACGACCTTCTGGTGTAAATAAAATTGAAGTGTATACAAATGAAATAATATCGACAATATTGGATGTCCACGAGACGGAGTACAAAAAACCTCGTTGTGAAGCCATTGTACCTGGAAATACCATTGATATGATTATGGGCAACGCTGTTATCAAAGTCTTAAATTTGGCCACAGAAAATATAATAGTAAGCAAAGACCAATGCGTCGCTCGAGCTAAACCAAGCAGAGTAGATGATAGTGCACAAATAAACCGCTCATACAGCATTGGTAAGGAGCTGAACGAAGAAGATAAATCTGAGTTAAATAAAGTTTTAAATGATTTTTCTACATGTTTCGCAAAGCACAAAATGGATCTTGGAGTTGCAAACATTGAAATGCACATAGAGCTGATTGAAAATAAAATAATTTATTATCGACCTTATAGACTTTCTCAGTTTGAAAGAGAGATAGTAAGTAACATCGTGAATGAACTATTGAAAGCAGGGGTTATAGAAGAGTCGAATTCACCATATGCAAGCCCTATAGTTTTAGTCAAAAGAAGAATAATGAAATGCGCATGTGTGTTGATTATCGCGCACTAAATAAAATAACCAAGAAAGAGAGATACCCTTTACCGATTATACAAGATCAATTAGACAGATTTGCGGGAAGGAAAGTATTTACTACGCTGGACCTGGCTAGTGGTTACCATCAATTTCCAATTGATGAAGAATCCCGGCAATATACGGCGTTCGTCACACCAGATGGTCATTACCAGTATAAAAGAGTCAGTTTTGGATTATGTAACGCCCCATCAGTTTTCCAAAGGGCTATGTGTAAAATACTAGCACCTGTTTTACACAAATTTGTTGAGGTTTACATAGATGATATTATAATTCTTGGAAATGACGTGAACAATGGATTGAAAAATCTAAGAGCAGTTCTGAAACTAATTACGGAGGCGGGTCTTAAAATAAGACTGGAAAAATGTGGCTTTCTGATGTCTTCTATCGAATATTTAGGACATGAAATTGGTAACGGAGAGATGAGACCTTCAAGAAATAAAATTGAGGCTGTTATTAGTTTTAAAACTCCAACCAATGTTCATGAGGTTCGACAATTTGTTGGAATGGCTAGCTACTTTAGAAAATTTATCAATAACTTTGCCAGATTAGCTCAGCCAATCACTAAACTTACCAAGACTAGTACTACCTGGCATTGGGGAGAACAACAAGATAAAGCATTTAACTCCTTGAAGCAGGCATTGACAGAGGAACCTGTTTTATCTTTATATGATAGCACCCTTGAGACACAGGTGCACACTGACGCCTCAAAATTAGGCTTAGGTGGCATTTTGCTCCAAAAGCAAAAAGATAATATTTGGAAACCAGTAGCTTATGTTAGCCGCCAGACCAGTGAGGTCGAACAAAGATATCACAGTTTTGAGTTGGAAGCTCTGGCGGTCGTCTTTACTGTCCAAAAATTTAGAGTTTACCTTTCGGGTATAACATTTACTGTAGTGACTGATTGTAATGCTCTGCGAGCTGTGTGGGTTAAAAGAGATATGTCTCCTAGAATCGGAAGGTGGTGGCTTACGCTACAGGATTATGATTTATTTTAATGTAGAATATCGTCCTGGGGCAAAAATGGAACATGTAGATGCATTGAGCCGCAACCCTATAGAAATAAATAAATTAGAAGAGGAAGATTATATTGACGCAATTCAAGCTCAAGATCGTAATACCCAGGAGCTGATATTAAACTTAAAGAGAGAAATTGAAGCCAATAAAGGTAAAAGGAGTGGATTGTCTAAGGAATTTCAACTAGACGGTGAACGTTTATGTCGTATCATAGGAGATTCAATTATTCCCGTATTACCAAAAATGGCACGTCGGTACATTTTAAGAAAATATCATGACGACAATGGACATGTCGGTTATGAGAAATGTTATGATGCCCTTAAAAGAAAATATTGGTTTCCACGTATGAAACAGACTATCGAAAAGTACGTCAAAGGATGCATTCCATGTCAATTTTCCAAAAGACCAACAGGTAAGCAACCCGGCTTGCTACATCCGTTCCACAAAATAACCATACCCTTTCATACTTTACATGTGGACCACCTCGGTCCATTCTGTCGTGATGGTGGAAAGACTTATGTACTAGCGATAATAGATGCATTTACCAAGTATATTTGGTTGGAAGCCGTTACGAATGCTAACACACAATGTACTTTGTCTGTTTTTGAGAGATTCATTAAGACATTTGGATACCCAACGCGTATAATTAGTGACCAGGGGACAGCTTTTACAAGTCGAAAGTTTGAAGAGTTCTGTAATGACCATGGGATTAAGCATACATTGAACGCTGTAGCGTCACCACGAGCCAATGGTCAGGTTGAACGATTTAATCGGACAATTTTGGATTCCTTGATAACAGTCGTGGGAGATGATCAAAAAGGATGGGTAAAACATTTGCCTAAAGTTCAACTTGGTCTCAATTCCACAGTATGTAAAGGAACTGGTAAAACTCCACTAGAACTAGTTTGTGGCCTTCGTCCACGATTATCTGGAGATTTAGTGGGACCAACTGTTGAAACGAATCTATTGACGTTAAGAGCTGAGGCAGCAACAGTAATGGAGCGTAATGCTGAATATATGAAACGAAAGTTTGATGCTAAACGTAAGGGAGCGCATAGATACCAAGTTGGAGATTTAGTAATGGTTGAGAGAAAACTCTTGAAGAAGGGTATAACAAGTGGAAAACTTGTTGAGAGATATGCTGGTCCTTATAGAGTGATTGCCGTGTTACCACACGATCGATACACAGTTCGCTCCTTTGCCAAAGGTCGACGAAGTTATGAAAACACTATTGCTGTTGATCATATTAAGCCCTGGCGTCATCAGACATTATCAGATTGTGAAGAGGTATCAATGAGTGATTAGTGTTTACCCGTTTCCACGGATGTTAGTTAAGAATTACCTGCTCCGGCAGACGTAGCATAAAGACTGCTTAGTTTGTACCCGTTGCCGCGGATGTTAGTTAAGTATTACCTGCTCCGGCAGATGGTGGTTAAGGATTACCTGCTCAGGCAGATGGTGGTTAAGGATTACCTGCTACGGCAGATGGTGGTTAAGGATTACCTGCTCAGGCAGATGGTGGTTAAGGATTACCTGCTCAGGCAGATGGTGGTTAAGGATTACCTGCTCAGGCAGATGTATAATGGAAATTACCTGTTTAGCAGATGTTGATAGTATTTACCTGCTCCGGCAGATGATGGTTAAGGATTACCTGCTCCGGCAGATGTATAATAAAGATTGCCTGCTTTAGCAGATGAAAAAAAAGTGTGTTTCCCTGTTTCAAGAGAAGAGTTATTAGAATTACCCACTTTAGCGGATGCATGAGTGTATGTAGTGGTTACCTGTTCAGTCAGATGTGTTAAAAATCAGAAGATGTAATACTGTTCTGTTGGCATGCCCTGTATAATGGCAAGAGAACTAGTAATAGACGATGAGGGCATCGTCAGTGTCAGGATAGCCGAACTGTTAGCCATGAAGTGTGTGCGTGTGTGTGCGCGACTCATATTACTTAAGACTCTATACCATAAGCTATGGACTTCAGTCGTCATCGGTTCTCTGTAGCGTGCAAGACGTTTCTGTGTATTATATTTAATTATACGGAGTTGTTGGAACATTTTGTGTCTCTTATTATTTTCGCTATTAGTACTAACTTTAAACATAAAAATTATGCAAAAAAAGTACTAAGTGCTACTTAGCACTTAGTACTTTGCACTTAGTACTTAGCACTTAGTACTTTTTTGCATATTTTTTATTTTTATTTCACATCATAGTGCATTCATAGCTTGGATTACAAAAAGGAATATCGTTTATTTGTGAAGGCCATTGCCTTCATCAATAACGTCATCATTTAAATTCTACAAAATATCAACATTTCTGGATTTAACCTTATGAAGCATTGACTTGTCTTGTATTTTCTAATATATTTCAAATTTAATCAATCTTACTGAGCTAACTCCAATTAGATATCTAAGTAAAGATTTTCCAACCATCATTATCATTAGTTTACCTCCATGACACCTTGAGGTCGATGACTGTTTGCCTGACTCACCGTCGCCGGCGCAGTGTAGACTGGCGCACGCGCCATGTAAGGGCAATCTCGGTGACATTACTTAACTACTTGCAATAAAGTACTTGATTGATATTATGTATTCTTAAATGGACGCTGATCAACTTGACCGATGCAATTTGTTATGTGGTTAATTACGGTTGCCGCTAGATAGCGGCAGTATTTATGAAAACTCATAAACTCATTCTGGCGTCAGAAATATGTATTTTCTTTTCTCGCTTCCATTGTTGCAAATTTGATGTTATTCACCATCATCTTTAAGAGCGAGAGTCCGGTCGGTGGAGTTCCTTTCATTTTTATCTTTCTATTGCCGACTGTTTCATTTCTTGATATTAACTATTGCATTATGGTCTCCTAATTGTACTCTTTTAAATATTAAGCAGGCACTAAATTCATAATTCGTTCAATAATATAATAAATTTCACATCTATTTAGTCTTGTCACCTGTCTGCCCATAAAAACTGTCTTTCACGGAACTAAGCATCAAGGAAACCTTTTTGTTCCTGCTCATTGTGATGTTGATCTATCAGTCAGTATTGACAGTCGTCAAACACGGCAGCAGTCCAGCCCACTGACAACCTTGTCTGCCGCATCGATTGCCGCCCACGCCACGTGCGCGAATATGTTATTGTATTATCATAATCGTTCCTTTATTGGACATGCAACGATCGACATTTGCGCTAGTATTGTTTAAGGTTTTATGTTTTAATACTGCATGTGATCAGTAGAATGTAAATCATGACTAAAAAGTTTTATACTAGTCTAAAGTGGAGTCAAAGGATTTGACACTACGAGAGTCAGGTTAGATAAATTGAAAACTGCGCTAATATCGGCCTAAATTTCTTGCGCATATAACTCCTTGAAAGAGTTACTATAAAATACGTATTATTTATACATGATGCTGGAGTTATTTTTACCTTCATAAGCAAAGTCATCTTGTCTCCACCAAGGGAGCCAACAGGAGAGCCAAGTCTATGGGAACTTGATCATATCCATAGAGTTAGAAAAGTCTATTAAAGAAACAATTTTTTTTCTACGTCTATGACATATCACACCTACATTTCTGATTCGTGCAGTCTCCCTCTTAATCTTATTTCTCATGGCCGTGGGTGTTGGTCACTTTCTTGGGTTTGCCATTTCTTTCTCCATTTGGCACATTTGCTGATAAATTATTATCAACTAGCCTGCCAGATCGATGAGGCTTTCCCGAAATCCCACGCCATCACAGCCTTAGGGCGCAACTAATAACATGACTATTGTGACATGCAACAATTACACAAGTAAATCGCTCCCGAGTGAGCACACATTCGGTTGCCCAATTAAAATGCATAGCAATTGCATTCACTGCAACTTCAACTGCAAGCGTGTCGCATGCGCATACTAATTGTTGCGAATGGAGAACACAAAAGGGTCAAAATATTACTATGAAATATACCTAAAATTGGAGCGTAGATCATGTACATTACAATAGTTTTTATTTCACTTCAATACATCCAGTATTTCCGAAGTTATAACTACGAGAAGTTTAGGCCCTTTTTTAATTTCCGAAATTAAGCGGCGCTAACGCGATGACGTCACACCTTTGTTCACCGCGCCGCGATCGCTCACAGTCGGCAAGCAGGCGGCTATCAGTATGGTTCGATGACCCTACTAAGTGTGCAGAATGGAAGAAGGTTTTCTTAAAGGTCAATCAGACAATCTGCCAAGAGTGGATAGTTTGATGGTGGCACAATATTTCATAAATAATCAGGATTTTACGGCTGCCGAAATTCGAGGAATAAAGTTAAAAAGGTATGTATGTTATAACACCTATTCTTGGGTAGGTATTTGTTCAAACCTAACTGAAAGTACCTACCTACCTATGAGAGTTTCATTTGCTGTTTTTATTATGGGACCGGTAAAAATACAGTACCTACCTAGGTAGGTACTCCAATCAACATTTCGAGGTTGTTGATGATTATTTTGTGTTTATTACCTAGTAGGTATAAACTTAAATAAAATGCCACTATTTACCCATATACAGAATAGAAGTACTAGTAGGTATTTACGTACATACCTATATATTAGTTTTCTAAGTAGGCAAATACCTACCTGTTAATAGGTATTATGCCTAGATATTTTTGATAAATTTTATCCAATATCCTACCTTTGTTTACATCAACGAATTTTTTAAAATAAAAATACGTTTTTAAGAAATCAGTGCTGATCAAATTGCGGGCCGCATAGGAGAAAGGGCGGTTCGTCCCATGTGTTGTAACACTTTTTGACTTACACCATAATGAAAGATCAATAAATGTTGCTTTTGCCGTGGTGTAAAAGCTTCAAATATATGACAGAGATAACGTACCTATCCAACGATCAAATATTTTTATAAATCGGTCAACACACATGTTAAGCTTGTATTCTCTTAGTCGCCTTGTTCGACATCCGTGAGAGCACTTGGAATGATCCTATTCTTCTCTGCCGGACACCACACGGCTAGGGTCGTATTTATTAATGTTTCTATTTAATAATAAATATATTTAATAATTTATAAATAATAGTATATATATAGTCTAATGATTCATAATCATCAAAATTACGGAGCCTTTCAGTATGCAATCACTTGTATCTTTATTTATTACGTACCTATTAATAATAAAGTTTCGTCAGGGCTATTAACATAGGTATAGACTAGTGTATACCCATTTAAACGATCGAAAGTAAAGGATAAACTTATTATTAACAAATACTTACTACTTAAACAACATTGCGCTTTAGTTTTAGGCCCTATTGAATCGACTCTTTTTATGGCTGTCATCCACTTTTTCCTCATTTTCGGGTCCTCCGGCACATAAAAAAAGAGTTTATCTGGTGTTTTAACTGTTGAATTGGAACATAAAGGCACAATACAGTTTCTTTTTCCCATTTTACCACAAAGAACTTAATAATTTTAATTTTTACTACACAGCGGCGCGCGAACGGGAGCGTGTCTGGCGAGTGAGCAAAGTTATGACGTCACCGGCTAGTGAGCGCCCGCCCGCGTTTTTAAAAACCTACAGTCGGAAATACGAACTTTGATCGTAAATATATCAGCCATTTTTTAAGATATGAAAAAAGTAAAAACACCGTTTTTCTCGTAATTTTTTGTAGATTTTTTTGGCATATAAAGTAAAAAACGTTTGTCAGACCCATTAGATGTTCGTTTAGCAAGTCGATAATGACACGCCTATGGTAATGATCTGGAGAATGCGTCGCATTGCTATGGATTGGGGCATTGGGCACGACAGCTTGCATTTACGTATCATTGCCGCCTTCTTCTTTACTTGTATTTTGACTGGATAAAAAGTTGTGTTGGCAACAATCAAAAATGTTTAAAAAGTATTAACTTTAGAATCGCCTCGGCAAACCATGCCTTACAATGTAAATAATAATTAAATTTTATGTTATTGAAGTAAAATTATATATTTTCTCTCTGCATCACCTCTTGGTTGACTGGTAGAAAAAGCCTCCGGCTTTAAGTCCGCCATGTTTTCTGTAAAGAAGTGAAATAAATAAATAAATAAAAAAATGTTTTATTACCAGTGAGGCTTCGCTTCCGTGGGAACTTCGAGATAAAGTCCTATGTGCTATTCCAGTGTGCTATTTAAGAATTTAATCTAAAAAAACCTTTAAAAAAAATAAGATACTCATTACAAATTTTCAAGTATTTTCTGGGTTTCCATCTTTTGCCAACGAATTCTTTTAAAAATTAATAATTTGTATTTTCCTTTCAGGCCCGCTTTCAACAGAAGCAGCTCCAAGAAAGGGAGCTGAAGATCGCGTCTCTTTACGAGACGCAGCAGGCCCGGGCGCTGGAGCGCGTCCGACACTCGCCCAGCAACGGGGTCAGCTCGTCCCCTCCGCACCCGCAGCCCCCTGGCAAGGTGAGCTCCTATGGGACAGCAGATCATAGCTTGTTTCTTTACGAGGCAGGTTAGATGATAACTCGGCTGTAGCCGACACATGAGTAGGACTAAGAAGGTATCACAAGTCCACTAAAGATTCCATCCAGAGCAAATATTGAAAAGCCCATAGATCATCACGTAGACCTTCTTAATCTATACGGAGAAGCGTAATTATGAAATCCAGTTAGAGATAGACGATACATTGTACAGGTTAGGGCACATGAGACAATCTGGCGTATTAAATAGGTCGTAGGTATGAAGTAGTGGAAAACTGGATTACCTCAAATCATGTGGCAATCGTGAGGTAAATTCGTCAGCATCAATTAAAACTTATACTTTTTAATGATTGTTAATTCTCCCAGGATCGAGAACAGAAGATAGCAACATTGTACGAGACGCAACAGACAAGAGCGCTTGACCGCATCAGGCATTCACCCAGCAACGGGGTGGACTCAAAGGAATCTATATTGTCTCATCAACCGGGAAAGGTAAAACTCTTTTATTTTTACTGTTGATAGAAGATAGCAGATATTAGTCACGGAGAAACTAACCCAACGATAAACAGTACAGTATCAACTAAACAACCAATTGTATCTATTTCTTAAATCAAGAACGCCAAACATCAATAATAACTTACTGTAACTGCTGTTCATTCACAAATCAAATAATAACTAGGTATTATGAATGCACATGGTGGGTCGACTATAGAGTATTGCTGGGAAGAACTGGATTGCGATGGCCCAGGCTTGATAAGTTGGCGTAGATAGAGGAAGGCTTTTACCCAGCATTGGGTAGTAGAAAGCTGACGATGATGATGAATACACAAAATGACTTTTAAACTCCCCCTTCTTCGGTCAAACGGTAAAAATCCTTTGTCCTTCCTTCAGGTCCGGCAAATGTTCGAAGAGCGTCGCTCGAAAGGCATCGACAAGAGTTACCCTCTGCAGCCCATCCACAACACAGACCGAACGCGCAAACCCATCCCCAACGGCTTCTCGAAGATCTCCACCACAAGCACGAGGGTCACGGAGAGGAGGACTGTCAAGAACCACGTCACCAGCTCGCACGTTGTTAAGAAACAGCATGTAAGTGACATTTTCTATGATTACTCTATCATCAGAAAAAGTAATCGTGTTTTTATCGCGTAGACATGTAGTATTCAATTTACCCATTTGGTAAAAATATGTTACGTCAACTACTGCATTAGATTCTCCAATGCACAGTTCCTCAGACGAAGTATCGAAAGTCCTTTCAACAATTAAATAACTAGTCTCTGGCAATTTTTTGAAGATTTAAATTCATTGCGTTTTTTATGTTGCGTTGCTATTTTCTTGGAGGTGTGATCGGTACAAGTTTGTATTTATTTTTTGATATCGCCACGTACTTGTTTCTTTATTGATGACAGACACCAGTTTCTCACAAAGATAAATTTTTGTAACTGCATGGTACACCTAATTTCTTGTACCTATAATTTCTATGTGAGAGAAATATAAAGTTTGTTTTTGATTGGTTACAGAAAACAGAAAACATGGTAAACGGATCCGGCGATCTCAACCATAACCACGTAGCGGATCTGAACACCGTGAAAAATTCCGTAAGTGTGAAGTGAGGCATGGCATGGTCCTCGTATTCGGGAACAACCAGCAGGAAGCGAGGCCGAAGGCCGAGCTTCCTGCGGTTGGGCCTATATATATAAAGCTACAATACCACTCACTGACTCACTGACATAATTAGTTTGTTCTACGGAACTCACAACTGGGAAAAAGTAATGATGGGAAAGTGTGGATGGGGGTGAGGAGGCACCAGGAAAAATACGAAAGTGGAACTTGGAGCAGTTCCGGACTGATAGGGGGTACTGCCCGCGGAAATCATAATAGATAAGTGGGGGGTGCTCGACCAAATGTCATAGAGGACCCTGGGCAACGACCACAGCCGGCGGTAGTCTATGGTTTTTTTGACTTTTTTTTTTTCTCCATACTAAATTTTGTTTTTTCATACAAACTTCATTGGGGATTTTTGGGGGGAAAACGGACTCGTAGACTTTTACCGTCATAGACAATTTTTTATGTTGAGACCGTGGGACCCCCAAACTGACAGGTTTTTTTTTTTCGAAATTTTTTCGACGAGTTTTGTATGGGCCAGCCAAGTCACCAGACGGGGAGCCGAGGCCGAAGGCCGAGGCTCTGCGGCAAGCGAGGCCGGAGGCCGTAGTTTGCGCCCGCGAGGCCGCAGGCCGAGCTGCGTCCAGGCGAGGCCGAAGGCCGAGCTCCGTCTTGTGAGCAAAGTACTGGGCGAGGCCGCAGGCCGAGCCCCCTCCCCTTCCTTTTTTTATAAAATAAGGGATGTGAGGCCGTAGGCCGAACTGTGTGGCGAGGCCGCAGGCCGAGCCCTTCCCTTACCATTTTTTTATAAAAATGAGGATGTGAGGCCGTAGGCCGAGCTGAGTGGCGAGGCCGCAGGCCGAGCCCTTCCCCTTCCCATTTTTTTATAAAAATGAGGAAGTGAGAGCCGCAGGCCGAACCCTTCCCCTTCCCATATTTTCTATAAAAATTAGGATGTGAGGCCGAAGGCCGAACTAAATAGCGAGGCCGTAGGCCGAGCCCTTCCTCCCCTTCCTTTTTTAAAATAAAATAAGGGATGTGAGGCCGCCGGCCGAGCCCTTTCCCAATTCCCATTTTTTTATAAAAATGTGAATGTGAGGCCGTAGGCCGAGCCCTTCCTCCCCTTCATTTTTAAAAAATAAAATAAGGGATGTGAGGCCGCAGGCCGAGCTGAGCGGCGAGGCCGCAGGCCGAGCCTTTCACCCCTTCCCTTTTATTATTAAAATGGGGGTGTGAGGCCGAAGGCCGAACTAAATGGCGAGGCCGTAGGCCGAGCCCTTCGCCCCCTTCCATTTTTTGAAATAAATTAAGGGATGAGAGGCCATAGGCCGAGCTAAGCGGCGAGGCCGCAGGCCGAGCTCTTCACCCCTGCCCATTTTTTTAAAATTAAAATGAGGGTGTGAGGCCGAAGGCAGAACTAAATGGCGAGGCCGCAGGCCGAGCCCTTCGCCCCCTTCCTTTTTTTGAAATAAAATAAGGGATGTGAGGCCATAGCATAGGCCGAGCTAAGCGGCGAGGCTGCAGGCCGAGCCCTTCACCACTTCCCATTTTTTTTAAATTAAAATGGGGGTGTGAGGCCGAAGGCCGAACTAAATGGCGAGGCCGTAGGCCGAGCCCTTCACCTCCTTCCTTTTTTTAAATAAAATAAGGGATGTGAGGCCATAGGCCGAGCTAAGCGGCGAGGCCGCAGGCCGAGCTCTTCACCCCTGCCCATTTTTTTAAAATTAAAATGGGGGTGGGAGGCCGAAGGCCGAACTAAATGGCGAGGCCGTAGGCCAGAGCCCTTCCTCCCCTTCCTTTTTTAAAAATAAAATAAGGGATGTGAGGCCGCAGGCCGAGCTGAGCGGCGAGGCCGAAGGCCGAGCTCCGTCTCGGGCGCAAAGAGCGGGGCGAGGCCGAAGGCCGAGCCATCCGTCTACATGGATGACCTACTCATTGCATCTCGAACCCCCAGTAACCAGCCGTGGGGCCGAGGCCGAAGGCCGAGGCGCCTTGGCCTGCGAGGCCAAAGGCCGAGCTGCGTATATGAATCCGAGAGGCGAGGCGAGCCCGGAGGCCGAGCCCCTCCTCCAACCGGGACAAGCGAGGCCGAAGGCCGAGCTGCGTTTTCATAGCAAAGAGCATAAGCCATAATAACCTTTCGGCTTTTCACCTAATCCGAACCGACAACTTTTTTATGTAGATGACTTTTTTACAATTTCCCAAAAAAATTTCGTGCAATCGCAACTGCATTGATTTAATGCCCCTGCACAACAAGCGAGGTGCTTGCACCTCGCGCAGCCACGCAAAACTAGTTAATATATAAAGACCGCATCCAATACCATGGCTAGACTAATCAAGAATATGCCAATTTTCGTGTTGATGAACTGTCCTTGTACGTAAATCAATTTGGGATTAAAATCATCCCATCTCTCAAACTTGACCAAATTGCACAGAGCAAACAAAGTTTCCTCAAAATCAGTTGTGTATTTTGGAGTTTATCTGAATAAATATCAAAACAAATACTTAAAAGAAGAGGATTTTCCGATTCACCTTGTGATCGTTAAATAAAATGCATCATCTCGGCTTAAATAGTTAGTGTTTAGATTAGTAGTAGAGTTTACGTTTCGTCAATAATTTTTTAGGTGTTGCCGCCAACCAAAAGAAAACCACAAGGCTTGATTTCAGATGCCCCACAACAACGGCGAGCTGGTCCACAGTATAGACGAGTTAGACAGAGACAACAACTATCTGATAGAGAACGAGACGTTCCCGGAGGCTCTCGCTCCCACGCCCACTCCGCGGTCGCCCGACCCTCAACCACCTCAGAGACCTCAGAGGAGGTAATTAATAGTACATTGTTAACGAGTGGGTGAAAGTAACTTTTGTAAGTCCCGAGACGGGGTTTGGCGCCCGAGCGTAGGGAGAGCGCCAATAGTTCGAGGGACTTAAAAAGTCTTTCACCCGAGGTAAACACTGTGCTTTTCATTACGAATACAAGGAAAGTAAAAATAAAAACATGAATTAGCTAAAGAAATTATACGGAAGCATAAACAAAACTCTAAACTTGAAAAAAAAAATTATCGGATTACTGCTTCCAAAATCGTAGTATATATAGTGACGTAGTCGTCCATTGGATTGAGTTCCAGCATATTTTTTTTTCTGTGGCCGACCAACTATTTAGCTAATAGATTCTTTTCATTTGGTTCCATCATTAAAAAAATGATAAAAAAAAATATATTATAAAAAATTTATAGTAAACCATCGCCCAGTCCGTGAATCGCGCTGTTGCATGCCCGTGCGCTATAGATAGAGATAGCCACATGCCACATGTCGCTATCTCTCTCTCTCGGGAGTTGCGCCCGCCTAACGCGCATGCGTACTGCGTCACCCCAGCGCCAGGCGCTTGCGGCGGCCAGCACAGTCAGTCTGCCGACGACCGGATTCTCTTAAACACGTCTCGCTGTGTGTCGCTCGCCGCGACCCCCGCGCATTCTTTTCTTAACTAACTCCTGTCTGCACTAAATGCAAACACGAACTGTTTGTAGGGATTTTTCCGAACTCATTTTCATTATAATTTTATATGTAGTAAAACTGTGTGTGTGATAGTAAAGTTTTCCATAGTTTTACCCTGGGATTTTCATTGATATTCGTAACCCACCTCATATATGGCGCACAACGTTAGTTTAGTTGCAGTTCAGTTTAGTTTCAGTTAAAAAGTGTTAATAAAGATGCCTATTACAAGAAGTAGGGCCGCGAGTCTCACTCGCAGGGAGGAAGAATCAGAGGCAGTTCAAATTCAAGAATCTAATCCCTCGCCTCGACCGACCACGCCCTCACCGTCGTTCCCATTTTTTCCACAAAATGGCGGCGACGACGCTTCGCCACCTCGCGCCGAAGCAAGTACCACATTTTCTGCCGATAATGTGGCATCAATCATCGCTTCCCTCCAGCAGTCGCAAGCAGATGCGTTCCGCAGCCTCCTGGAGTCGGTGACGAGGGCGAACTCCACCTTCTTGATTCCGCCAGGTGATGCAACCCTGGCGCGCTGCAAGGCAACTTTTTCCGGTCGGCCTAAAGAATCTGTAGAGGCTTTTATAGATGCCGTGGAGGCATATTGTGAATGCTCACAAGTGGCAGACTCAAATATCATGAGAGGACTTGCATACCTATTCAAAGACGAAGCAGCCACGTGGTGGCAGGGTATCAAGGACACCGTCTCATCGTGGCGGCAAGTTAAAGAAAATTTAATAAGTGCCTACGGGGACCGCCGCCCACCTCACCGTATTTATCTAGAAATATTTTCTACTCCTCAAAATAAGGAAAACACTGATATGTTTGTGACCAGAGTACGTGCTCTCAAGCGAGATTACCAAAAGGCGACCTCTCTTTGTCGGCCCAATTGGATATTACGTACGGTCTCATCAACAGCCGCATTCGAGAAAGGCTCCGCAGGGAAGAGTTCGACAGCTTCACCGATTTACTCCGTCTAGCACGGATAGTGGAGGACGCGTTCGACGAAGCCCGAAGGCCTAGCGCAGGGTTGAAACCGGCCGCGCCATCTTCCGACGGCGCGAATACGCGCGACCCGGCCTTAACGGCCGCCGTTCCCGCGCGCGCCACGACACGGCAGCAGCCTTCATCATCAGCTCCAGCGCGGCAACCGCCTGCGTCGTCAGCTCCGTCGGCGCCGAGCCGAGACTCCGCCGTTGCGACAAAAAAGCCCCGACCTTCGTGTGTCTACTGTAAGCGTTTCGGACATACAAGGGACCAGTGCCGTAAGTTGTTGACCCCAGGTGAGTCACAAACATCTAATAACTCTGATTCAGTGCCTAAAAGTGTTAACGAAAATACAAGTTTTTATTCTCTCGATAGTGTTCAAAAAAGTTCGGTTTCGTCGTGTTTTTCATCGAAAAACTCTCCTAGTGATAAGACTGATAAGATTTGTAAACAAATAGTCAAACACTGTATTAGTAATAATAATAGTCGTAAACGACGTGTTCGTAATCAAAGTCAGGTTTCATCATGTTTTTCATCGAAAAATTCTACTAGTGATAACACTGATAACATTTGTAAACAAACTGTCAAATACTGTATTAGTAATAATAATAGTCGTAATCAAAGTCAGGTTTTATCGTGTTTTTCATCGAAAAACTCTTCTAGTGATGACATGAGTGATATTGTTACTGATAACATTAGTAAACAAACCGTCAAACACTATTCTAATAATAATATTAGTTGTAAACAAAACTTATCCACAGATAATGTGTGTACTAATAATCTAGTTTTTGCAAACAACTTTCATAGTCCGAGAGTCAGTAACACTTTTTCAGTTAGGGACAGTAACATTTTTTCTGAAACAAATGTAAATCATCCAAATAATTGTTATAGCCCAAGGGACAGTAGTACTTTTTCAAATAGTCCAAGGGATAGTAGTACTTTTTCAGTTCGTCCGAGGGACAGTAACATTTTTCTGAAACAAATGTAAATCATCCAAATAATTGTTATAGCCCAAGGGACAGTAGTACTTTTTCAAATAGTCCAAGGGATAGTAGTACTTTTTCAGTTCGTCCGAGGGACAGTAACATTTTTTCCGAAATAAATGTAAATCCTTCAAATAAACTTTATAGTCCAAGGGACAGTAATGTTCTATCAAATTGTGAATTATCATTTGGTGAAAATGTTTATTATGAAGATGTACTTTCTTGTAGAGATGTATGTGCAAGCGGTAGCAACACCGGGATACCCCCGATTGGACGCGATTTGCGACCCATTTTTAATATAAAAATTTTAGGTTTTAACGGCACCGCGTTAATTGACACCGCCGCTAAACATTGCATTGCGGGTCACACACTATACACTCTACTTCAAGGAAGGGGACACCCCCTCCTCCCGTCAACGCGAGAAGTTAAACTTGCTGACGGTGTCGTACGTACCATGAAGGTACTTACTACCACCTTAGAGGTGTGTTTAGAAACGAAATCTTTTACAACGCCATTCCTAATATTTCCTGATTCTACCAATAATGAAACATTATTAGGCATAGACTTTATTTCTAAGGCTGGCGTAGTCATAGATTTTAGTAAAGAGGTTTGGTTTTTCAGTGCGGATGATAAGGTTAAATACAATTTGAGTTTTGAACCCTCCTCACGTAGGGAACCCTCTTCGTGTGCATCTACTGACATTCTTAGACAGGACGAAGGTGCACACCTCAATCCAGCTCAACGTCAGGCGCTCGCTGACGTCGTCAACAGGCACGCGCGGATTTTTGAAGCAGGGGGAGGCCCCACACCATTCGCTGAACACCGAATCGATACAGGTGAGCATCCACCTATATCAGTACCTCCTTACCGTCTCAACCCTTCGAAAAAGGAGTTGATGAAGAATGAAATAGACAAGATGTTGAAGGAAGACGTCATTGAAGATTGTGAATCGGCTTGGTGTTCACCGGCACTCATGGTGCCGAAGCCAAATGGTTCAATTCGTTTTTGCGTCGATTATCGCCGCTTAAACGCAATCACCAAAGCTGACACCTACCCAATGCCACGCATTGATGAGTTAGTGCAAAGCACGAAGCGAGACTGTTACATGAGTACGTTGGATTTGCGTTCTTCTTACTGGCAGGTGAATGTACGAGAAGCTGATAGAGACAAAACAGCGTTTGTCTGTCCTCTAGGTACTTACAGGTTCAAAAGAATGCCCTTCGGCCTTCGAAACGCGCCAGCCACATTCCAGCGTCTCATCGATCGTCTTCGCTCGTGCTCTGCTCTAAAAGAGGTAACTATTTTGACGTATTTAGATGACATTCTTGTAATCTCTGAGGGTTATCAGCGCCATCTAGCGGACCTCGAGGCAGTTTTCAAACGACTGGCTGAATTTAACCTCCAAGTTAACAGGGAGAAGTGTTTTTCGCTAGAGAAAGCGTAAAATATCTCGGCCACGTCATAACGCAAGAAGGCATATCCACTGATCCAGGAAAGGTGAGTGCTGTACTCGAGATGAACGAACCTGGTAACCTCAAACACCTAAGAACATTTTTACAAACATGTTCATGGTTTAGAAAAGTTCATACCTAACTTCTCAAAGGTCGCCGAACCTTTGACGCGATTAACTAGGAAGAACCAAAATTGGTCTTGGGGCTCAGAACAGACCCAAGCATTTAATGAGCTGAAACGTCTCTTAACTACAGCTCCAATACTGGTACAAGCCGATTATAGCCGTCCTTTCGTTCTGCGTACAGACGCAAGTAACTACGCCTTAGGCGCGGTTTTACTACAGGGTGACGGACATCAGGAAAGGCCAATCGAGTACGCAAGCCGACTACTCAATGCAGCTGAGCGAAACTACTCGACAACAGAACGGGAGGCGCTCGCTGTTGTGTGGGCGGTAGAACGATTTCGGCCTTACCTAGACGGTCAACCAGTTATAATTGGCAGCGATCATCAGCCTCTCCGTTGGTTGCTATCATTGAAATCACCAACAGGCAGGTTAGTACGTTGGGCCTTAAAGCTCCAATCCTTTGATATCCAATTCCAGTACACACCAGGTAAGGCAAACGTCGTGGCAGACACACTTAGCAGGCCAGTTTGCTCTAGCGAATCCCGCGAAGACTGTGGTATCTGCTCCGTCATATGTGATCTGCCCACAAAGACTCCTAGCCAACTCCGCTCGGAACAGACAGCGGACACTGAAGTGGAAAAGGTAATCAAAGAGCTCGAAGGACCCGACGATCTCGCAGCCCAAAGATGGGTAGAAAGGGGTTATCTAATGGACCAAGGTGTTTTATACCGGTTCAATCCCGACTCGGAGAGTGAAACCCCTCAGCTAGTAGTTCCTACCAGCCAAATTGCTGATGTTTTGAAGGAACTTCATGATTCTCCAACAGCTGGCCATCCAGGTATTGATAGAACATACCATAAAGTAGCTCAATTATATTATTTCACAGGAATGCGGAGAAAAATCACAGATTATGTGAAAGCCTGCATCGAATGTCAACGCTATAAAGCTGCTAACTCCAAACCACAAGGTTTGCTTCAGACTCCAGTAATGAGTCAAAGAAATGAGGTGCTAGCAATAGATTTATTCGGCCCATTACCGACAGGAGAACAGGGGGAGCGTTGGATCTTGCTGGTCGAAGACACCGCAACCCGCTGGACCGAGCTATATGCTTTGAAAGAAGCTACGGCGGAAGCCTGTGCTCATGTCCTCCTGGAGGAATATTTCCTAAGGTATGGTCTGCCGCGCAGAATTGTCTCCGATAATGGAGTACAGTTCGTATCCGGGGTAATGCGACATTGCATGTCAGTTCTGAACATCAAACAAAATTTTATACCTTTATACCATCCAGAATCAAACCCTGCAGAGCGGAAAAACCGTGACCTAAAGGCCATGCTAGCACAACTCGTGGAGGAAGATCACACATCCTGGCCAAGCAAACTACCGGTAATCAGGTATGCCCTAAATAGTGCCAAGTGCCGCACAACCGGTAAGTCACCAGCGTACCTTTCCTTCGGTCGAGAGATGAGGTCTCCTACCGAAGTTGTCAATGATCTTCGTGCCATTACGGACAAAGATAACTTTGTCCCACAAATTACTCCTTATCTTAGTAAGTTTTTAAATTCCCTTTCTGCAATAAGAGAACGGGTAGAAGGACAACAAGATAAGAACAAAGAATATGCTGATGCTATACGCCGCCCATCAGACTCTTTTAAGGTAGGTGACCTTGTGATGATTAAGTCCCATTTACTCAGCAAAGGAGAGAAGAACCTGACGGCTAAATTTCATCCACGCCGGGATGGTCCGTACAGGATTGCCGCAAAGGTTAGTCCTACAACCTTTAACATCTCCAGTACTGAGAAACCAGACATTATTGTAGGGAAATATCACTCTAAAGATCTCACTCTTTACCAAGGTAACACCAATGTGGAACCCTTACCTAAACCAGTCAATCCTAAAAAGGGACGGGGACGCCCGCCTAAGACTGATAAGGCTGATAAAGTTGAACTACCAGTCCAGGAGCGGGGGCGTTCTCCAGGACTTGAGGGGGAGTGTATAGTAAACCATCGCCCAGTCCGTGAATCGCGCTGTTGCATGCCCGTGCGCTATAGATAGAGATAGCCACATGCCACATGTCGCTATCTCTCTCTCTCGGGAGTTGCGCCCGCCTAACGCGCATGCGTACTGCGTCACCCCAGCGCCAGGCGCTTGCGGCGGCCAGCACAGTCAGTCTGCCGACGACCGGATTCTCTTAAACACGTCTCGCTGTGTGTCGCTCGCCGCGACCCCCGCGCATTCTTTTCTTAACTAACTCCTGTCTGCACTAAATGCAAACACGAACTGTTTGTAGGGATTTTTCCGAACTCATTTTCATTATAATTTTATATGTAGTAAAACTGTGTGTGTGATAGTAAAGTTTTCCATAGTTTTACCCTGGGATTTTCATTGATATTCGTAACCCACCTCATAAATTATATTATATATAATATATAGACGTTATTTCAATTTTACATAATATGTTGAATGGCTGTATAGGAAGTTGGAATATGTTTTTTTCAAAAAGTTTTTTTTTTCAAATAATTTGACAGCTGTCAGTTGAAAACGATTCTCCCTAGGGCTGAAAAGTATTACTTTCTCCACGCTCCTCAGGCAACTTCAGACTTACTTTCAGAGTATGAGTAATGAAAAGGATTTTTAGACCTCTGTAGCCTAATTCTCGTAATAAAAGTCGCTGCGATATCGCAGCGACTAGTAGTTTAGACTAGTAGTTTATGAGAGGTGCGGCAATATGTTATGACAAATGGCGCACCTCTCGCACACTACAAGTCGCCACGATATGTTGCAACGACCTTTATAATGCCACTGGTGTCCGGTTGCATAGGAATACTGAATAGGTTTATTTACCCAAATGAAATTCCCAGCTGATAAATGGATATGGAACAAGACAACACGACATTTTTTTTGCAGAAGTCCTGCCCCAAAAGCCAGTCCTATTAAATCTAAGCCCCAAACGAGCACGCCTCCAAGAAAGGTAGCCAGTGAAAATGTGGTGAGTTTTACAATTCAGTCTTCGTCAATATTTGTCAATTGTCTGGTCTATATTTTGCTATTTAAATCAACCAAGTACTAGGTATCGTAATTTTAGGTGTTTTCATTGGGTTAGATTATAAATATAGGCCTTTTAAGAGTAGATGTTTTTTTAGACATTTATTTAACTATTATGGTTAAGTACTAGTTACGATAGTATATAGTACTCTGTGGTACTAGTTAGAAGTGGTGGTGGCTGAGTGGTAGGGCGCCCGCCTGTGGATGCAAAATCTCAGGTTCGAATCCTGCCCGGGCTACGTGAGTTTGTATACCAATCTGACTCATGTTAGTTTTTCGTCGACCACCACTTGCTTCTGGTGAAGGAAAACGTCGTGAGGAAACCTGCACTCTGGTTGATGATTATCAGCTAGTGTGTGAAATGGAGAAGGTAATGGCAAAACACTCCATTAAAATTGCCAAGAGAGTCGTTGTGTGTGTTTCATTTCATATAATGACTACGACCCTCATTCATGAGGTAATACGACTAAAAGAGAGAGAGACTAGTTAGATACAAGTAATAAATAACGTAAAGTATTTATTGACGTAAACCTATAAGATAACATCGTCCTCGCCATTTAGGGGAGCAAAATGGGACGGAAGTCGGAAGCCCAGAGTTCAGGAAACGCGCGCTATTTGATTTGACCATCCTTGGTCGAATCATTTTAATATTAGTTAGATCTATGGTCGAATCTAATGGATAAAGAAGGCACAACATGAATGTTGGCTTATTTGTCAATGGCTAAGCTATTTATTTTATGAAACTTAACAAAATATTTTGTTTTTTTCCATTCTTTCATAAAATTTTCTTATTTTTTTTTAATTTTCCTATAGAAAATCCTTTTTCAAAAAGTAGGTACCTTTTAAACCTCTTTTTTCATCGAAGTCTAGAATGAGGTTTCTAAAATGACATTCGTCAATGAATTTTGACAGATCTCGAAGATGAAATAAATACGGACAAGTTCCTAATTCAAATGTAAAAAAGTCACAAACGTCTCACAAGTCAAACAACAAAATTTTTCGTGTTTTTTTGTACATTTTGTGTCATTGTAAATTATTTTGTTTAATTCATATTTGAAATTATTTTGTGCGAAAAAATCTTTTCAACCGTGTTTAACTGACAATGAACTTTGATACAGGTGACAGATATTAAGGCCCGAGGGGCCATGCAGAGGGGGCCTTCTAACCCTGTAAGTTTATTTTCTAATGTTCTTTTATAGATATGTGATCGAAATTTTCAATAATTATATTAGGTTGGTCTCACTCGAATTATTAAATCAAAGGTCTCATTATTTTCCAACGACCACAACAATAGTAGTACAATAGTAGTAGTAGTAGAGGTCTATAAGGATCGTAGCAGGTAGAAAACGCTAGTCTCTGCCTACCCCCACGGGAAAAAGGCGTGATAATATGTATGCATGTATGCAAAACAATAGTCTGGATTTCAGACTCTGAAAACGACATACAGAATACGTGGCGAAGGTTATCTTATGCACAACACGGACAATACTTACGTCCCGTAATTTATACGTTACAAACTTAAAAACTCAGCAAGGAATTTATTTCGGCATAAGAATTTAAAATACCTATTTCTGAAATTTAAATATTTTGGCGTGATATTTCTCTTATATTTTCAAGTCACGAACGAGTTTCTTTTCGCATTATTTTTTGAAGTTCTACGTTATTCTACGTTTTTTCAATTTTTAATTTCGTATTTTTTTATTTTCCAGGTTCCAAGAAGGCAAGCAGTGGTAGGTTATATTTCTATGTTTTTTTACTTTGTTACTTTTTTAATTATTTTCTTTATGTATTGGTTGCTTGAGGATTTTCTTGAGTATATTATTTTCGAAGAGTAACAAAACTAATGTTGAGTCTCGTCGCCCGGATATTTGTGAAGGTTGTTCATTAAATTTATGTAGTAGTTAAAACTAGGTACAGTAGGTACCTAAAAAAAGTAAAAAAAGTAGGTTCAGTTGGATTCAACGGTTTTAACAATTCACGATGAACCAAGTAACTTGAGATCCAAGACAAACCTCGTAAAGAATTAAAATTAAATTAATAAGGCATTTATTAACGTCAAATTATGTTACAATTCTCAAATAACTATAGTTTCGGAAAGTGAGAATAAACTCAATAGGTAGTAAACCAATTTGGTCTCTATCTGGACATAGGAGTTATTTAAGAAAAAATAGGTACGTATGAGGGGCCTTGTCTGTCTGTAGGTCTGTACGCGCAACATTTAGAAATTACTAATGCAGTTTTTAGTTGTATTGATGAAAGTCTAACTTAGAATCTGGCGCAGGTTTCATCTTGACATTCCGCTGAGAGAACTTGTGTGTGTGTGCTTGTAAAGTATGTGTGTGTTTTAAAAATATAAATTTCTGAGGTGAAAAATATCAGACAGAATAATGAGAGTCGGGCGGATAAGTCCTAGAGCATGACATTGCGAGCGGCTTCTCGTGGCGTGCTTCAAATATTTTTATTACTTTGATCCTACCGTTCGCCGCTAGACTATCGCGGCTAAGCCGTTAATGCCGATGTTAACCACCGAGTAATGTCTCCAGCCAAAGCCCAGCTCAGCGTCGAAGCGTTCGAACTCATCAGCGGAAAGCGCGGCGGGCGCGTCGAGCGGCGCGGGCGGCGCGGGCGAGCCGTGCGCGGTGTGCGGTCGGAGGTTCGCGCCGGACCGGCTGCCGAAGCATCAGGAGATCTGCAAGAAGGCTAACAAGAAACGGAAGCCGTTTGACGCCTTGAAGCATAGGCTTGCGGTGAGTGACTTTTGAAAAAAAAAAAAAATTATTAAAGTTTATTTTATAAGAAAAAAAAATCATTTATTTGTTAAACATATTTTTTATTTATTAAGAAAAGAAAGAAATCATTTATTTGTTAAACACAGGTACATGCACTTGGATAAAATAAAAATTTGAACCACTATGTTTTGCCGTTACAATACAGCATACAAATATATAGGCAGTGGAAAACAGTTTAAATTATACAAAAGGAATAGGCATAACCCTTAATTAAAAAGAAAGTCTGATTTGATATTTGATTCACTTACATTGGTTACTACAAGTGGCAGACGACTCCTTTTAAGTAAAAGATACCTGTGTTAGGAGCCACCGGTCTTCTCAGGGTTACAAGTTGTAAGTAGTCTAGTTACATTATATGAATACTATACTTAATACATTATAAAATTATTATACCATTAAAATTTGAAATGAGGTTATTATTGGATTAAACTGTGGAATAAACTTCCCTCAGCGGTGATCCCGAATAGGTTCGACATTGGGGCCTAAAGAAAAGAGCCTATCGCTTTCTCAAAAAGTCTGCAACGCATGAGTGACCTTCTTAGGGTCGTTGGTGTCTATGGACTGCAGTGATAGCTCACCATCAGGCAACCCGCTTGCTCATTTGCCTACTATTCTATAAAAAAAATGCGAATGGTGTTTTGCAGCAAAGTCAAATACGGAAAGGGAGATTGTCAATTCATTTTACATCATGGTCGGCTTCATGGATCTCAGAATGCCGCCATCTATGGAATACAGTGGGCAGTGATCAGTGAGGAAGTTATTGGATAGCCCCGCAGCGGGATGTGTGTGTGGAATGTGGTTATGCTGAACTTTTATTGTAGGCATCACACAAATTGTATGTGTAATGACGACGATGTACGTGCGACAATATGGTTTAATAAAAATTTAAAAACAATTTAGTAAAAATTTTGATGTAATGTGTATATTTACTAACTGCATAATTCTCCTCATGTCTAACAAAACAGGGCACCGATGCGGAAAATTACAAGGCAAGCGACAATGGAATATTTTGGACTGCCATGTGTTTTCATTTCATATCCTTGTTGTTATGTGAAATCATTGTTTATACCTACCTACTTCTGATCAATAACAAAAATTGCCGATAATCTTCACCAAAATATTAACCTTACGGACCCGCTACATTGCCGCTCTTATTCATACCCATTCATACCATTATACCACAGATAATACTTACATGCCATCGTTTAAAAAAAATATTTTCATTCGCATGCTTGTTCTTTCTACCAACTTACCTAAAATACATTATTTCTCATTCACTGTTAGTCAAAATTATAACGTGTGTAAGAACCTAAAATTTTTTTTGCAATTTTGCACTTATTTCTGTTGTACTTTTTCTAATTTCCTGTGCGTACAAATTACATAGGTACTATATTACATCTACTTCGGTACAGTTTACATCCTGGCATAGGCTGTGGGGCTGGCACAGATTAAAATGGAAAAAACTCTTAATGACATACCTATGTATATCTACAAAATAATTTGGGCACCGGTGACCACTTACCATCAGGTGACCTGCTTGCTCGTTTGCCGCCCTATGTTATAAAAAAAACTTGACGAAATATACAACCCTTTTCGCAGCGCCCGTCAGGGTCCATAATTGTCAGTATTTTATAAAACAAAGACCTTTAAATATTTAAAGAATAAATCTAACGCTAGTAACCATTGTTTGTTTCTATCATAAGATAGAAAGATCTTCTTATGATAAAGCAAGCAGAAATCTTACTCAAATATATTTCCACTGCCTGAAAACCCCGAAAATCAATGAACGATTTGATTGATATCTGACTGGGTTTCTGCAGGGTACAGAAGCGGAGCCGTTCATCAACAAGCTCCGCAAAGGCGCGACCACCTCGCAGACTAAAGTGAAGTCGCTGAACAACAACTGGCGTCAGAAGCACGAGGAGTTCATCAACGCCATCCGCGCCGCCAAACAGGTGCAGGCGCATCTCGACGCTGGAGGTTAGTGCGTGGATAATTGTTTCTTTTTCTTCTCAGCCAGTGTCAGGTGCAAAAGTTGGAAAGCGGATCTTGGGCTTCGATTCGACGCGTGTGCTGAGGATGCGACCGGGAAAGTGCTCAGATTGGACCAGTGTCTAATTTGTTTTTTCAGAAGTATACCTACAACTATTTTCTTGTCCAAGTGTAGATTCCAATTCAGTCTCAAGAGTGTCAGCTGGCCTGCCAGTAATCTCACTGATATTTGCGAAAGTTTGGTTTGTGTGTGAGGATGTGTGATCCAAAGTCTATTGGACGGATTTTGATGTTTCATACAGTGGTAGATTATAACAATGAAAGAGAACATTTTACCCCGAAAAGTTCTGTGGATTCGTCGGGAACGGGAAGTGAATACTAATTTGCATAGGCTCTCACATTTAATGCAATAAGGTATGTTTAAAAATCATTGGTGGTATCTTATCACCGTTACAAGATATTCAATATTTGACGGTATATCTACCATTGCCTTACAAGAGGCTTCTTCATTGTAAGTACTCATAAATTGGGGACACCAGTGCAAGCACCAGACGGGTGATCAGTCCTCTCATTTTGGGACCACTAACCCAATACAAGAATCTATAAGATATACTTCCCATTACGTAAAAAGGCCGCTGGTAGGGTGAGGAGGGGGTGAAACTTGCGCATGGGTACGACTGACGAACCAATCGCGCGCGCCGGATGAGACCCGCCCGACCCCCGCTCACCGCATATCGCTTACTGCGCAGCTTAACCGCCAGCCTTTTCACGTGACGGCAACTATACGATATTCCCAGGTAAGCTGAGCGACCTGCCGCCGCCGCCGCCGTCGGTGAACCCGGACTACGTGCCGTGTCCGCACTGCGGCCGCCGCTTCAACCAGGCCGCGGCCGAGCGCCACATCCCCAAGTGCGCCAGCTTCCAGTTCAACAAGCCCAAGCCGGCCGCCCGGCGCCGGTAGCCGCCCCCCCCCCCCCGCCCCGCCACCCGCCACCTCCCCCGCGACCTCAGTATGGCGGACGAGCGCCCCCCTAATACCTGGCGCAGCAGCTGGTCGGAATCCCTGACTCAAATCGTTTTCACCTACGCACTCTTCTTTGTAGTCAAATCTTTCTACGAACTAGTGTGCCCGAATATACGAAGTCAAATGTGATGGGTCTCAAGGTTCTTAGGACGAACTCGCAACCCTGTTTCGCCTTTATCGATTTTGTGCTCAAATTGGGAATCGCCTTCACTGTGTACCACGCTGCTCGAGTGATTTTGTCTTTTGTCCATGAATGTTCTTGTTCCCGTCAAATACATAGATTCATACACCCCCTGTTGACTGCGCCACTCGATTCAGAGTGCGAAGATAACATATTAGACTATATAGGACACACTCATAGGATGCGTCGTCCGACAGTCCGTATAATAGTACCTACCGATCGCCAAGTTAGATTTGGATGTCCTGTCAGACGGTCTAATAGTTCTAACGAGTTCATACCACGAAGATTAAAAAATAAATATCTGCTTTGACTTGCTGTTGTGACATATATGAATGTTGTAATATCGTAATTCATTCGATTATTATTGTAAGCTCTGTAACTGATCGTCAATTTTATATCTTGTTGCGTAGAATGGATTGTATATTTTACATTCATATACGGAGCGCGAAGTCACGGAAAACAAATAAATTTAACGCTTTACTGTAACAGATTAGACAGACTGTAACAGATTAGACAGAAATATGTATTTTACACTAATTTTGTTAACAATAATCTGCAATGTTTGATATTACTCGATTATTAAATGTACTTTATTTTGTAATTATTTGTTTTATTTTTTAGTTTGCCACCGTTGCCCTATGGTTGCCCTCTATCGGAGGCAAATCTAACGGATTTACATTTTGGGGACGCCAGCGCTAGCACCAGACGGGTGATCAGTCCTCTCATGCTGGGACCATTTTACCAAATACTATATAAACTCTAGCGAGTTAATACGCACAGCTCTTGACATTTCCCATACATTGGTTTGGCAACTAGCCATCTGGTGGCAGGAGGTGACCTAACACAGTTTATTTGCATTTTAACATGTTATATGTTGGTCCTTTAATATTTAAAAAATACAACTATGTTATATATGTGTAATTCCATTTAAATTTGTGAAATACACTGTGTTACAACAAAATAAATTCGCGAAATTTAACAGTTTCATCAAACAACCGCTTCGTCCAGGAAGAGGCGCTTGTGTCGCATAAGTTGCCAATTTCTAGCCGGAGCTGCGCGTATTAACTCGCTAGAGTTTATATAGTATTTGATTTTACCCAATTCCCCGAGACCCGTGTTGTTTGAGTAACATTAGTAAACTCGCAATTAAATTTCGTTCCACCATAACTAAAAACAAAACGCACTAACGTTTTTAACGTTTTTCGGTTATCAAATAAAACGGTATAATATGCTGCAAACTGATTTATTACGTAATCTTACAAAAAGGAATGCAAAACATACGCGCTACAATGCGCAAGCGACAGCTTCGAGCAAATAGCTCGTCTACTCCTCGGGGTGCTCCGGCACGTACGACAGAATAACGGACGACTTTGCTGGAACCAGCACGGACTCGCGGCTCACCGACATGTGGTTTGTGTAGCTGAAATAAAATGTTATTTAATTACTCGAAAATTTGGTCTGAAGTTGCCTTAGAAGCGGGTTGAAAGTAATACTTTTCAGCCCTAGGGAGAATCGTTTTCTACTGTCATTTTTTTATTTTTTTATAATTTGACAGCTGAAGTAGAAAACGATTCTCCTTAGGGCTGAAAAGTATAACTTTCAACCCGCTCATCAGGTAATTTTAGACTTACTTTCCTAGTATTCGTAATGAAAAGCACAGTATATCAGTATATAAGTGGCGTTTTATGAGCGGCGTTAAAAAACACTTTTTTTTTTTACTGTATGTTAAGGATAATTTATACAAGGTGTAACGGAAAGGGTATTACTATACAAAGTGGAAAGATTCATTACCGTGGTTAGATCCTTTATGTGAAGTTTCAGATTATTGTGGCCTAACGGTTATCACGCCAGACTGCCACACCGGAGGTCCCGGGTTCGATTCCCGGTCAGGTCAAAATGGAAAATGATCTTTTTCAGATTGGCCTGGGTCTTGGATGTTTATCTATATATGTATTTGTCATAAAAATAGTATCGTTGAGTTAGTATCCCATAACACAAGTCTCGAAACTTACTTTGGGGCTAACTCAATCTGTGTGATTTGTCCGTATATATTTATTTTATTTATTTATTTGCAGCACTTTTAAAAAGGAGTGTTAAAAAAATAAATGATAAAACTAAATCTTTGCCATGTAAATAAATACTGCACATCACTATTCAGGATATTTCAATGTCAAGGTTGCCTTTGCACTGCTCACACACATATCACAACACAAATTACGAGTATTTCACCTTCTCGGTTACTATGAAAACCTGGTTCTTTGAGCAGTATCCGCTTTCGTCACCTTTTGACAGTTTTTACCAATGTTTTCACAAAGAAACCGCCTACACGTGCAGAGCGGCGCAGCACAGCGACGGGAATTTTTTAATTAATTACCTTACTTTAAATTAATTAATCATTGTAAAAAGAACCATTCGCAAGTCGCTTTTCAGTATTTTTATCATGTTTTTAATTAGAAATCAAATAACTCGCATAAATATTTTTTACTTTGACAAGTCAACAACTCAGGCTTATAGTGACAGTTACTTTTTAATATTGGTGCTGTCCTGCCAGGTACATTTTTGGAAAAAGTCCAGTTCCGTCTTTCATTAGCCAAACTTACACCACCTTTTTGATTCTGCCTTCCTAGTACAAAATAAATAAATATCCTACATAGAGCAACACGGACCTCCACGAAGTCGGTGTTGCTGATAAATAGGATATTTTTCCGAATGAACCTCCCATTGTTTCATGGATCCCTTGTATTAAACCAATATTTACCTTTAATTTTATTGTCATGTTCCATGAAGATGAACACGCGGAATATTTTTTAAATTTAATTTTTGACCATACCAGGATCACATATCAGCATAACAAAGGTAGAAGCGACGTCTTATTCAGAGTTCATTTGAAAATTTTGTCAAAACATTTTTTAACTTGTCAGAATGTCAAATCCATGGAAGTAGTAAGTACTTTGTACAACTGGAAGGTTCACTGAGACTAGAAAAGCGAGCCGAAAGAGAGGCTCGAAATCGTGGCGCGTCCCTTTCTGACGAGGGTGACCATGTTAAACAAAATTCTTAGGACCAGTGAACCACATGTCACATGTCATGAGTCAGTGTGAAGGCAATTGAGCCTACTTTCGTGAGTTGTGTGTGAGTCAAAATTACGCTCGTTTGCGCTCTTATGCCCCTACAATTACGCTACTAGAAAAATATGTAGCTATTCCATAGGTTCAATAAAATATAGTACTATTTATAAACTAAGTAAAATAATACTCAAGTCAAAAAAACGATTTATTTAATTACTTAAACGTTATTGTTTATTTTATTTACTTATTGGGGACGCCAGCGCAAGCACCAGACGGGTGATCAGTCCACTCATGCCGGGACCATTTCACCCAATTCCCCGAGACCCGTATGTATAGGGTTTTGAGTCACCTGGTAGCTCACGTTGGTGGCGAGCCACTGAATCTACCTGTTACTTTGCAGGATTTTAATAACTGCCCTATTGTTATGTCGCTCAGATCATCCTCAGATAGGGCGTATGAGCCCAATACTTCTCTTCTTGCTGCAGCGTAAAGCTAGTTTAATAATCCGCTCGGTAATCCTCAGGTTGGAAATGTAAGCCCAATCCATTTTTTCTTAATTCTATATTTGCGGTAATCTGTTAGGATACATTTATTTTCTTTATAATTATTATGTAGTCACCCTACTACCAGAAATGAAAACTTACCCGTGGAAGGAAATCCCACAACCTGGGTATGATTTCTTTATTGCAACCTCTAATAGCACAACATTTATTAACCATTCTCAAACTCCAATAATAATTATTATTAAAAACAATTAAATTCACGCGCTACAGAAAAAAAGCAGCCATTTTGTTTAATTTGTGTTGCTAGTGTATTGCAAATATTTACTATTTCCATAACTAGAAAGTTTTTCATGCTATTACGCCCTTAGTACACCAACGCGCTCGCATGCGAAAGCGATTCGCTGCGAAACACTTGCGATTGCAGAAACGTCTGCGATACACTGCCGGTTTTTATATGGCATGTTTTGTAGAATGAAATCTAGAATTTTAATTTTTTTTTTTAACCTCTTTTTTACCACTGCTGAGCAAAGGTCTTCCCCACTTGCTTCCACCTATCCCTGTCCATAGCGACATTCGACCAATCCGGCTGGAAAGCGTCAAGGTCGTCGCGCCATCTTTTCCTTGGCCTTCCTCTCCGACGTCGACCACCTTCAGGATCCCAGGGTGGATTTTAATATATTGGTGTATATTTTTGCACGTCGCATCGCATTGATTTCTGATTACATGACGCATGGCGAAGCGAAACATGACATTAGCGAATCGCCTACGTCGTCATTGTAACAGCTACTTCGCAGCTACGTGCGAACGTACTGATAAGGATGCAACTATACTAATCTCGTTTAGTTTGAACGAGACACAGCATATACGAAACGCTCTCATCCAACTGACAAGTTTTTTGAAGTTTCGTTGCCGTATGCGAACGCGTGGGTGGACTAAAGGCGTTATTAAATAACTAGCTGTTGCCCGCGGCTTCGCCCGCGTGAGTTTCGCTTAGATGAAAAATCTTTTTGTGTTCCAAACTGTAGTAACCTAAATTCCAGTACCTACTCAAAATTTCAGATCTCTGGTTATCCAATTATATTAGGTACTCGTAGTAAAGTAACGGTGTTAAAATGAATCAAAAGTGATATTTCATTCAATAAACGATCTTCATCTGCTCGTTATCTACAATTTCCCGTGTACCACCACTCCCACCCCGAGTCCCTCTTTGTCTTATCCCGTGTCCTGGCTATTTATACGTCAGTAGAAAATGCTCATTAGGTTGAACGACATTTGCTAAGGCCCCATTTCCATTTATTTTATAGAGTAGCTGGTCTTTTGGAGTTCTTCTTCACATGTTCCATAATCTTCAATTTTTATACGTCAGTAGAAAATGCTCATCAGGTTGAACGACTTTTGATAAGGCGCCATTTCCATATATGTAATAGTGTAGCTGGTCTCTTGGAATTCTTCATCAGATGATCCTGATCTTCGATTTTTATACGTCAATAGAAAATGCTCGTCAGATTGATAAACTTTTGCAAAGGTACCATTTCCATATTTCTTATAGTTTAGCTGTTCTGTTAAGGTTCTTCATCAGGTGTTCCAGTTTTTAAAATTAATTATAGCCTATATGTTGCCAGGCAGCAATACAACAAAAAAAGTTTTATTCAAATCCGTCCAGTAGTTTTTGCGTGAAACGCGTACATACATACATACAGACAGACAGACAAGAAATTCCAAAAAAAATTTTTTGCTTTCTATTATTCTTTTTAAGTGTCCCTCTATCTATTTCAGTAAAAAATACTGCATGTACAGACAAAATATTTTTACTGTTTTATTATATGTATAGATTTCTTCCAATATGTTGCCTAATGAATATGATTTCAAGTAATAGTTGTATCTAGATGGTATCTAGTAAATAAATAAGAAATACACAACGAATTTCCATTGATTCATTGTAAACGTTTTCTACTAAATAGAAGTAAATTCTTAACATAGCAACTGAGTGAAAGGGACACAATGACGGGAAAGTGATTCTCTTTCGGGCACGTTTTTTATTTTAACTATGATTATTTTAAAAACAGTACTATTAACTTCAACATTAAGTTCATTTTTGTTTATCACGGATTTTGAAGTAAACCTTCCAGTTGTACAAAGGTACTTATTACTTCCATGGTCAAATCTTCAAACATACAGACATTTGTAAAAAAGAGTGCGGAACCTCTTTCGCAAATTCTAATTTATTACAATACCAGGCGCCGAATCAAGGAGGTGTGATTTAATTTTGATAGTTGTAAATGATTGACCTTGAATTCAACAGCTGTTTACTGTCATAGTGGTGAATAGTGTTGTGCCAATTCAAATGGGAAAAATGTGTGACTGTATGGTTTTCTTAAAATTAAAAATTAAAACATAAACATTCAAGACTAAAAATGACTGGAACTAATTTAAAACCATTATCACAGTAAGCACAATCGATATGGATATAGGTATTCCGTTACACCTTGTATAAGACTATTATAGAAAGTAATAACTTGTCAGGTTTATGCACATATATATGACCGTGTAATATCCATACTATACTAATATTATAAATGCGAAAGTTTGGATGTGAGTTTGTGAGTTTGTGAGTTTGTGAATTTGTGAGTTTGTGAGTTTGTGAGTTTGTGAGGATGTTTGTTACTCAATCACGCAAAATCTACTGGACGGATTTCGATGAAATTTGGTACAGAGGTAGATAATGACCTGGAATAGCACATAGGCTACTTTTTATCCCGGGAAAAAGCACTGTTCCCGTGGGAAATTCACGCGGGCGAAGCCGCGGGCAAAAGCTAGTCTATTATATATCTTATCTCATTTATCATCATTGTATATGTACCTATATTTTTTCTCACTTGTACTAGTGGTTCGCCGCGAACTTAGAACTCGCGATTATTAATATCTCAAAAACGGCTGAACTGATTTTGTTGCGCAACGAACTTAAAAATTCTATGTTGCTACACGTATTCTTAATATCATCGAAATTAATTCAACGGTTCGAGAGTTATCGTGGAACAAACATACATACAAACAATGTGTTCTCGCCCCAACTTGAGTTCCTAATCCAAATCCTACTAATATTATAAATGCGAAAGTTCGGATGTGAGTTTGTGAGGATGTTTGTTACTCAATCACGCAAAATTTACAGGACGGATTTCGATGAAATTTGGTACACGGGTAGAAAAATACCGGGAATAGCACATAGGGTACTTTTTATCCCGAAATTCCCACGGGAGCAAAGCCCCGGGGCGCAGCTAGCCCTCCTATTGTACATTTAATTTTGCATTTTTTTTGTACTCTCTTTAGTCGTATTTCCTCATGACTGAGGGTCGTGGTCATTATATGGAATGAAACACACACAACGACTCTCTTGACAATTTTAATGGAGTTGCCATTGCCTTCTCCATTTCACACACTAGCAACATCAACCAGAGTGCAGGTTTCCTCACGATGTTTTCCTTAACCGGAAACAAGTGGTGGTCGATAAAAACTAACATGAGTCAGACAAACTCACCCGGGCAGGATTCGAACCTGGGATTTTGCATCCACAGGCGGGCCCTACCACTCGCCCACCACCGCTTCAACTTCGCTTTTTTTGTACAATAAAGGTTAAATAAATAGATAAAGTCAAAGCCATACTTAGCGGCCGCGGCGCCGGCGGTGACGTGGTGCACAGTGAGGGCAGCCGGCACTGACGTCACGGCCACGCTGGCGGCCGCGTCCTGCGCTGACGGGTTCAACACGGCCATGTAGCCCGTGTGCCCGGCCTTCCATCTGGAACGTACATACATATTACACGCCTTTTTCCCGTAGGGGTAGGTAGAGACTAGCGATTTCCACTAGCTTCGATCTTTAAAAAATTACCTTATAGAACCAAATATAAGGTTCATTTCTAAATATTTAGAAAATGGTAAATGTATCATATTTTGATTGGGTTACTGCACAGATAACCCCCAATAGATTGAGTATCATTCAATGCCTGTTCGCGTTGAAAGTCACCAAACTTAGAGGAAGTACGCGGGGGTCGGGAGCGGTAGCTGATGTCAACGAGAAAAGGACACACATATACTTGATACTTGGGAAAGAAAGAGATGCTTGCAAAAGACATCAACGTCACCCCATTTTGGTACTCTAGTTCGCACTGTTACACATAGTTCGACCATTATAAAATGAACTCTGCACGTAATTAAATTAAATTAATTAATAAACTTATCTGTAGAAAGTTATACCATCCTTTTGTAGATTTGATATCCTTGATGATTTTCCGTACCATTTTATGCAACATGTACTCATTTTTACACACTCAACGAACCTTATAGATTTTTTCGGAAATTTTCACGAAACAACCTCACAGGTCTGAGTTCTGGTCGCAACTAATGAAGCAATTTCATTTATACGTGCAAAAGCATGTAAATGCGGTGACCGCGGACGCCCATACAAGCAGAATCTATTGGGGGTTATCTGTGGGTTACTGTAAGTTTGCCATCGCGAAGATTTGCAATCAATTTGAAAGTAATTTTGCCACGGGTAGTTAAAAGTCATAGTTAATTTGCCATCAATGTTTATTTTGCAATAAGTACCGATAGCAAACAAGTTCGCTCATCTAAACATTTGAATAAAATATGTCGCTAACTCATTTGTATTTTTCGCTGAACGTAGAAACTTGAGCAGTTCTTTAAATGAAAAATAAATAAGTAGTACTAAGAAAGCAATTTTGGAATTGGGTGAAAATCGGAATTCGAAAAACTAGCTCCTTATTATTCCTTATTCTATTATTTCAAAGATGTCCTTTATCTGGTTCGGCCACTCTGATGATCTATATACGACAACCATTTAATTTTTAAAGTTTTATGATTTTACCCAAGCCAGTAATATAAAAGTCGGTGATCGATCATCATATTGTTAAACTTCTAGATGTCGATAAATTTAATTTAGTTAATCAGAACTGTGATAAAAGCAAATAAAAAATAGTATTTTTTGTTATTTAGCGTTTGATTTTTCTGTAGCCTGTAATAAAATCTTTGTGATGGCAAATGTAAACAAAATATTAAATAGCGAAGGGACATTAAAAAGAGTAAAAAACACATACCTTGCTACCACTAGCAACTTGACCCCAGTGGTGGTGGAGTTGACGGCCACCACCGCGGTCTGGCCGTGCTGGATGCTGGCGTCTTCGCGGAGAGGGACCAAGTGGGACAGCTGGCCGCTCTGGAATAACATTAAAGGCGGACTTAAAGCCTAGGCCTTTTTCTACCAGTCAACCAACTGGGTGATGTAGAAACAGTAACGTGTAGCAGGTGGAGCAAAATGTCTCAAAGCTACAAACTACTAGCATTTCGGAACGACCACTGCTGAGAAGAAATGCCGAAAGAAACTCATGAAACAGTCTTGGTCGCCTAACATGCCATTAACATAAATACATAAATATTCATATTGCATCGGATTTGAGGGGGAGCGGACTAGGTAACCAGTAGCGGCTTCAGAAGGTACGGGGGTACGTGTAATAGCAGCAGGGCGGATGTCAATTTGTTGCACCCTCCCCCCGCCCGTCTAGGTTGCATAGTCCCCAGAAAAAAAAATCCTGGATCCGCCCTTGAAGGTAACCCTAAAGTCCGTTATTTCATAATTGTCCTATTACGTACACAATCTTACCATGTCTTTTTTATGATTTTACAACAATATAAATTACAATAGACTTTTTAGGAAATATCTTTCGTGATTAACTTTAGAATGTTTAGGTTTGAACTAATATTTGATTTATTTTCAACAAAATTCAACAAAAAGGACTGTGAAAATTGTTTACATAATAGGACAATTAAGAATAAATTGAGTTTACAAATATTATAACTTTGGGTGTGAAGTTGGCAAAATGTACTTGTTAAAATGTAACTAATTAAAATTCAAATCAAGATATTTTCTCATTAATATAAGAAAAGTTCAGGATTTTATTTCAAATTAATTACAGACGACTTTTTGAAACGTCAGTTCACAAGCTAATTAAATTATAAAAAATAAACTCAGATAGACTATGTCACCTAGGAATGCAAGGAATCTAAAAATATCTCACATCAAAATCTGTTAAGCCGTTCAAGACTTATGGTGGAATAAAGAAACTTCCATACATACATACATGAACCCTGAAAACATAACACTCCTTTTTTGGTCAGTCGTGTAAAAATGATAGACTCACGGTAGTAGTGTTGTCCTCCTCATCGAGCTGCGCGAGGTCGATGACCGGCGCGGCGGGCAGCAGCAGCGCGAACTCCGCCAACTCTACCTCGGGGTCTGCCTTCAACTGGGGGAAAATATATATTTTATTTATTATATTTTTCATTACTCATCCTCAGAAAGTAGGTCTGAAGTTGCCTGAGGAGCGGGTCGAAAGTAATACTTTTCAGCCCTAGGGTGAATCGTTTTCTACTGACTTTTTTACGACTGTTAGAAAACGAAAAAAAAGTAAAGTTTGGTTAAAAAGTATTACTTTCAACCCGCTCCTCAGGTGCTTTCCTAGTATTTATAATAAAAAACACAGTGTTGAGCTCGGGTTAAAGACTTATTTGGTCCCTCGAACTATTGGTGCCTTCGCTACGCTCGCCGCCTAACCCCGTCTTGGGACTAAATCAGGTACCTTCCAGTGGCGAAGCGTCCTTAGAACACGATTCCTACCGGCTTCCCTTGGCAGATTCTAATATATACATTTTTTATTATTAACAATAATAGCTTAATCTCGCGGCCTACACTTGCACAAAAATCTATACTCTATACCTCTATACCCATATGACACTCTCTTACCATAAGCCGACGAGCGACGGCATTACCTTAGATAATTTAATATGAGCGCGAGATATAATTACATTGTGCGCACATCATTACATTGCGCACTTTGTAAAAAATATTCTTTAATAGCTGGATTCGACGTACGCAATGTAAACGCCACACGCACGATTTTATTTTGCAGGACGCGAGACGCGGTAGTAAATAACTCGCAAATAATATTGGGAATTTGTAAATTGAAAATGTATGGTGACACACACACAATGACATTACAACTACATATGCAACCACTCGTCGATATAGACAGCGATACAAGCCGATTTAAAATAGCCTACAACGAATCCTTATTGGTAGTTCCTGTTCGCTTGAAAAATTTTCGTCCAATCACAGCGATAATCCGCGAATGTCTAATGTCATGCTAATTCCTCAGATGAAGGAAAAAAGAATAGACATGTACAACTATAGATTGTTATGCCGGGTTTATTATTTTTTACTAAGTCTATTCTAATTCGCTGTTCGGTTCGCTTCGCGCGCATTTGCGCTTTGGTTTGCACTCACACGAGGCGTACCTATGCTAATTATCTATTGTTGTAATATGCGATTAACTTGATTGTGGTATATTATTTAGTTTTGTATAGTGTTTGTAGTTTGTTTCATGGTAAATGTTTGTTTGTTTATTTTTGTTTCTTGTCGTCACGTAGGCTATATGATGAGAAAGGCGGCATTAGTATTAATAGGTTGTTGTCTTACTTCCCGTTGACCTAAAATTATGAAATTTGGCAAAAAGCAAGGTCTAACAGTACTTATACAGGAATAAATCTGAAAATTGTTAATATGTTGTTGGAAGTCCAAAAAAGTGTTACAAACTTATTTTTGCGCTGGATTCAGTATGAATCTTAGGATCGAACTGCAAAGTAAAGTGTGTTTTTGAAACTAGTTGGACTTGTTGTTTAGTTAGAGCTATAATGTGAGATGCTTTGCGTGTACGGAACTCTCGGTGTGCGAGTTTGACTCGCACTTGGCCGGTTTTTTTCTATATATTTATAAAGCGCGTGTGAGTGTTTTTTAAAGCCACTTTTATCATACTCGACATGCACTGTGGCTTCACCTTTGAATATTTTCACCCCACGCCACTGGTACCTTCACCACATTTTTAACATTTTCGAAAGGTCACAATCCTGAATTTACAAAAAAAATGCCTGCAGAGCGTTCCACGCATCGTTACGATACTTGTTGATAGTCTGTGCAATATGCGGCTGTGTCTGCTCCATGCGACACAGTATCTCAATGGACAGTTCTGACGAGACACACATACCTTTGCTATTGTACTTTACACATATATCTTGTGCAATAAAGTTTAAATCCTAATCCTAACTAATATGCGAAAATGAGTTTATTTGTTTGTTACTTCTTCTCGCTTTATCTACTGAACCAATCTTCCTGAAATTTTGCATACACATAGTTAGAAGTACTGAGAAGGACAAGGACCTTTTATCTTGGGAAAAAGCACTGTCCCCGTGGGAAATTCATGCGGGCGAAGCCGCGGGGAAAAGCCTGTAAATAAATAAAATACCTGCAGAGCATTCCACGTGCCGTTGAGATACTTGTTAATGGTCTGCGCGGCCGTGTCTGCTCCATGCGATAGTATCTCTATGGGCGCGGCGCTGGCCGGCGTCAGGGACGACACATTGTGCTGCAGTAGGAACAGCTCAGGGCGAGTTGACTCCTTCAGTGTGAACACGCGTTCGCCTGTTGGACAGACAGGTATACAGGGTGGATTTAAATTTATTGGCATTTCTATTGGTGAAAGTATTCATGAATATGAGCAACATTTTTACGGGATCAGTCACATAAAAAGTGATCGGTCCCATAGAAAATTTATCTTCAACAAACTAACCAATCAAGTGAAAAACTAAGGACTTTTTTTTTTATATAAAAATTTCTAATTACTCGAGCTATCAGAGCTGGCTCTGATATCTAAAAAATCAGCTGTTCTGTACATTTTGGGCGAGTCGGTACTGAATAGTATTGAACAGCAGATTTTTTATATATCAAAGTCGGTCCTATACAAGAAGTTACAGTCCCTGCACAAAAATTTAATTTTTGGTACAAGCTTTTATTGTCGCTAGTGGGAGATCTTTTGATAAATTAAATGCGTGACAAATATTTTATGTCAATGCTGATGCTGTTAACCGTTGAGGAGTTCCCTCGTTGGGAGCTTATCAAGGTCGCACAATCAATACATATCCCCCCCCCCCCCCTTTTAGTCGTAATCCTCATGTATTTATCATTTGCGAACTAAAGCCACGCATAAAATTTCATGTCATGTCCGTGCTGTGAACCGTTGAGGAGTTGCCTCGTTGGAAACAGATTCTCGATGCAGCATCAGGTCACGCTCACCACAATCCTTTAGATTCGCCGCCTTTTCTCCACTTACGCTTTGGTGGCGGTAGTAACCTAAGCCACAGGGCGGGCGCTTCATAGAAACGGGGCGTCAAGTATACCTACTACTACTACAAATGAAACTGTATATCCGTGAACACGTTAGTAACACGTCAATGTGTGCGTTTTCATAGTCATAGCGTCCCAAAACACACAAGTACGGGGAGCGCGGGGGGTGCCATATTGCGGGAGGGGCAGGGAGTTTCCTTTCTGCACGTAATTTTCTGACGTCAACTAACTAAAAAATAAGTACATATTTGACGGTTTAAAAGTGCTATTTTTAAGCCCATTGAAAATCATTTTCGTTTAATTTTAATCGGTGAATACATACCAGCAGCCACCGCCGCGGCCCAGTGCTGCAGCAAGCTGTCCAGCTCGGGCTGGTCGCTGGTGTGCTGGTGTCTCCAGAACACGTAGACTCGTGACCAGTAGTTGTTCTCATTGCCTATATACATACCAGCAGCCACCGCCGCGGCCCAGTGCTGCAGCAAGCTGTCCAGCTCGGGCTGGTCGCTGGTGTGCTGGTGTCTCCAGAACACGTAGACTCGTGACCAGTAGTTGTTCTCATTGCCTATATACACCAGCAGCCACCGCCGACAGTGCTGCAGCAAGCTGTCCAGCTCGGGCTGGTCGCTGGTGTGCTGGTGTCTTGTGTGACCAGTAGTTGTCACATTCAGTGCTATACTCGTAGACTCGTGACCAGTAGTTGTTCTCATTGCCTATATACATACCAGCAGCCACCGCCGCGGCCCAGTGCTGCAGCAAGCTGTCCAGCTCGGGCTGGTCGCTGGTGTGCTGGTGTCTCCAGAACACGTAGACTCGTGACCAGTAGTTGTTCTCATTGCCTATATACATACCAGCAGCCACCGCCGCGGCCCAGTGCTGCAGCAAGCTGTCCAGCTCGGGCTGGTCGCTGGTGTGCTGGTGTCTCCAGAACACGTAGACTCGTGACCAGTAGTTGTTCTCATTGCCTATATACATACCAGCAGCCACCGCCGCGGCCCAGTGCTGCAGCAAGCTGTCCAGCTCGGGCTGGTCGCTGGTGTGCTGGTGTCTCCAGAACACGTAGACTCGTGACCAGTAGTTGTTCTCATTGCCTATATACATACCAGCAGCCACCGCCGCGGCCCAGTGCTGCAGCAAGCTGTCCAGCTCGGGCTGGTCGCTGGTGTGCTGGTGTCTCCAGAACACGTAGACTCGTGACCAGTAGTTGTTCTCATTGCCTATATACATACCAGCAGCCACCGCCGCGGCCCAGTGCTGCAGCAAGCTGTCCAGCTCGGGCTGGTCGCTGGTGTGCTGGTGTCTCCAGAACACGTAGACTCGTGACCAGTAGTTGTTCTCATTGCCTATATACATACCAGCAGCCACCGCCGCGGCCCAGTGCTGCAGCAAGCTGTCCAGCTCGGGCTGGTCGCTGGTGTGCTGGTGTCTCCAGAACACGTAGACTCGTGACCAGTAGTTGTTCTCATTGCCTATATACATACCAGCAGCCACCGCCGCGGCCCAGTGCTGCAGCAAGCTGTCCAGCTCGGGCTGGTCGCTGGTGTGCTGGTGTCTCCAGAACACGTAGACTCGTGACCAGTAGTTGTTCTCATTGCCTATATACATACCAGCAGCCACCGCCGCGGCCCAGTGCTGCAGCAAGCTGTCCAGCTCGGGCTGGTCGCTGGTGTGCTGGTGTCTCCAGAACACGTAGACTCGTGACCAGTAGTTGTTCTCATTGCCTATATACATACCAGCAGCCACCGCCGCGGCCCAGTGCTGCAGCAAGCTGTCCAGCTCGGGCTGGTCGCTGGTGTGCTGGTGTCTCCAGAACACGTAGACTCGTGACCAGTAGTTGTTCTCATTGCCTATATACATACCAGCAGCCACCGCCGCGGCCCAGTGCTGCAGCAAGCTGTCCAGCTCGGGCTGGTCGCTGGTGTGCTGGTGTCTCCAGAACACGTAGACTCGTGACCAGTAGTTGTTCTCATTGCCTATATACATACCAGCAGCCACCGCCGCGGCCCAGTGCTGCAGCAAGCTGTCCAGCTCGGGCTGGTCGCTGGTGTGCTGGTGTCTCCAGAACACGTAGACTCGTGACCAGTAGTTGTTCTCATTGCCTATATACATACCAGCAGCCACCGCCGCGGCCCAGTGCTGCAGCAAGCTGTCCAGCTCGGGCTGGTCGCTGGTGTGCTGGTGTCTCCAGAACACGTAGACTCGTGACCAGTAGTTGTTCTCATTGCCTATATACATACCAGCAGCCACCGCCGCGGCCCAGTGCTGCAGCAAGCTGTCCAGCTCGGGCTGGTCGCTGGTGTGCTGGTGTCTCCAGAACACGTAGACTCGTGACCAGTAGTTGTTCTCATTGCCTATATACATACCAGCAGCCACCGCCGCGGCCCAGTGCTGCAGCAAGCTGTCCAGCTCGGGCTGGTCGCTGGTGTGCTGGTGTCTCCAGAACACGTAGACTCGTGACCAGTAGTTGTTCTCATTGCCTATATACATACCAGCAGCCACCGCCGCGGCCCAGTGCTGCAGCAAGCTGTCCAGCTCGGGCTGGTCGCTGGTGTGCTGGTGTCTCCAGAACACGTAGACTCGTGACCAGTAGTTGTTCTCATTGCCTATATACATACCAGCAGCCACCGCCGCGGCCCAGTGCTGCAGCAAGCTGTCCAGCTCGGGCTGGTCGCTGGTGTGCTGGTGTCTCCAGAACACGTAGACTCGTGACCAGTAGTTGTTCTCATTGCCTATATACATACCAGCAGCCACCGCCGCGGCCCAGTGCTGCAGCAAGCTGTCCAGCTCGGGCTGGTCGCTGGTGTGCTGGTGTCTCCAGAACACGTAGACTCGTGACCAGTAGTTGTTCTCATTGCCTATATACATACCAGCAGCCACCGCCGCGGCCCAGTGCTGCAGCAAGCTGTCCAGCTCGGGCTGGTCGCTGGTGTGCTGGTGTCTCCAGAACACGTAGACTCGTGACCAGTAGTTGTTCTCATTGCCTATATACATACCAGCAGCCACCGCCGCGGCCCAGTGCTGCAGCAAGCTGTCCAGCTCGGGCTGGTCGCTGGTGTGCTGGTGTCTCCAGAACACGTAGACTCGTGACCAGTAGTTGTTCTCATTGCCTATATACATACCAGCAGCCACCGCCGCGGCCCAGTGCTGCAGCAAGCTGTCCAGCTCGGGCTGGTCGCTGGTGTGCTGGTGTCTCCAGAACACGTAGACTCGTGACCAGTAGTTGTTCTCATTGCCTATATACATACCAGCAGCCACCGCCGCGGCCCAGTGCTGCAGCAAGCTGTCCAGCTCGGGCTGGTCGCTGGTGTGCTGGTGTCTCCAGAACACGTAGACTCGTGACCAGTAGTTGTTCTCATTGCCTATATACATACCAGCAGCCACCGCCGCGGCCCAGTGCTGCAGCAAGCTGTCCAGCTCGGGCTGGTCGCTGGTGTGCTGGTGTCTCCAGAACACGTAGACTCGTGACCAGTAGTTGTTCTCATTGCCTATATACATACCAGCAGCCACCGCCGCGGCCCAGTGCTGCAGCAAGCTGTCCAGCTCGGGCTGGTCGCTGGTGTGCTGGTGTCTCCAGAACACGTAGACTCGTGACCAGTAGTTGTTCTCATTGCCTATATACATACCAGCAGCCACCGCCGCGGCCCAGTGCTGCAGCAAGCTGTCCAGCTCGGGCTGGTCGCTGGTGTGCTGGTGTCTCCAGAACACGTAGACTCGTGACCAGTAGTTGTTCTCATTGCCTATATACATACCAGCAGCCACCGCCGCGGCCCAGTGCTGCAGCAAGCTGTCCAGCTCGGGCTGGTCGCTGGTGTGCTGGTGTCTCCAGAACACGTAGACTCGTGACCAGTAGTTGTTCTCATTGCCTATATACATACCAGCAGCCACCGCCGCGGCCCAGTGCTGCAGCAAGCTGTCCAGCTCGGGCTGGTCGCTGGTGTGCTGGTGTCTCCAGAACACGTAGACTCGTGACCAGTAGTTGTTCTCATTGCCTATATACATACCAGCAGCCACCGCCGCGGCCCAGTGCTGCAGCAAGCTGTCCAGCTCGGGCTGGTCGCTGGTGTGCTGGTGTCTCCAGAACACGTAGACTCGTGACCAGTAGTTGTTCTCATTGCCTATATACATACCAGCAGCCACCGCCGCGGCCCAGTGCTGCAGCAAGCTGTCCAGCTCGGGCTGGTCGCTGGTGTGCTGGTGTCTCCAGAACACGTAGACTCGTGACCAGTAGTTGTTCTCATTGCCTATATACATACCAGCAGCCACCGCCGCGGCCCAGTGCTGCAGCAAGCTGTCCAGCTCGGGCTGGTCGCTGGTGTGCTGGTGTCTCCAGAACACGTAGACTCGTGACCAGTAGTTGTTCTCATTGCCTATATACATACCAGCAGCCACCGCCGCGGCCCAGTGCTGCAGCAAGCTGTCCAGCTCGGGCTGGTCGCTGGTGTGCTGGTGTCTCCAGAACACGTAGACTCGTGACCAGTAGTTGTTCTCATTGCCTATATACATACCAGCAGCCACCGCCGCGGCCCAGTGCTGCAGCAAGCTGTCCAGCTCGGGCTGGTCGCTGGTGTGCTGGTGTCTCCAGAACACGTAGACTCGTGACCAGTAGTTGTTCTCATTGCCTATATACATACCAGCAGCCACCGCCGCGGCCCAGTGCTGCAGCAAGCTGTCCAGCTCGGGCTGGTCGCTGGTGTGCTGGTGTCTCCAGAACACGTAGACTCGTGACCAGTAGTTGTTCTCATTGCCTATATACATACCAGCAGCCACCGCCGCGGCCCAGTGCTGCAGCAAGCTGTCCAGCTCGGGCTGGTCGCTGGTGTGCTGGTGTCTCCAGAACACGTAGACTCGTGACCAGTAGTTGTTCTCATTGCCTATATACATACCAGCAGCCACCGCCGCGGCCCAGTGCTGCAGCAAGCTGTCCAGCTCGGGCTGGTCGCTGGTGTGCTGGTGTCTCCAGAACACGTAGACTCGTGACCAGTAGTTGTTCTCATTGCCTATATACATACCAGCAGCCACCGCCGCGGCCCAGTGCTGCAGCAAGCTGTCCAGCTCGGGCTGGTCGCTGGTGTGCTGGTGTCTCCAGAACACGTAGACTCGTGACCAGTAGTTGTTCTCATTGCCTATATACATACCAGCAGCCACCGCCGCGGCCCAGTGCTGCAGCAAGCTGTCCAGCTCGGGCTGGTCGCTGGTGTGCTGGTGTCTCCAGAACACGTAGACTCGTGACCAGTAGTTGTTCTCATTGCCTATATACATACCAGCAGCCACCGCCGCGGCCCAGTGCTGCAGCAAGCTGTCCAGCTCGGGCTGGTCGCTGGTGTGCTGGTGTCTCCAGAACACGTAGACTCGTGACCAGTAGTTGTTCTCATTGCCTATATACATACCAGCAGCCACCGCCGCGGCCCAGTGCTGCAGCAAGCTGTCCAGCTCGCTGGTCGCTGGTGTGCTGGTGTCTCCAGAACACGTAGACTCGTGACCAGTAGTTGTTCTCATTGCCTATATACATACCAGCAGCCACCGCCGCGGCCCAGGTGCTGCAGCAAGCTGTCCAGCTCGGGCTGGTCGCTGGTGTGCGTTCCAGAACACGTAGACTCGTGACCAGTAGTTGTTCTCATTGCCTATACATACCAGCAGCCACCGCCGCGGCCCAGTGCTGCAGCAAGCTGTCCAGCTCGGGCTGGTCGCTGGTGTGCTGGTGTCTCCAGAACACGTAGACTCGTGACCAGTAGTTGTTCTCATTGCCTATATACATACCAGCAGCCACCGCCGCGGCCCAGTGCTGCAGCAAGCTGTCCAGCTCGGGCTGGTCGCTGGTGTGCTGGTGTCTCCAGAACACGTAGACTCGTGACCAGTAGTTGTTCTCATTGCCTATATACATACCAGCAGCCACCGCCGCGGCCCAGTGCTGCAGCAAGCTGTCCAGCTCGGGCTGGTCGCTGGTGTGCTGGTGTCTCCAGAACACGTAGACTCGTGACCAGTAGTTGTTCTCATTGCCTATATACATACCAGCAGCCACCGCCGCGGCCCAGTGCTGCAGCAAGCTGTCCAGCTCGGGCTGGTCGCTGGTGTGCTGGTGTCTCCAGAACACGTAGACTCGTGACCAGTAGTTGTTCTCATTGCCTATATACATACCAGCAGCCACCGCCGCGGCCCAGTGCTGCAGCAAGCTGTCCAGCTCGGGCTGGTCGCTGGTGTGCTGGTGTCTCCAGAACACGTAGACTCGTGACCAGTAGTTGTTCTCATTGCCTATATACATACCAGCAGCCACCGCCGCGGCCCAGTGCTGCAGCAAGCTGTCCAGCTCGGGCTGGTCGCTGGTGTGCTGGTGTCTCCAGAACACGTAGACTCGTGACCAGTAGTTGTTCTCATTGCCTATATACATACCAGCAGCCACCGCCGCGGCCCAGTGCTGCAGCAAGCTGTCCAGCTCGGGCTGGTCGCTGGTGTGCTGGTGTCTCCAGAACACGTAGACTCGTGACCAGTAGTTGTTCTCATTGCCTATATACATACCAGCAGCCACCGCCGCGGCCCAGTGCTGCAGCAAGCTGTCCAGCTCGGGCTGGTCGCTGGTGTGCTGGTGTCTCCAGAACACGTAGGAGTCGTGAGTGGCCCCGAGCGAGCTGTGCGATGTTTCCTTTTCTTCTTCGGGTAGACTCGCGTTCACCAGTAGTTGCCGCGCGTTCACCAATCTGACAAAATAAAATAAATAAAATAAAATTCTTTTATTTCAGGCGTAACCCATAGCACAGGGCGGGCGCTTTATAGAAACAGGAAGTCAAATATACCTACTAATCTACGTCAAATGAAACTATATCCGTGAACACGTCAGTAACACGTCAATGTGTACGTTTTCATAGTCTCGTCCCAATACACACAAGAACGGGGGAGAAGTGCAGGAGGTGCGGGGAGTGCCATATTGCGGGAGGGGCAGGGAGTTTCCTTTCTGTACGTAGTACTTATATTACTTATGTGCCCATAGTGTGTAGTAAATATAACAATATAACGTGTGTTAAAAAAATCCGGTCAAGCGTGAGTTGGATGGACTTGAGTAAATACAATGACAAATCAGAACAGATCGAGTTACCCCAAATGCATGTATCAACGATACTAAAATACCCAAGCCAGGACAAGTATGGGACTTGTCTTGGGTGTTTATTTAAAGGATTTTGCCCGCGTCTTCGCTCGCGTGTATTACCAACGGGAACAGTACTTTGTCCCTATGTCCTTCTCAATATGTTTATGCAAAATTTCAGGAAGATTGGTTCAGAAGATAAAGCGTGAAGAGCTAACAAACAAACAAATAAACAACCAAACAAACTCATTTTCGCATCTATAATTTTTGTCAGGATTTCATTAAGAGTGTATCACGTCCGCGCGCCCGACCGAGTTTAGGTATTTGATAGACCTCAGCTGGTTGTGTGCAAGTCACACGCACACATCGACGTGAGATTGCCGCCAACCCGAAGTAATAAGTGACAGGGATCCGGCAAAGGATTTGTTGGTACCTATATAATTTTTTTTTCTTGTTTTATGGTAATGAATACTAAAAATAAAATTACGACCATTTTCTTATGTAAAACATACTTGGCGCGACTTGGCAGTAAAATGGACACGAATGCCGCTACAGAAAATAGCATGACCGTCGTGCCAGGATGCTAAGATGTTAAACATCTGCCTGACATCCCATGAAGGCCGATTTTTCGGGATGAGGTTTACAAAAATAGTATTTTTGGATCCAAGATGGCGGACAACTTTTTTTTAATTTTGCAATATGGGTATCGTTTAATAAGTGTTTCAGTGCGCTGATTACGAAAATAACATTTATTTTGAAATCCAAGATGGCGGTCAACTTTTTTTTCACGTTTACAATATGGGTATGGTTATATAGGTATTTCGGTGCGCTGATGACAAAAATAACATTTATTTTGAGATCCAAGATGGCGGACAATTTTTTTTTTCAATTTTGCAATATGGTTAACATGTTGTAGGTTTTTGAGGACGCTGATGACGAAAATAACATTTATTTTGAGGACGCTGATGACGAAAATAACATTTATTTTGAGATCCAAGATGGCGGACAACTTTTTTTTCAATTTTACAATATGGGTATGTTTTTATAGGTTTTTCGGTGCGCTAATGACAAAAATAACATTTATTTTGAGATCCAAGATGGCGGGCAGTTTTTTTTTTTCAAGTTTATAATATGGGTATGGTTATATAGGTATTTCGGTGCGCTGATGACAAAAATAACATTTATTTTGAGATCCAAGATGGAGGACAGTTTTTTATTTTATTTTACAATATGGGTATCGTTTTCTAGGTTTTTGGGGACGCTGATGACGAAAATAACATTTATTTTGAGATCCAAGATGGAGGACAGTTTTATATTTTATTATACAATATGGGTATCATTTTTTAGGTTTCTGGGGACGCTGATGACGAAAATAACATTTATTTTGAGATCCAAGATGGCTGACAGTTTTTTTATTTTACAATATGGGTATCGTTTAATAGGTTTTCGGGGACGCTGATCTTAAAATAAATGTTATTTTGGTCATCAGCGTCTCCAAAAACCCATAAAACGATACCCATATTGTAAAATAAAATAAAAAACTGTCCTCCATCTTGGATCTCAAAATAAATGTTATTTTCGTCATCAGCGTCCCCAAAAACCTAAAAAATGATACCCATATTGTAAGATAAAATAAAAAATTGTCCGCCATCTTGGATCTCAAAAAAAATGTTATTTTCGTAATCAGCGTCCCCAAAACCTAAAAAATGATACCCATATTGTAAGATAAAATAAAAAATTGTCCGCCATCTTGGATCTCAAAATAAATGTTATTTTCGTCATCAGCGTCCCCAAAAACCTAGAAAACGATACCCATATTGTAAAATAAAATAAAAAACTGTCCTCCATCTTGGATCTCAAAATAAATGTTATTTTCGTCATCAGTGTCCCCAAAAACCTATATAACCATACCCATATTGTAAACTTGAAAAAAAAACTGCCCGCCATCTTGGATCTCAAAATAAATGTTATTTTTGTCATTAGCGCACCGAAAAACCTATAAAAACATACCCATATTGTAAAATTGAAAAAAAAGTTGTCCGCCATCTTGGATCTCAAAAAAAAATGTTATTTTCGTAATCAGCGCACTGAAAAACTTATGAAACGATATACATATCGCAAATTAAAAAAAAAAGTTGTCCGCCATCATGGATCTTGATTTAGATTTATTTTGATTTTTATGATTTCGATTTCTATGATTTCGATTTATTACGATTTCTATGATTGCGATTTATTACGATTTCTATGATTTCGATTTATTACGATTTCTATGATTTCGATTTATTACGATTTCTATGATTGCGATTTATTACGATTTCTATTTCATCAAAAATTGTCGTGCATCATTAATGAGTAAGAAAATGGTACCTATATAAATTTTAAAAAGATTAAAAGTAATAAATATGTAACTCTGATCTACATTACTCTCTGCTGTCTGTGAATACATGAACACGCGAAAATTAAATGCCTCCCGAGCAGCAGAGCGACGTGGATTCCCCTTGACTCTTACCGGCAGACTGATTTTTCGTGGGCTTGGAACTCGTATATATTGAGCGATGGCATTGCCATACAAAAAATGTATGGGGAATTTCTTAGTGAATTGTTACGATATATAATAAGTTATTTTTCAAAAATCTAAAACGAGCAACTTGTAGCTAGTTTAATAAACTCGCGATTTAACATTATGTAGAAATTATAATTTGTGTTTTACATAATGATTTCGTTAAAGCCGTGAACCTTGTTTTTCGTATTTTTCGTGTTTTCTGGAAGGTTTTTACGCAAAAATAAAAGGCAAAATATTTTTATCTGTCTCGTATAAGTAGCAGTTTTTTGAGAAGCCTATAGTACTATTTTGATTATCAATAATGATCTAGTTTTGGCACCAGGGTCAATTCAGTAACGCCTGTTTTGGCTAAAAACGTGTGATGCAGGCTTAAAGAATATCAATAAATATGTATTACCTATGAAAAAGCTAGTAATTTCATTATATCAAACAAGTAAAGGGACGGTCAAAAAGTAATAAGGGTAAAACTAACCTCACGCCATCGACTCCAGCCTTGACATACGTCAGCAGGACATCATCGAAGTGTTTCTTGACCGCCGGGTTCCTGAAGTTGAGGTCCGGCTGGTCGGCCCGGAACTGGTGTAAGTAGAACTCCTTGCGTTCCGGGTGGAGGGTCCAAGCTGGCTCGTTTAGGGTTGATACCTGACAGAAAACACGTTATTTCACTCAATTCTTCTATAAGTGACTGACTGATATAGTGATCTATCAGCGCACAGCCCAAACCACTGGACGGATCGGGCTGAAATTTGGCATGCAGGTAGATGTTATGACGTAGGCATCCGCTAAGAAAGGATTAACGCGAGCGAAACCGCGGGCAAAAGCTAGTACAGATATATTAACGGTGTGCTCACATGCTCTTAATAGCAAGTTATTCGTAGTGTTCAACAAAATATAAAACGAAAGGTTTTATATTTTGTTTTTATCTGTGAGGACCTGTGACGATAGAATAGTTAGCAAATGAGCCACTTCTCTCTCTCTCTCAGCCAAAAGACGTCCACTGCTGGACAAAGGCCTCCCCAAGGATTTCCACAACGACCGGTCCTGCGCTGCCCGCATCCATGCGCATCCCGCGACCTTCACTAGGTCGTCGGTCCACCGAGTTAGTTAATAATTAGCAAATGAGCCACTTTAAGTGACTCATTTGCTAACTATTTTATTTATATATTTAAGACTGAAATACACGTGAAATACGTGAGGGACCGCAGTCTTTTAACTCAAACACTAACAACTTTTTTAATGACCAGTTATACGAGTGGCTTGGCATTGGAACTGATGAACAACTGTAAAATAACTATTAATATTAATATTTATTTCAATTCAATTTGTTATAATACTTTGGGTAATATATAAGTGCTATAAATGAGATTATAATCCTATCCTAATCCTATCCTAACTAATATTATAAATGCGAAAGTGAGTTTGTTTATTTAATTGTTTGTTTGTTTGTAACCTCTTCACGCTTTATCTACTGAACCAATCTTCCTGAAATTTCGCATACACATACATACAAATTTCGCACCGACATAGGGTACCTTTCATCCCGGGAAAAAGCACTGTTCCTGTGGGAAATTCACGCGGGCGAAGCTGCGGGCAAAAGCTAGTAAATAATAAGTATAGTCCTTCGCAGTACTTATAACAAGGAAATAAATAAACAATCAAACTCACTTTCGCATTTATAATATTAGTTAAGATGAGTATATTATACACCTCTTTTACAAGTCACGCCAATAAAAGTTAAACCTAGTTTTTAAAAATATTATAGTAGAAAATAAGTATACTACTTAGTAGAAAAATAATAATTATAGTAGTAATGATCGACTCACCCACTGGTTAGGCGGCTTAGCATTCCCCGCGCTATCGTACTCAGTGGGTTTCCTCCAGGTGAAGTAGTCCTCGAACTCGGCCGAGCGGTTGGCGCTCAGTTGGAACCAGGCAGACGAGTTGGACACGAAGTTTGGTGTCAAGTCCACTATCACCCTGGAAGTACATACATACATCTTCTTATCGAGTGTGTTATTACTAACACTGGTATCAGATTTTATTCAAGTTGCCTAAAGGCATCTGACATGACTTTTACGACTACCGCCATCTAGTGGCAGTAGCCGTATACACACTAGTAAACTAAACAGTCAGCCAATGTGTAGGTTTTCTCACGATGTTTTCCTTCACCGGAAGCAGGTGGTGGTCTATGAGAAAACTACCATACATGAGTCAGATTCGTCTACAAACTCATGTGACACAGGTAGGATTTGAACCCGGGTCCTAAGGGTCCTCTCCTCAGGCGGGTGTCATTACCACTTAGCTACCACCGCTTCAAACATACATAATATCACGCCTTTTCCCAGTGGGGGTAGGCAGACTAGCGATTTCCACTTGCTACGATCTCTCATGATCTCTCATGCTTCCACTACTTATCACTCTCTTCATACATGCTCTCCGGTTATGGGTGGTCCTAATTACATATTATGTTATCCCAATTAAAATATGAAAATATAAAAAATATAGAAAAAAGGTAAGTAAAAAGCTAGTTGTATTTGTGACGTATTGGGTTCCTTGCAAACTTGGAAAAAAAACAATTATCGGATTTCCCTTTACTTTTTTACCTAGATAGATTAAAAGTGAGATACGTACTTATTATTTGGGACTAACTGTATTTTCTTGTGCCACTTTTACTGCAAATAAATATTCATTCATTCATTTAGTCTTTCTTAAACTGTCGCAGTTGTTTATTAAAGGGACTTTTATTCGTAAACACATCGTTACTGAGACAATGTGATAAGTACTCTCTTATAAAAATTAGATATGGTGAAAAACTTCCATGCGATAGCTCAGTTGGAAGAGCAAGGTCGTATAAAGACCTGGTCGCGGGTTCAAGTCCTGCTCGCATGGAATTATTTACCATATCTAATTTCTAACAATGTGATACGGTCTTAAATTGGATACACATCATGCTCGTGACTGTATGTTATGTATACCAATGAATAAAAGTCCCGTTAATAAACATGCGCGAAAGTTTAAGAAAGACTAAATGAATGAATGAAAGAATATTTATTTGCAGTAAAAGTGACATAGTTTTATTTCTCTTCAGTTGCACCAATTCCACTATTGATCCCTTTCTTCCCTTTTCTTGAATAAACCAACTTTCATCCTCAAAAAATCCTCAAATGTTACAATAAGTACTCACTTTACTCCATAATTCTTAGCCTTCTCCACGAACTTCTTGATCGTCTCCACCAGTTCAGGTTTCTCCAGCACCTCGTATGTAGGCACCGCGTCCACAAACACCCCCTGAACCTTGTTGCTCTGTAGGAAGGGAAGCTTCTCCTCGATTTCTGGGAGGCTGTCCAGGGGGGTTAAGTCCACAAGCGGACCTTTCTCGTACCTGGTAGGGTAAATAATATTGATTAATAACTAATAGATATAACACTATTTCACAAGATCAATATAGAGCATAGATTTAGTATGATACTCGTACTATATAAAACTTTATCTAAGAATAAAAAATCCTTTTTTCTATGACTGCAATTTGTTATGTGAACTAAATAAATAAAATAAAAAATATAGAATCCCACATAAACGAATAAATTCAATAAATAAAACGCTTAAAATTTAAAATAATTTTCAACTCCATTACAAGATTAAAACCAGGGCGCCGATTATATTAATTACAATCGTATATGTCTCAAAAGCCTAAGAAATTAAAATAAAGTGACAAGATCTCTGTAAGACTTCATGTTTTATTACGATTTCTTTGGCTTTTGAGACACAATTGAGGCACGACATCTAAGTTTGTAATTTGTAGACTCAAGGGCCAGATTTAATAAATCGGAATAAGATCCATTTCTCATTTACTTAATGTTTTTTTAAACCTGTGAACCTTAAATGTGATTACATAGGGTTCATTTTTAGGGTTCCGTACTCCGACAAAAAAACCCTTATAAGATCGTTCAGTCCGTCCGTCCTAGTCTGTCACAGCAGAATATCTTCTACGTTTATAGACTGATTTGCATGTAACTTGGTTCGAGGATACTTCACATATAGAACTCATTTTTAAAAATACAAAAAATTAAAATTACCCCTTTTTAAGGGTACCTCCCCATACATGTAAAGGGGGGGTGAATTATTTTTTTGAGTGCACCCCCTTGTGTGTGGTATTGTTGAAAAGGACTGTGAAAATAAGGCAGCGTTTCCATACAAAACTTTTTTATCAGCTTTACCATTTGCGAGATATAGCCCGCCAAAGTCGTTTACACGGTGCCCCCTGTAATTTCTAAAGTCTTGGACCTATAAACTTCAAATCACCCACGTAAAGAAACAGGCGCGGAAACTCTTATTCAAAATTGTTACGGGTATCCTTTGATGAATACTTTTGAAATTCTAAATGAAATAAAAATATATACTTTTTCCAAAAGAACGCAAGAAATGCAAAACAGCGCGGTGCCAAAAATGACTACGGAACCCTACTTTATGCGTGATCCGACACGCACTTGGCCGGTTTTCAAATACACTGACCATGTCTTGGGCGGCGGTGGGGAGCACTTGGGTGCGCAGACGATGATGGCGACGGCGCCGGCCAGCATGGCCAGCCACAGCACCCAGAACAGCAGGAACATGGACCAGCGCAGGCGCACCCAGAACGGGTCGTCCGCGTACTTGAGCAGCTCCTCCTTGGTCAGCCCGGAGTATTGCTGGAAAGATGATAATCAAGACATATAATTAACTGTAACTGGTCTGTCTGTACATAGAATTTATTTAAGAATAAAAACTATGAGGGGTCTTCGTGGGGCCAATAGAAGACAAAACCATGTTTTGTAGAATTTTTGTCTGTCTGTCAGTTTTCTACGTACGCAAAAACTACTGGACTAAATTTGATGCAGTCCTCACTGTTTTATTATAACTTAAAATCTGGCGTAAAAATAAAAGTTTCATCTTAAACTTAGAACCTGAGAGATGCGCTATTAATAAATAACTTTAAACTAGACACTTCATAATATAATGCAGATTTGTGTTCGGAGTGCAGTTTGCTATGGACAAACACTAGTTTTTTATTATATAGTAATATAAAAACATACATACAACAAAACAAATGTAATGTTATGAATTATAGTCTATGTACAGTCAGCTGCAAAGAAACCTGACCCTCCTTAGGTAGGGTTCAGTGAGATAGATCAGGTTTCTCCATAGCTAATAAAAAATATTTTTTATATTTTATTTTATGCATGTAAAATAGACACCAAATATAAAATCCTCAAACACACATCGAAACTTTCGCATTTTTAATATTAGTTTAATTATTTAATAGCCATCAATATCCCGCAGTACTGTGTAAAGACCTCTTCTTCTTCCAAGACTTTCAATCTAAGGCCTTATAATATTTTTAAATTACTAACTCGTTCTTCAAATCGTAGGGGACCATCATCAGACTCTGACCCAATTCTCAACAGCTCCCTCAATGAGACGTCACCGATGAAGTGCTACATTCAATTATGTCCAAAACATATTTATTCTTACAATCTAACTTGAACACTTGTTAGTCATAAAGTAACGGAGATTCACTAAATATGTTAATCATTTTGTTATTATGACGTTCAAACGCAAATTATATGGTTTAATTTGACACTTTTGTTTTTTAACAAAAAGTTTTAACTACAATAATTTTTTTGATTAAAATATTCGAATGATAATGGTTTGTATTATTAGGTACTACTTAGTTGACGAAGATATTAAATAATTATTTTCTCTTATGAATGTTTGTATAACAATTAGGTATCCTACAAACAACTTCTGATTGTTCAATTTGTTGTCCATAAAGCTCAATTAACTAAGTGGATAATTAAGTTAGACGCTAAAGTAGGTACTGCAAAACAAATTGAGTTTTAAATATCATTTTCACTTATCATGCTCTGAAAGTGCTTATTTGTGCAGGATATAGGCTGCACAAAATCTAATTTTGTGCACAAGGGCATTAACCTATCTACTCATAAATGTATCTATTATATTAAGGCAAAGAAAATGAGCCATACAGCCAAACACGATAAAAAGTTCATAGATAGAATTTGTTTTTTTTATAATATTTACTTTTAATTTATTTGCCTTATGTGTTTTTTAAGACATAAAAGATTTTAAAATTTAAATTCAAGTACGGTACATATTATGTTATTTAATTAATTTAATAATATTATTACAAAATTAATTTAATAGTAGGCTGTATAGGTCTGCAGCCCAAGCCTATCAATGTCGTAAGATTAAAAAAAAATGAAGCGGCGGGAAACAGCTCTTGTTTTTTCGTGCGTTTATTAATTTCTTCAATTTGATTTATTTCCTCGCAATCAAAGTGAAAAGCAGAGTTTATAACTCGTCTACAAAACGTTTTGTGCACTTGTTGTAAAATCTACTATTAAACACTAAAGAATGAAAATTTTCTTAATTTCAAGCAGAAAATGCTTATGGACCATACTTTTGGGTGCACGTAAAAACTTGGGTTACTTTGTACTTGCTCCTATGTCTTACTCGACGAATCAGACTACGACAACTTAGGTATCAATATGCAAGACATTGAACTATTTCCACAGAAAGACAGTAGCTATGTTACTTACCTTCTTATTGGCGCTCAGCTTAATCTTGGCGTGTCGCCATTCGCGAAGTACTTGGCGTCCGCCATTTCCACACAAACCTCCTTCTCGCCAAGGTCTAAAGACAGAGCTACTGCCACAGCAGGACAGTGGCTACGTTACTCACCCTCTTATTGGCGTCCAGCTCGATCTTGGCGTCGCCATTCCTGTGGTGGCAGACGACGTACTTGGCGTCCGCCATATCCACACAAACCTTCTCGCCAAAGTTTTTAGAAGAAAGAACTATTGCCACCGCAGGACAAGGACAGTGGCTACGTTACTCACCCTCTTATTGGCGTCCAACTCAATCTAAGCGTTTCCATTCCTGTGGTCGCCGACGAAGTACTTGACGTCCCCCATATCCAAACAAACCTCGCCAAAGTTTTTAGAAGAAAGAACTATTGCCACCACAGGACAGCGGCTACGTTACTCACCCTCTTATTGGCGTCCAGCTCGATCTTGGCGTCCCCATTCCTGTGGTCGCCGACGACGTACTTGGCGTCCGCCATGTCTACGCAGACAATCTTCTCGGCCAGGTCGTTCTTCAGCAGGCGTTCCTCTGCCTCGTCGACCTTCTCCTTGGACTTGCTGAGATTCGACTTGGATGTGCGGAATCCTAAAATAAAAATATTAATAAGGTTTTTTTTTCAGTACAATGTGGTTAGTTATTCAAAGGCCTGAACATAATTATCATGAAAATTTTTAGACTCTCATTTGACAAAAAAATAATTCTAAAAATACCTGTTTGGATTTCCCAATGAGGAGATTGGATATGCTAGGATTGTTAGTATTTCTTGAAATACTAAAATTTAAGTGTAGCCTGACGCAAACGAAAAAAATAGATTGGATGGATCAAGGATGGATAGATGTTTGGTTGTTTGATAAGTTACTATTTTTCTACTAAAAACTACTGGACCAATTTCAAGCGGCTAATTGTGAATGAACTTAATCTCAAAATATGAACCTACCATACCACGTATTTGCGTTCACTTCTTGACCAAGACAGTAAATAAATATGATCATGACGCGTACGCGTACGTAGTGAAAGGTATAGCAGTTGTCTTCACGCAGAAATGCACTTTCCCTAAAAGGCCATCGTTAAATTTGGTTACTTTCGCAAAAGGTAATTTTCTCAAAATGTCACATTCGCAAAACGTTTTTTTCGCAGAATGTCATTCTGTTTTTTCTATTTATTACTTCTTGTATGACATTCTGCGAAAATGAACTACATATTGCGAAAGTGACCTAATTTTTACGATGACATTTTTTGCGAGAAGTCAAGACGGTTAACATCATGAATAACTGACGATTCGGACACTATCACTAACTTTGATTCCAAATGTGAGTACTGCGCTTTCCATGAGAAAACTATGTAGGTCGACGCTTGCTTTCTATATAGTGTCAGTTTTATGGTAGAAAACTAATTCGGGGGAGAAAAAATTAATAAAGTTGTAGAAATAACATTGCTAATTACTATCTGCACCCGATATGTTAATAGAACAGGTTTTATTCCACCCGAATAGCAAATTCCCTCTGAATATGTTAACTTTATATTTTGCTTGAAAGCGGAACAAACAATGAATGGATGTGTGTGTACTCAATTTTTTTCCCGCAGTTCCCACTAGTATGTTTGTTTTTTTTTTTTTTTTGAAAATGCGATAGCTCAGTTGGAAGAGCAAGGTCGTATAAAGACCTGGTCGCGGGTTCAAGTCCTGCTCACATGGAATTTTTTCACCATATCTTATTTCTATTTGAGAGTACTTTAGTATGTTTGTAACTCAATCACAGAAGATCTCTACTGGATTTCGATGAAATTTGGTACACAGGCACAGAATACATTGACACAGGTAGAAAAATACCGGGAATAGAACATAGGGTACTTTTTATTGCAGAATTCCCATATGATCGAAGTCCCAGGGGTTCGCTCCCGTGGAAATTTTATTTTTATTTTTATTTATTTGGAAAACCAACAACTAACATGACATGTATAAACAACAAATAAAAAACATACAGTCATTTAAAGGTTTTCACTGATAAATAGATATTATGTATACACTACTATCTAATTATTTAAACTATTTAAGAGTGTGTGTGAGTGCGTTATAGTTGAATTTTTGAACAATAAAATAATAAGCTAATAAAAAACTAGTAGACCTAATAAAAGTCACAGTTAAAATTATTAAAATGATTAAAATGATGCTGCCCGATGTGAGAAGGGAAAAAAATGTAAATTTAAACACAGCAGTCAGATATTGTTTAACTTCGCGATATAATACAGACTCGCAAAATAAGATACTTTAGAGATCAACGTGGAAATCCTTGGGGAGGCCTTTGTCTTTCGGCTCAGAGAGTGATCAACTTACATAAGTTGACTACCTCTTCCACTAAATGGTAGAAGACAGCATATCGCTGGTTGTAATAGGTACTCAAGCTTTTATAGTCACAACACACAATAATAATATAGGTAGCTAGTATAGAATCCAAACTACTTTTTTATATCTTTAGATCCGTTTAAGAGAAAGCAAGATGATGCAATAATAATATCTTGTGAACAGATGGCTGGAATCAGACGGAGGGTGCAAAAAGTGGTTCATTTTTTTACAATGAACTGGTTTTCATAATAATGGGGAGCGTCGAGATTCAACTCGCGAATCAAAAGCGGAAGCGCATTACGAACAATAAACTAGGAAAGGATCTGTCTGAAAATAGCTTTTATCAAATAAATTAAATACGAGACATCGTTGTGATAAAACCTTTTAGAGGCATTTTCTTTTTTACTTACATTGAAAAGTCAGCCAAAGAAACCGCCTATGGTATAGTCTCTTCGTGAAACTTTTGGCAGATATAGTATTTATCGGATGGGAAGCGCAAAATTTGCTAAAAGCTCATTGTAAATAAGAAATCCGAATTTAAGTAACTTCAAAAAAACTAGTAGTAGTGTTAGCTAACACACTCGAAAAGATGAATAAATTTGAATTAGTTTGTTCGGGCTGATCTCAGAAAATATTGCACGGACAAAACGGAGTCATTTTGTCAGCAGATTATCATGGACAATCTATGAAGTTCAATTTAGAAGCCATCAAGTCATCAGCAGGCTATAGATAGGAAATGCACGGGTGCTAGTTTAAATTAAGAGTTAATTACAGTGACGTATCCTGTCGACGTTATTTAGTCTCTTTTTTTGATAAAATCATTGGCGGTCTTTTACCAATAAAATATTGATGACACCGATGAAAATATCTGGAGGTTGGTCTTATTTATTGTACTGAAATATAATTTACAGCCAATTCACTTTTAATATTATCAGTCAAATCTTAGTAATGGGACCACTAAACTATAAATAAATAATTTATAGTCTATAAAGGTACTTACTGTTAAAGTATCAGGAAGTTAAAGATTTATCACTGAGTGGGACGAGTCACGACTGCCCTAATAGACTGTCCATTTAGCACTGAGGCATGTGTCCCGATGTGGGACTCCTCCACGGCTGTGAGGTGTCCACGCGATGCGGCAGTTTCGGATATTTTCGGAAATGCGTTGAGATCGTGCCAAGTTCCCTTGAGATAGTAATTACGATGAAAGCACCGATAAAATTGACGATGTAACTGTCAAAATATATATATATATATATATATATATATATATTTACATCACGCTACCTTTTTGCCGCCCTTTCATTTGGCATTATTGTGACGTCCACCAGTTCCACTTATAATATATTAGTTATTTCAGCGTATATCAGTTGTTAAGGCAATCTCAAACATTGTATTCATATTCTTTTTTTAAATTTTGAAACATATTGATATACAAATATACGTATATTTACAAACATACTGAAATTAATTAGGACTCCAGCCCACTCTATCAATTATCTTGCTTCCAATAATATACATTATTTAATTTATATTTTCCTGTCTTTCGCACCTCCTGTGAACAGTGCGACGTTGCCAAACTTCTGACAAATTTCACGCGTGCGAAAGCTAGTATAATCCTAACTAATATTATAAAAGCGAAAGTGAGTTTGTTTGTTTGTTGGTTTGTTTGTTACCCTTTGACGCTTCATGTACTAAACCAATCTTCCTGAAATTTTGCATACACATAGTTAGAAGTACGGAGAAGGACATAGGGTACCCTTCATCCCGGGAAAAAACACTGTTCCCGTGGGAAATTCACGCGGGCGAAGCCGCGGGCGAAAGCTAGTAATATTATAAAGAGGAAAGATTTGATTGCTTGTTTTTTGTAATAGATAAGCCCAAAAACTCATTTTAAAAATTTTTACACCTTTACTAAGTTGCATCATCCCGGTGTAACATCGGCTATTTTTTTTTCAAATACGCCAGCGAAGCAGGCACGGGCAGCTAGTATATTATAAAAAGAAACAGTTTCTTAAATTAATTAGATAATTACTGTAGATTGATACAGTTATTTAGACATATACGTACATATACGGCCGTTACTTTATTATAAAAGTTTCACAATATTTGTCATTTGACGTCCAGGACGCCAAATGACAAATATTATGAAACTTTTTAAATAAAGTAACGTCCGTATAATGTCCAAATAACTGTAAAATATATAAATGATTACTTTAAAGCCTGCTAAATAATAAACAAAATTTTTATTCAAAATTACTTTATTATAAAAGTTACGTATATACGTAAAGTATACGATCGTGTAGCCGGTGTTCATCGATTTATTATTACGTCATAAAAATCAAACCCTTTTACACGACTGACCAAAAAGGAGTGTTATGTTTTCAGGGTTCATGTATGTAAGTTTCTTTATTCCACCATAAGTCCTGAACGGCTTAACAGATTTTGATGTGAGAGGTATTTTTAGATTACTTGCATTCCTCCGGGTGACATAGGCTATATGACGTCATCATAAAAACAAAATGGCGGATTATATATGTGATAAATAGCAGACGAAAAAAATAAAATTTGATCAATCTTATCGAGTAGGGTATCAAATTGAAGGGCTTTAAAAGGCGATTTCAAAAATGTATATAACTTATATGTTTGTATGTACTTTTTTAGTAAAAACTTGTCAGTCGTGTTTTTTATTTTTAATAATTAGCTTGTTGATCTTACAAATTGTTAAATTAACCGTTAGGTACAGTATACAGTATAATATTTTTTTTATAGAATAGTAGGCAAACGAGCATGCGGGTTGCCTGATGGTAAGCAATCACCGCAGTCCATAGACACCAATGACCCTAAGAAGGTCACTGATGCGTTGGCGACTTTTTGAGAAAGCGATAGTAGCGGCTCTTTTCTTGAAGGCCCCAATGTCGAATCTATTCGGGAACACCGCTGAGGGAAGTTTATTCCACATTTTAGTACAGCGCAGTATAAAGCTGTGCGAAAAACGAGCGGTGGTTGAACACCAGCCATCAAGGTGGTGGGGGTGGTACTTCTGCTTAAGGCTTATGGTACAGGAGCTGTTCGACCTTGTACCAGCCGCTCTAGCTGGTACAAGGTCGAACAGCTCCTGCGAACACTCCCCATTATAAATGCGATAAAAGATGCAGAGGGACGCGACATCTCTGCGTAACGCCAAGAAGTCCAAACGATCAGAGATTCTGGAATCGCCGACAATTCGAGCAGCTCTTCGTTGAATGCGGTCAAATGGGCGAAGTTGATATTCCTGTGCTCCAGCCCAGAGATGCGAGCAGTATTCCATATGTGGCCGGACTTGTGCCTTATAAAGTTGCATCCTGTGATGTGGCTTGCCAATTTGGCTTTACCCTCAAAATGACCACCGAACTGAACCGTGCTCGAAATGTCGACCCCCAGAATTCCAATACTTGGCTTCGCATTTAGGGCAGTGCCTTCAAAATGGAGTTCTTTCGCAAAAGGGGTTTTCTTGGCAGAGAACACACAGACTTGTGTTTTGTTGGGGTTGTATTGGACTAGGTTTAGTCTGCCCCATTCCGATACTCGCTCAAGAGACACGTTAACGTCTGATGTAATTCTGCCCCGACACTCAGTAGCCTCACGAGAGAGATTAGCACGTCCGTGATATAAGGCATCACCAGTATTGTCATCTGCATAGCAATGCATGTTGCTGATTTGCAACATATCATTGATATGCAGAATAAACAGTGTGGGTGATAGGACGCAACCTTGGGGAACGCCAGCATTCACATGTTTGGATTCAGAGCATGATCCGTCTACAGTGACTTTTATGCTACGTTCCCTGAGAAAGCTATCCTGCCATGTGCACAATCTTTCAGGGAGCCCGTACGAAGGTAGTTTGGAGAGAAGCGCCTTGTGCCATACCTGATCAAAGGCCTTCGCCACGTCCAAACTAAAAGCCAAAGCCTCGCCCTTACACTCAATTGCCTCAGCCCAACGATGTGTAAGATAAACAAGAAGATCACCAGCTGAGCGGCCGCGACGGAATCCGTATTGGCGATCACTTGGCAGCTGGTGATCCTCAAGATAGCCTAGGAGTTGCTGATTAATAATGGTTTCCAATATTTTTCAAATAATGGAAACCATTATTGGAGGTAATGGCAATAGGCCTGTTGTTCGCCGGATCCGAGCGATCTCCTTTTAGGGATCGGGTGCACAAGGGCCGATCTCCAAGACTTGGGGACAATGCCTGAGGAGTAGGAGAGCTGAAACAACCGCGTTAAAACCGATGCCAGCTCAGGAGCGCATGTTTTTATTACGACAGCTGGAACGCCATCCGGCCCACACGACTTGTTTATGTCCAGGGAACAGAGTGCTTCGCGTACAGTACTTTGCACGAAGCGGACGTCTGGCATAGAAGCACTACACTTTAGGATTGATGGAGGGGTGTTTCCCTGGTCATCAAGGGTTGAGTTAGCCGCGAAAAGAGAGGTCAGTAGGTCGGCTTTGTCTTTCGGGGAGTAGGCAAAAGAGTCGTCAACCCTGCGTAGAGGTGAGAGCGATGGACGACAGAAGTTACCTTGGACAGCTTTAGCGAGAGACCAAAGCGCATGACTTCCAGAGGGATAGCGGGTTAGCCTCTCGCCAATTCTGCCAATGAACCTGGCCTTAGCAGCAGCCATTTGTTTTTTGTAGGACCTGGAGGCAGAGTTATATTTTTTCTTTTAAGCGCCGGTGTTTGGATCAGCGGCAGCTCGCGCTGCAGCCCAGGCTTGGTAAGAGGCCTGTTTATGGCGAGAAGCCAAACGGCAAGACCCCCAAACCAGGGCTTGGTGGACCCTCTACCGATAGGCACTGCAGAATTTGGAATAAATAATTCCATCCCCTGCAGTATCACATCAGCAATTTCGGGTGCGAGTAGGGTGTCAGCTACCGTCTGAATGTGCTCGATCAGCCGGTCGGTCTCGAGGTCCCCGCTGTGGGATCTGTACAGGCATGCCTAAAAACAAATGCGGTCAACGCATTCTACTCGCAGCCAGAGGAAAGACAGATCCCTGCCTTCAACATTCACAAGGCGACGACAGCAAATACCCTCACCAACGTACACGCACACTCCGGCTTGGGGCACAAAGTTGTGTTCCAGGTATAACAGATACGAAGTGTCAGCTGGGGAGGATATTACATTTTTTTTGTAAAATATTTACATAACCGCAGCCATGGCAGCGTGCTAATACTATAAAATAAGTTGACTGCCAGGGCCAGTTAAGATTGTCACTTAGACAATCATAAAAATCATTTTTCGTCAAAAATTTATCAATATCAAAGTATACCACCATTTTGAAAAATGATTTCACCACTACCTGTAAGTAGAAAAAAATCTGTAAGAATCATTGAACTATAAAAATAACCATATCTGTCAGAGTCGTTTTCTATCTAGCTAAAATTTTGATCTAGCGGCATTTTTTTATTAAAAATCTGAGTACGTTTGATCTTTATCTTGCCTGATGGGAAGCAAAGATGAGATCTAGGGTGGTACACGCAAACTCAAAATATGCCTATTCACTCTTGCCTTGAAAACCCCTAAATTATAAGTGACAGGAAACAGCGACGCGGAGAGGGAATTCCATATCTTGGCGGTTCGCACGATAAAGCAGGAGGCGAACCGAGAGGTGCGATGAGCTGTAACATCAACCACATAAGAATGGAATCCCTGTCCGCGCCGTGTCGTCCGATTGTGGAATGGTGCACAAGGAATTAAGTCGTGCAATTCCTGAGTAAAATACACACAGACTTGCTACTAGTCGGCGGTGATCGAGACTCTGAAGCCGTCCTGCCGTAAGCGACTCATCATCCACGAGTCTTCTGGCACGTCTGTCGATAGCCTCCAGAGCTTCGAGCTGATACCGGGCGGCTCCATACCACAGATGGGAACAATACTCCATACAGGACCAGACTTGAGCTGTTTAAAGACTCAACATTTGGTCCGGAGTAAAATACCGTTGGACCTTGGAAAGGATGCCCAGCTTTTTTGAAACAGTCTTAGCCCTGGTCTCAATATAACTGCCGAAGTTAAGATTGGACGTGAGCTCGATACCAAGAATTTCGAGATGATTGGTGACAGGAACAGGTACACCACAGAAAGTGGGAGCCAAGTTGAACGGGCTCTTTTTTGCGGAGAACAGACGCACCTGCGTCTTAGAGGCGTTAAATCTCACAAGATTGGCATCGCCCCAATCGAAGACAGCCTGCAGAGTGAGTTTGGTACGATCCACGATTGCCTGTCTGAGATCGTCTATTTCAGGTTTTTTTGCCTTTGCACTAGAAAAATACCTTTCCGTAACAGTGCTATCGTCCGCGTACCCAATAATACCGGGTTGTAGCAGATCGTTGATGTTTAGCAGAAAAAGCGTTGCGGAAAGTATAGAACCCTGAGGTACCCCGGCATTAATTGCCAATAGGTCAGACGAGCAGCAGCCGTCAACAACTACTCGAATAGACCGTTCACTCAGGAAATCAGAAATCTAAGCACAAAGGCTGGCAGGGATACCATAGGCGGGAAGCTTTGCTATAAGACCGTCGTGCCAAACTCTATTAAATGCCTTAGAAATATCAAGTGAGACAGCAAGTGCTTCACCATATTTTTCGAGGGCCTCACCCCAAAGGTGCGTAGCATACACAAGAAGATCCCCAGTAGATCGGCGCTGGCGAAATCCGAATTGCCGGTCACAGAGGAGATCATTATCTTCAAGGTACGCCAGCAAGCGCTTGTTAATAACCCGCTCCATTACCTTGCAGAGAATGGAGGTGATTGCGATTGGGCGGTAGTTTGTAGGATCGGCACGACGTAGAAGCTTGCCAACATTCAACCTGTACCCAAGAAGGGTTTCTTGGGTACAGGTTGAATGTTGGCAAGCTTCCACGCCTCTGGCACAATACCAGATCGGAAAGATAGACGATATAGGCGCGTCAGAACAGGAGACAATTCGGTTGCGCAATTCCGCAAAACAATAGCAGGTATGCCATCAGGACCACTGGCTTTGTTCACGTCTAGGTTTCGTAGAGCTTTAAGAACTTCCTTTTGATGAATGCGGACTTCGGGCATTTTACAACCGCAGATGGGTAACTGGTGTTTGGTTACTTGCATCTAGACGGGAGTTTTCAGCGAATAGAGAAGCAAATAAATTAGCTTACTCTAAAGCCGTTTGTGCCAATGTTCCATCTGGTTTCTGCAGAGGCGGAAGTGAAGAGCGACAGAAGTTAGCTTCAACGCACTTGGCGAGCGACCAAAATGCTTTACTGCCGGATGGGTACGAAGCGAGTTTGCTTCCTACTCGGCCTATATGGTCAAAGCGGGCCCTTTTAAGCACTTTTTTGCAGGACTTGGCCGCAGAGTTAAAGGCTTTCTTCTTCGATAGATATATATTTCTTGACCACACTTTTTGTGAGAAGAGCGTGACGCACTAGCTGGATCTCTTTCGTGACTAACTTCAAAATGGCGTTTCAAACTATGACATATTATGAACTTAAGGCGCCATTAAAAATAAGAAATTCACTAGTATTGTGTGTTTTAACAGAAAAACTTGCATGACTATTCAAACATGTCCGATATTCGGGAATTCGTGAGACGAGTTTTATTAATTTACTTAATAAATCTGTTTAATTACCGAAGTTAAAATAATGTAATATTTGATGTTTCAAATATATTGCAAACTGAAACTTACATGGAAATAAAATTATGGGTAACAAAACTTTGATGTTTCATTATTTCGATAAAATACATAAAATATGAAAAGAAATAACAATAGACTGTGTTTGTATGTAATGAATAATCGTGTAAATAAAATTTCGATGTAAACAGATTTAAGGATTTATTACATATTGTATTAAAATATCTGCGAATGGTTTTATGGGACATGAAAATCGTTGGAGTAAATTGCGATAAAGTGATGGGTTCCCTTTACAGATATTTAGATATTATACGAGTATACGGACGGACGTTGCATTATAGTAAAACCCATTTTAAAAATTCTTTCACCTTTACTAAGTTACATCATCCCGGTGTAACATAGGCTATATTTTTTCAAATACGCCCAGTGAAGCGGGCACGAGCAGCTAGTATATTATAAAAAGAAACAGTTTCTTAAATTAATTAGATATATACAGTTATTTAGACATATACGTACATATACGGACGATACTTTATCATAAAAGTTTCACAACATTTGTCATTTGACATCCTGGACGCCAAATGACTTAAGTTGTGAAACTTTTACGGCATTGTGACGTCTGTATATGTATATATGTCTAAATAACTGTAGAACGCAGAAGAAGAAACAAAAATAAAATTTTAAACAAATCAAGTCGTGGATTGAACAATTAATACCTACAAACTTTCGCGTTAATAATATTAGTAGAATAATATATACGAGTATATGGACGTTGCGTTATCGTAAAAGTTACATAATATTTGTCATCTGACATCCTGGACGCCAAATGACGTATGTTATGCAACTTTTAAGGCATTATCTCTCTCTCTCAGCCGAAAGACGTCCACTGCTGGACAAAGGCCTCCCCCAAGGATTTCCACAACGACCGGTCCTGCGCTGCCCGCATCAAGGCATTATCACTTCTATATAAATATACTAGTCTAACATATACTTACTACGTTATTTTTGGATTTCAAAATAAAACAATATTCAATCACTAGCTGTTGCCCGCGGCTTCGCCCGCGTGAGGTGTGAATTTCAGCCATTTAGTTATCCCGTGCGCAGCGGGATTAAATTAGGTACTCGTAGTACAGACGCGGTGTTAAAATGAATCAAAAGTGTTATTTCGTTCAATAAACGATCTTCGTCTGCTCGTTATCTACAATTTCCCGTGTACCACCACTCCCACCCTGAGTCACTCTTTGTCCTATCCCGTGTCCTGTCTATTTATACGTTAGTAGAAAATGTTCATCAGGTTGAACTACTTTTGCTAAGGCCCCATTTCAATTTTTTTATAGAGTAGCTGATCTCTTGGGATTCTTCATCAGATGATCCTAATCGTCGATTTTTATACGTCAACAGAAAATGCTCGTCAGATTGATAAATTTTTGCGAAGGTACCATTTCCATATTTCTTATAGTTTAGCTGTTCTGTTAAGGTTCTTCATCAGGTGTTCCAGTTTTCAAAATTAATTATAGCCTACTAGCTTTTGCCCGCGGCTTCGCCCGCGTGAATTTCCCACGGGAACAGTGCTTTTTCCCGGGATAAAAAGTAGCCTATGTGCTATTCCAGGTCATTATCTACCTCTGTACCAAATTTCATCGAAATCCGTCCAGTAGATTTTGCGTGATTGAGTAACAAACATCCTCACAAACTCACAAACTCACATCCAAACATTCGCATTTATAATATTATAGTATGGATATGTTGCCCAGGCTTAATAGCTATACAACAAAAAAGTTTCATTCAAATCCGTCCAGTAGTTTTTTGCGTGAAACGCGTACATACATACAGACAGACAGACAAACAGACAAGAAATTCCAAAAAAATTTTTTTGCTTTCTATTATTCTTTTTAAGTGTCCCTCTATCCATTTCAATCAAAAATACTAAATGTACAGACAAAATATTTTTACTGTTTTATTATACGTTATATAGATTAAAAATATTTCTTTTATTTGACGAAAAGTGGCTGAACTCCCAATAGCAGAGGACCTCACACTAATAGGGTTAGACACGGTTAGAGAGCAGTTATTTATTAGGTATTCAATTGTCATATTGAACACGCATAGTTTTTCATAAATTAATACACGTAACAAATAGGTACTTATGTAATCATTTGTCGTTTTACAGATATTTAGATATATACGAGTATTAGTATGTAAAAGTTTCACAACATATGTCATTTGGAACTCAGGACGTCAAATGGTAGATATTGTGAAACTTTTATAATAAAGTAACATCCATATATGTTTATATATGTCTAAATAACTGTAAAACACACAAATTATAACACTAATAAAATCGTGGATTATCATTGCACGTTTTACAGATATTTAGATATATACGAGTATACGGACGTTGCATTATTGTAAAAGTTTCACAACATTTGTCATTTGACATCTTGGACGCCAAATGACATATATTGTGAAACTTTTACGGCATTGTGACGTCCGTATATATGTCTAAATAACTAGAGAACGCAGAAGAATAAACAAAAACTAAATTTAACACAAATCAAGTCGTGGATTGAACATTTGGGATCTTTCGCGTTTGTAATATTAGTAGAATAGGTTATACGAGTATGTACTCGTATGTAAAACTGTTACGATAATGCAACGTCCGTACGTTGCATTATCGTAACAGTTTTACCCTATTTGTCATTTGACATCCTGCCAAATGAATAATATTGTAAAACTTTTTCGGCATCCTTCATAACTTCCGTATATGTATAATGTTATGGACCAAGTGTTATATAAACGCATTTTTCTTAATGCCCGCCCACTATGAATAATGTCAAGCTACTTAGGGCAAAATAAATAATTATTTATGGCAACTGTATGCCAAAAAACTAATATGGCAATGAATTATAATGGCAAAATAGGTATGTCGACGTATATTAGGAAAAAAATATTATGCGTATATACATAATATATATTATATATTACCACTAATGCGCTGGGCCGATGACATCTACAAAAATTTGGGCAAAGCCTGGATGCGATCCGCAACCACCGGACCGCAGAGACCGGGCAAAATGGAGGGACCATGAGGAGGCCTATACCCAACAATGGGTGATACAGGGCTGAAGAAGAAGAAGAAGATACATATATTATAGGGCAAAATAAATAATTATTTATAGCAACTGTATGCCAAAAAACTAATATGGCAATGAATTATAATGGCAATAATGTAATGTAGGTAATGGTGTAAAGTTAGTTACAAAAATCAAAATCAAAACTTTTATTTGAAACGGATGTCAAAAAATAATAATAAAAACCTCTAAAAAAATGCGTAACACCAACCTACTTGCTTGATGATGTTACACATACACACTAGGGTGTCCCGAAAAACTGTTTTTTTAGCTTTGCTTAACCCAAGACGTCTCAAAAGTTGCGAAATCGATCGTAGATTACGAAAAAATTATTAATAAAAATATGTAAATAAATCCTGTGGGCTCTACCAGATCGTCAAAGTTTGAAAATTGCCATTTTAAGGGTGATATTTCGCTTTTTTAAATTTCAGTTTCTGAACGTAATAAAAAGAATACTTATTGTTTTATATATTTAGGTATAATCAATACACAACATTTTAATTTTCGTGTAAGAACACGTTACCATCGTCTTCCAATTTGTTAGATAACATATTTCAAGTTTCGTCGAGTTTCAACTTAATTTCATACAACAAGACATGAGCTTTCTTCATTGCCTAAATAACTTTCTATCAGTTCAGTGTTAACATGAGTTTTGTACTTTTTAAATAACTAGTCTTAGGCGTAGGGAGACTAATTGTGCTTTCTTGGGTCCATACAAAGAACTTGACGATCGGCAACTCCGTACTATGAAGGACATCATAAAAATAATTTTATTTGTGAAGAACGACCTTAAGCTCAAGTATAGAGGAGTCAATCCATCTAATTCAGATGTATTTATAATTGAATCTCAAGATTATTAACAATATTTGGACCCAAGTTTCTATTCCAATCAAAATTAAATATAAATCTCCTTTCAAGATCTGCTTTGAAAATGATGCTGATGCTATGAAATTGGTAGAAAATGAAAACTTTAAGAAACTCGACTACAACTGTCGGAAAACTTTGAAAACAAATATGATATATGGATTGATAAGAGGTGTAGATTTGGAGTTTATAGAAGAAGACATTTTGGAAGTTTTAAAAAGCGAAATTAAAATTTTAGCAATAAAAAGATTAAACGTCTAGGCTATAATGGGAAGTGGGTAGAAAGCGAAAGTGTCAGAATTTGTTTCGAAGGAAAATCATTACCCATGTACGTGACCGCATATGAGTGCAAATTTACTGTGGAAAATTATACTTTCCCTGTAACGCAATTATCGGGGTGTTGGAAATTTGGTCATATGATCAAAGTATGCCCGTTAAAGAAAATATTATGTCCTCAGTGCGGAAGTACGGAACATAATAACTGCAATTTGAAAACTTTCACATGCCTCAATTGCAAAGGCCTTCATCTCGTTTTAGATAGATCTTGCCCAATGTATCGGACAGAAAAGGAAACACGCCATGTTATGAGCAAAGAAAATATTCCATATAAAATTGCTCTTCAATCAGTAATAAGTAGTAGTCAGAGAGAGGTCTCTCCAAAATCTACCCAACCATATGAGAGGATTGAGAGGCCAACTCAAGTAAGTTACGGCACTGAGCGGCCGACGTATAGCCAAGTAGTTACACGTGTTGATATTCATAGAGAAGGCAGTCCAGAAAGGAAAGTAGAAAATAAGGAAACTAATCGGAAAAAGAAACAAAAAGAAATTGAGAAAAGAGAAACTTAATAAAACGCCGAATGCGAGTTTAGGAGAAAATGACATGAAATGTGACCAAATAGAAGAAGAACAAAATAGTTCAACAGATTGTGAGGAAACAAAGGAGAAAATTTTCGAGTTGAAGAAGTTGCTGGCAAAAGTATACAATATCTGGATGTTGAAAAAGTCGACAGAAGAAAAATAAGTGCAGTGTTTGTGACGGAAAATGTTTGAGACAATCCTAGACCTTTTTAATATCAATAATGGTTAGTACAAATACAAATAATGTTCGCATAAATATTTTACAATGGAATGCACAAAGTGTGATGCCCAAATTGGTAAGTTTTGAAGAAATTCTCATGAAAGAAAAAATCATGTAGCTATATTGAGCAAGACTTGGTTGGATTTAGTACATAGTATACGCATAAGAGATTACAACATATATAGAAAAGACAGAAATGACTCTTACGGCGGGGTAGCAATAATTGTACATAGGTCTGTCAGAAGTGAACTTAAAACGCTGCAATTACAGAATTCAGATATCGAAATTATTCAAGTCGTCTTACATAACTGTCAATATGTACAAAACATTGTTTCAGTATATTGTCCATCCTCAGTTGTCAGACTGGGATGAGCTATTCGCACTCTTCCCAAGAAATACCTTGATATGTGGTGACTTTAATGGTCATTATGGTAACTGGTCATCCCGATCAGATTCCAGGGGAGGACAAGTTTCAGACTCTTCTTTAGAAAACGGTTATAGTTATTTGAATGATGGCTTACACACTAGAGTTAATGGGTTAATGGGGTCCTTCAACAGACAGCGCCCAACATATATTTTGTTTCAAACGATATTGCAATTAGTTTTGAATGGCAAGTTATGAACGAAAATTTAGGTAACGACCATCTGATGATTAGAATAAGTATGAGTATCCCTAAAAATCGGAACAATTTACAAAGACGTAATTACAAGAAAATCGACTGGGCAGTCTTTATTAGTAGTCTAACGGAGGCGTTTATTCAGGATAACCTTCATAACTTACACTTATTAGATGAGTCAAATATACAGGAAATGTATGACTACTTACTTGCTCAACTTAAAATTGATGCTTGTATACCGGTGGTCCTACCCTGACAACCTCACGGTACTGGAATCAAAAACTTAGGAAGCCCACAAACTTTTAAGAGATGCCAAAAATAACCCACCTTCATAACTTTTACAATTCAATAGATGAAAACACTACAGCATCTGAAATGTGGCGTATGAGATGGATGAAAGGTGTTAAAAGAGGAAAGCATTTTGTTCCGATAGATAAACAAGACAATTTTTTAGCATCTCTTACGCCAGAATCAGCTAGCACAAGACGTAGGTATGTATTTCGCAATATGCCGACGATTTTGTAGTATATGTAAAAGATAAAAATATTAATATGAGTGAATCCTATGTACAGGTTGCTTTAAATTGTATCATCAAATTATTTGAAGAACTAGGTTTAAAATTATCCAGTAAATAAACAAAACTTTGTTTGTTTAGCCGAGGAAAGAGAAAATTTTTACCTACTATTAAGATTAATGGGTAAAATAGTGCTAAATCTCACATATCAAAGTTGGATAAAGTACAAAATCAGGCATTGCGGATTGTAGGCAATTTTATCAGATCTTCTCCAATACATGTATGTAATGGAGGCTGAACTGTGTATACTATTTGCTATAAGTATATTTTAAAAGCTCACTCGTGGACCAATAATATTACAATCGAATTATTAAAACAATTATATATTCGGTCTCTTACTAGATACTGGTTAAATAAAAAGAAACCATTAACAATGGAGGTATATAATAGAACAAAAGACATTAATGTTCATTCTTCCACCGTTCTTGATGTGTTTACAGCAAATACATGGTTCTCTCGATTAGATATGAAGAATATAAGTATAAGTGAATTAGACTGTCTTAAACGTTCCAAACACTGTTATTCAGGTGATGATTTAAAGTGTGGAGTCATTGATGAACTTCAGACAAAATATAATGAATGGCATGTGATCTTTACAGATGGATTAATGAATAAAGAGAAACAAGGAGCAGCATATTATGATCCATCTTTAGGGAACAGTGGAAGTTCAAATGTTAAAAATAATGTTTGTATTATGACGCTGGAACTAATAGCAATTTCTAACTCACATATGCTGAAAGCTATGACTGGGACAAAATTTTTATTTGCTCTGACAGTAAAAGTGCGATACAAAACTTGGCTCGATGTGCCTCTGGATACAGAGGTGTTTCGACTGCCTTCTGTGTACTCGCACATATACTACAATTTGAGTCACGCAATGTTAAAGTAAAGTTGCAATGGGTCCCTTCGCATATAGGAATACGGGGTAACGAGGAGGCTGATAAATTAGCAAATGCTGCTCATTTGAATGGAACAGAATACCATATTGCCCCATGCTACTCGGAAGCCTTAGGTGGATTTAAATTGGTATGCTAGATGAGGTGGAAAGAATACTTTAATGAGCGGTCGAAGATGAAAGGCATATGGTATAAAACGATCCAAAGTGAGCCTCCTCGTATCCCGTGGTTCATAAATAGTAGGTTACCTAGAAGAATGATACAACTGATATTAAGAGTAAGGTCCGGTCATATTCCATCAAGAAAATTTGCATAATTAATGAAAAAAGCTGACTCGCCCAATTGTGAAACATGTGGACACATAGAGGATATTTATCATCTATTGATGGAATGTGAGCGGAACCAAATTGCAAGACAGGCATTTCTGGATGGGTTTAAAATTAATAGGCTGGATGTGGGGGCAATTCAAAGTGTTTTGTGTAAACCAAGTTCTGAGGCCTCCTTGTGCTTGTGTGGTTTGTTGGAGTCCCTCCAATAAGCCGCACAGGCATCAGGTTAATGTAATTTTTTTTTTCCTTTTCTGTGTTTTCTTTTTTGTGTTGAATGTTTTTTTTCTGTGTTGTTTGATTGATCTTACAAGCTTTCATTCACCAATAATAAATAAAAAAATCTAAGATTCTAATGTCTACCCTCGGACCTAATTTAAAACGCGATATGGTTTTGTTTGTTTCAATTATAATGTTCTGTTAACACCTGTATAAACATGTAAATATAGGTTAAGGTAATGAAATTATTTAATGGATTTTTTTAAAGATGCATGGAAATCATGTTTTGGAGGCGCCTGGCTTCCATGCATTTCTCCGTAAAGTAAAAAAAACTATTTTGTCATACCTATTAGAGGAATAAACTTTACTTGAGTGAGACTGTTATTTTTTTCTACGTCTACATATCCGAAAGATTCTGTGCTATATACCTATCATCCGCAACTTCATTCTTCGTGAATTTATCTTTAATGTTAGTGTAAACTATAATAAGTAGTAGATAATCTTCGGTTATAGATCATTTTCGATAGATATAGGTAGTTCGTTTGTCGACTCTTGGCTCTGTCTACTCCGTATGGGTAGGTATCTAGGTGCTTTGAGTTTACTTCTTTTTCTGAAAATTATTGGTGGAGTTATATAGTTGAATTTCTAAACACACCTTGGCTCAGGTGCTTTATCCAGGAGCTTTAAGTGTAATAATTCGAAGTCGCAACGTCGCATTTTTGTTGGACGTCACATACGGTTATAATGAAAGTATAGAATGATGGCGGTAGCGCCACTAGTTTTTGTGACGATAATTAGAGGAACTAAAGCAATATTCAGAAAAGCTAGATTGAAACTGAATTGACGTCCATTTTTTTTTCTCATTTTTAACTTTTCTGATATCAGCATGCCATGTCGCGACCATTGGATACTTCCTCCGATCCGACGTCCGTATACCGGACGTTGAAAGCAGGTGGACGCCACATTATATGCAAAATTCGCCATAGTGGACGCACAATAAGTAGCAGGATGTATATATATATATATATATATATATATATATATATATATAATATATATATATATATATATATATTTTGACAGTTACATCGTCAATTTTATCGGTGCTTTCATCGTAATTACTATCTCAAGGGAACTTGGCTATATATATCGAAGCAAGAAGTATCTGATATCTGATTAATTAAAGAGACTACGGGAAACGTCAAGTTGACATGACAGCTTGGATGAGGTTGGCGCGGGGCAAGTGGTAACACCATAAAGCCGACCAGGATAATTATCTCTATGGGCAACACTCGATTCGTTCATAGACAGAGTCGGGCTTTGACAGTTAAGTTGGCATTACCTACGGAAAGTGGGTTGGTTGGCATCATGGACTTGGATTGCATCAGATTGCAGTTTGCATTATTCTTTCTGTTTTTGGAACCTGAAAAAGTGCGGTATTTGGATTGGGATGGTGTCGTTTCCTCCGCGCCAAACTTATCGCGTTTTCTAGTAGTCTTTATCGGAAATCAACCGAACAGTGTATTATTATTTTGTGACAGAAACTTGGAACAGTGATTACACCTTGTTTACTACAAACTACACATTTTATTTCATGACGGCCATCATGCCTTCCCCGAATATGGAGGCTTCTCCGTCATCAGAAGAGGGATGCGAGCAAGACGTTCCACATGAATTGCTGAAAGAAAACAATGATGACAAATGGTCCAGGCTTATGGAACAGCAGAATCGCAACTTTTTGGCATTGATAAAAGCTATAAAAAAACCCACACAGCCGAGCAACCTTCGTTTACCCGATTTTGACCCAGCTAAGAAGGATATTGACGCAAAAGCATGGCTATCGACGGCAGACTTGTGCTTTACGGATGAAAACAAAGAAGGTGCTTCGTTAGTGATCGCATTGAGTAGTGCTCTAAAAGGATCTGCGTCTACATGGCTTTCTACTGTGTCGTTCCCTGGGATGACTTGGAACGATTTTAAGGAGCTTTTTATTGCAAGGTACGAATGTTCTATAACTCCTGCCTCATTTTTGATTGAGATACAAGGTAAAAGACCCAAAGAAAACGAAAGTTATGCCTCCTACGCAGCAAGCTTAATATCATCTATTATGTCGAGATGGAATGATTTATCCGTCGAACAAATCGCCATCGCTACAGTTTTAGCACACATTTCTCGTTTTGATAACCGTGTTCAACACCTGGCCTTTACAAAAGATATTCAAACACGGAATCAGCTACAACAAGAGCTGCAAGCTGTCTCGTTTATAAAAAGGAAAATACCTCTTGATGACTGCGAGGGTTCAGATTCGAAACGACACCGACCTGGAATTTCTAATACTATAAAATGTTATACCTGTGGAAAATTGGGTCACAAGGCTTCACAGTGTTACCGAAATAATTCAAAACAAGATTTATGTCATGATTTTAAGCACCAACGTAGCGGTGAAGGTAGTGCGAAGACTTCTACATTGACGAAGACATCTACGATCACGTGCTTCAATTGCAAAGAGGTGGGCCACTACGCATCGAGCTGTCCACGTCGCGATCGCGACGCTGGTGCCGGGACTTCGAAGGCTTCTACGACGAAGCGCGTCGACTTGTGCGTCGTGAGCGCTCCTTCTGGAACTCTTCGGCGCCTCGGTGAGCAATTTCATTTTTGTTTTGATTCAGGTGCTGAGTGCTCCTTGATCAAAGAGTCTGTAGCTAGCGGAGCGGTGGTGGCCGAGTAGTAGGGCGCCCACCTGTGGTTGCAAGGGTCCCAGGTTCGAGTCCTGCCCGTGCTACATGAGTTTGTGTGCCAGTCTGGTTCATGTACCTGTGTTAGTTTTCATTACCTACCACTTGCTTCCGGTGAAAGGGGGCATCGTGGGGAGGCCTGCTGCGCTCTGGTTGATGATTGTCAGCTGGTGTGTGAAATTAAAAGGGGAATTGGCGGGCCACTCTGTTGGGATTGCCGGGAAGGTTGTTATGTGTGTTTCATTCCATATGGTGACCGCGGCCTTCGGTCATGAGGAATATGACTCAAATTTTTGCTTTAATTGTGATTGATGATATTTAGTATTGAAGTATGTTTCCATGTTTTACTGGATAGTAATTTACACTATGATATTTTAATTGGTTATAACATTCTTGCATATGGTTTAACTTTTCAGATTAAAATGTGAATAATGTGTTATGTGACTGTTAAACAAAATCCGTTTTGTAATTTGGAGAAGTTGATGCTAATTTGACTTGGGTGAACATTTTGAAAACTTTGCATTGCTTGGTGTAGTTATTGGGGGATGGACCCAGAGAACTATGTACCCGGGGGAGAGACCCGGTGTGAGTTGAAATTATGGAGGTTACTGGGGGAAGGACCCAGTGAACCATGTACCCGGGGGAGAGACCCGATGTGAGTTGAAATTATGGAGGTTACTGGGGGAAGGACCCAGTGAACCATGTACCCGGGGAGAGACCCTATGTGAGTTGAGATTATGGTGGTTACTGGGGGATGGACCTAGTGAACTACGTGCCCGGGGGAGAGACCCGGTGTGATTTGAGATTGTGATAGTTACTGGGGGAGGGACCCAGTGAACTATGTATCTGGGGGATGGACCCGGTGAGATTGGAGAGTTGGTTACTGGGGGAGGGACCCAGTGAACTATGTATCTGGGGGTGGACCCGGTGAGATTGGAGGGTTGGTTACTGGGGGAGAGACCCACCCAGTATGGATGATAACCAGGGGACTGTTATCCGGTAGGTTATGTGACCGGATGGAGGTACATAATCCTGCAAAAGCTTTGCAAGTTTATAACTAGAGAGAACTGTTTACATTTGGACCTGGGGTGATGTTTAACGGTCACGGCACAGAATATAGTTCTGTGAATTCGGTTACAATTAGTTTTTTCTTTTTATTGTTATGATGTTTATCGCAGCAATTAGTTATTTTCTATTACATAGAGTATGTACTTGTTGATAAAAAAAAAATTACATTTAGAATATTTGAAAGTTTCTTTTTTTTCTTGAATGGTCAGGAATGACCGAGCTATGTAATGTTATTATGATGTTATGTCTCTTTTCAGACCCTTCACACGAGGACGTGTGAACTGTCAGGACGGCCGTATCGAAGCAAGAAGTATCTGATATCTGATTAATTAAAGAGACTACGGGAAACGTCAAGTTGACATGACAGCTTGGATGAGGTTGGCGCGGGGCAAGTGGTAACACCATAAAGCCGACCAGGATAATTATCTCTATGGGCAACACTCGATTCGTTCATAGACAGAGTCGGGCTTTGACAGTTAAGTTGGCATTACCTACGGAAAGTGGGTTGGTTGCACAGAAGTAATTTTTTTTTTTAAATATAAGCAGAAGGAACACAAATTTCACACACACACTGATGATATTTGAAAATATTTGCATCCTGTTCATGATAAGGACTGTCACATAACTCTGTCCCTTTCCTTCCTTAGCATTGCAATGTATTGCAACACAAACCACTACACTGAAAGATTTATCATCCAAGCCGGATTTTTCATGCGAAATGATCCTTAACTGTCATATTTGTTGTGTTGTCACAGTTGTCATAAATATTTAAAATTATTTTTTACTGTTTTGTGCTTTTAAACTCAATAGAAATGATAAAATGCAACGTGTACAATATGTGGAAGTGTTTCATAAAAAAATATTCGTGGAATATCGTTCCTTCGGTAAGCAATACATGTTTTTGACGTGCCCAATGATAATATACAATTTCGTGTTATTTTTGAAACAATAACCATTATTAGACTTTTGAATGCTATTTATCAGCAATATCATTATTTATTTTATAAAGTAGTGTATTAATTATAACCATTTCATAAGAAATACTACAAGTAATTTAATAATTTCGTAAATAGCATAGATCATTTGACAGATCCAATTTTGTTTACTATGGCTGGGCCGAATCAAGGCAAATATACGAATTTAGTACCTATTCTATAAAAATCTCAGGAATTCTTTCTTGAAGATTAAAATGCACATTTTATAAAAATACTGACAGTGAATTTTATTTCAGGACAAGGAAAATATGCCAGAAAATAATACCTCAAGAAAGAGAACTGTTATGGGGAGTATTTCTCTTACGTACTACGAGTACCAGGACAGTGAATGGACACCAGCAACCATTAACATCATTGCAATGTTTCATTGCACGTGATTTTTAATAATTTAAAATAAATTTTATTGATTTAATGACTACTATTTTTTCCCAAAAGGGATAGAATTTCCCATCGTAAAAAGCTGATGCAGATCCGTCCGCATACCGCGCACGGCTTAAGATTCAGCGTCTCAAAATTTTTGGTTTTACTACACTGTACCGAATTTAATTAATTATCTTAGATCCGACCCTGTATTCTGTCGTTGTGTGAATAATAATCTTAGTGTGTGTTTGTAATATAATGGGTGAAACTAAACGCAGGCGTTTCCTATTGTCGCCGCCAGGCGTTCGGGGTTCTCACATTGCTCGTGCGAATGGGTCGCGGACGGTCGCCATTGTCCTGTGCGATATCGGTTTGATTTTTAATACGCGAGAGGTCCCGCGTCCTTTGATTGTTAATTAGTTTGAGTTATATTTGTGAATTTCCTGTTTGCTAAATAACTATTGAACGTTTGTGTTTGTGAAACCTTTTACTTTGACTGTTTCTTGTGAGATGCGAAACGTGGCTGCCTGGGGACGCCGAAACCTGTTGCCGAGTGGAACTGCTAGACGGATCAGGTATTTTTTCTGGGGACTGAGATCTCAGGGGGTAGTTTGGGTGATTTAGGGACCAACCACCACCTCCTCCGAAGACACCCCAACTTGGATTAAGAAGTCAACTTGGTGAGTTTCATAATAAATTTAGTTAGTTAGTTATTAGTACATAGGGCCCGTAGCTCCCTATATAAGCTACGGTGGTAGCAGTCTGCGTATAGCTTAAGTTAGATTCTAGTCGGACAGACGTGGTGCCGCGTGGAGATTTTTTTCCCGGTACTTATTTTTACCGGTGGGTTTTTCCCGGTAAAGTTCCGGTACAGAATTCTTCCCGCCACTTCGTTTGTCCGGATTCTCTGCGCACAGTGTGTGTTTTTGCCATGCAATTTCAAATGACATGTTCAGTCTGCTTACTATTATTATATGTCTGTGGTTGGTTGGCATCATGGACTTGGATTGCATCAGATTGCAGTTTGCATTATTCTTTCTGTTTTTGGAACCTGAAAAAGTGCGGTTTTGGATTGGGATGGTGTCGTGTCCTCCGCGCCAAACTTATCGCGTTTTCTAGTAGTCTTTATCGGAAATCAACCGAACAGTGTATTATTATTTTGTGACAGAAACTTGGAACAGTGATTACAGCTTGTATACTACAAACTACACATTTTATTTCATGACGGCCATCATGCCTTCCCCGAATATGGAGGCTTCTCCGTCATATATATATATACATATACATATATATATATACACATATATATATATATATATATATATATATATATATATATATATATATATATATATATATATATATATATATATATATATATATATATATATATATTTACATCACGCTACCTTTTTGCCGCCCTTTCATTTGGCATTATTGTGACGTCCACCAGTTCCACTTATAATATATTAGTTATTTCAGCGTATATCAGTTGCTAAGGCAATTTCAAACATTGTATTCATATTCTTTTTTTTAAATTTTGAAACATATTGATATACAAATATACGTATATTTACAAACATACTGAAATTAATTAGGACTCCAGCCCACTCTATCAATTATCTTGCTTCCAATAATATACATTATTTAATTTATATTTTCCTGTCTTTCGCACCTCCTGTGAACAGTGCGACGTTGCCAAACTTCTGACAAATTTCACGCGTGCGAAAGATAGTATAATCCTAACTAATATTATAAAAGCGAAAGTGAGTTTGTTTGTTTGTTGGTTTGTTTGTTACCTCTTGACGCTTCATGTACTAAACCAATCTTCCTGAAATTTTGCATACACATAGTTAGAAGTACGGAGAAGGACATAGGGTACCCTTCATCCCGGGAAAAAACACTGTTCCCGTGGGAAATTCACGCGGGCGAAGCCGCGGGCGAAAGCTAGTAATATTATAAAGAGGAAAGATTTGATTGCTTGTTTTTTGTAATAGATAAGCCCAAAAACTCATTTTAAAAATGTTTACACCTTTACTAAGTTACATCATCCCGGTGTAACATCGGCTATTTTTTTCAAATACGCCAGCGAAGCAGGCACGGGCAGCTAGTATATTATAAAAAGAAACAGTTTCTTAAATTAATTAGATAATTACTGTAGATTGATACAGTTATTTAGACATATACGTACATATACGGCCGTTACTTTATTATAAAAGTTTCACAATATTTGTCATTTGACGTCCAGGACGCCAAATGACAAATATTATGAAACTTTTTAAATAAAGTAACGTCCGTATAATGTCCAAATAACTGTAAAATATATAAATGATTACTTTAAAGCCTGCTAAATAATAAACAAAATTTTTATTCAAAATTACTTTATTATAAAAGTTACGTATATACGTAAAGTATACGATCGTGTAGCCGGTGTTCATCGATTTATTATTACGTCATAAAAATCAAACCCTTTTTACACGACTGACCAAAAAAGGAGTGTTATGTTTTCAGGGTTCATGTATGTATGTATGTATGTAAGTTTCTTTATTCCACCATAAGTCCTGAACGGCTTAACAGATTTTGATGTGAGAGGTATTTTTAGATTCCTTGCATTCCTCCGAGTGACATAGGCTATATGTCGTCATCATAAAAACAAAATGGCGGATTATATATGTGATAAATAGCAGACCAAAAAAATAAAATTTGATCAATCTTATCGAGTAGGGTATCAAATTGAAGGGCTTTAAAAGGCGATTTCAAAAATGTATATAATTTATATGTTTATTCCATTAGAACATCATTTAATATAAGTATACACAAAAAAGAATCCGCAACATGCTTCGTCAAAATGTCCACAGAAAAATATCCGCAACAAGCTTCGTCAAAAAGGCTACAGAAAAATATCCGCAACATGCTTCGTCAAAAAGTCTACAGAAAAATATATATGTTTGTATGTACTTTTTTAGTAAAAACTTGTCAGTCGTGTTTTTTATTTTTAATAATTAGCTTGTTGATCTTACAAATTGTTAAATTAACCGTTAGGTACAGTATACAGTATAATATTTTTTTTATAGAATAGTAGGCAAACGAGCATGCGGGTTGCCTGATGGTAAGCAATCACCGCAGTCCATAGACACCAATGACCCTAAGAAGGTCACTGATGCGTTGGCGACTTTTTGAGAAAGCGATAGTAGCGGCTCTTTTCTTGAAGGCCCCAATGTCGAATCTATTCGGGAACACCGCTGAGGGAAGTTTATTCCACATTTTAGTACAGCGCAGTATAAAGCTGTGCGAAAAACGAGCGGTGGTTGAACACCAGCCATCAAGGTGGTGGGGGTGGTACTTCTGCTTAAGGCTTATGGTACAGGAGCTGTTCGACCTTGTACCAGCCGCTCTAGCTGGTACAAGGTCGAACAGCTCCTGCGAACACTCCCCATTATAAATGCGATAAAAGATGCAGAGGGACGCGACATCTCTGCGTAACGCCAAGGAGTCTAAACGATCAGAGATTCTGGAATCGCCGACAATTCGAGCAGCTCTTCGTTGAATGCGGTCAAATGGGCGAAGTTGATATTCCGGTGCTCCAGCCCAGAGATGCGAGCAGTATTCCATATGTGGCCGGACTTGTGCCTTATAAAGTTGCATCCTGTGATGTGGCTTGCCAATTTGGCTTTACCCTCAAAATGACCACCGAACTGAACCGTGCTCGAAATATCGACCCCCAGAATTCCAATACTTGGCTTCGCATTTAGGGCAGTGCCTTCAAAATGGAGTTCTTTCGCAAAAGGGGTTTTCTTGGCAGAGAACACACAGACTTGTGTTTTGTTGGGGTTGTATTGGACTAGGTTTAGTCTGCCCCATTCCGATACTCGCTCAAGAGACACGTTAACGTCTGATGTAATTCTGCCCCGACACTCCTCAGTAGCCTCACGAGAGAGATTAGCACGTCCGTGATATAAGGCATCACCAGTACTGTCATCTGCATAGCAATGCATGTTGCTGATTTGCAACATATCATTGATATGCAGAATAAACAGTGTGGGTGATAGGACGCAACCTTGGGGAACGCCAGCATTCACATGTTTGGATTCAGAGCATGATCCGTCTACAGCGACTTTTATGCTACGTTCCCTGAGAAAGCTATCCTGCCATGTGCACAATCTTTCAGGAGCCCGTACGAAGGTAGTTTGGAGAGAAGCGCCTTGTGCCATACCTGATCAAAGGCCTTCGCCACGTCCAAACTAAAAGCCAAAGCCTCGCCCTTACACTCAATTGCCTCAGCCCAACGATGTGTAAGATAAACAAGAAGATCACCAGCTGAGCGGCCGCGACGGAATCCGTATTGGCGATCACTTGGCAGCTGGTGATCCTCAAGATAGCCTAGGAGTTGCTGATTAATAATGGTTTCCATTATTTTGCAAATAATGGAAACCATTATTGGAGGTAATGGCAATAGGCCTGTTGTTCGCCGGATCCGAGCGATCTCCTTTTTAGGGATCGGGTGCACAAGGGCCGATCTCCAAGACTTGGGGACAATGCCTGAGGAGTAGGAGAGCTGAAACAACCGCGTTAAAACCGATGCCAGCTCAGGAGCGCATGTTTTTATTACGACAGCAGGAACGCCATCCGGCCCACACGACTTGTTTATGTCCAGGGAACAGAGTGCTTCGCGTACAGTACTTTGCACGAAGCGGACGTCTGGCATAGAAGCACTACACTTTTGGATTGATGGAGGGGTGTTTCCCTGATCATCAAGGGTTGAGTTAGCCGCGAAAAGAGAGGTCAGTAGGTCGGCTTTGTCTTTCGGGGAGTAGGCAAAAGAGTCGTCAACCCTGCGTAGAGGTGAGAGCGATGGACGACAGAAGTTACCTTGGACAGCTTTAGCGAGAGACCAAAGCGCACGACTTCCAGAGGGATAGCGGGTTAGCCTCTCGCCAATTCTGCCAATGAACCTGGCCTTAGCAGCAGCCATTTGTTTTTTGTAGGACCTGGAGGCAGAGTTATATTTTTTCTTTTAAGCGCCCGTGTTTGGATCAGCGGCAGCTCGCGCTGCAGCCCAGGCTTGGTAAGAGGCCTGTTTATGGCGAGAAGCCAAACGGCAAGACCCCCCAAACCAGGGCTTGTTGGACCCTCTACCGATAGGCACTGCAGAATTTGGAATAAATAATTCCATCCCCTGCAGTATCACATCAGCAATTTCGGGTGCGAGTAGGGTGTCAGCTACCGTCTGAATGTGCTCGATCAGCCGGTCGGTCTCGAGGTCCCCGCTGTGGGATCTGTACAGGCATGCCTAAAAACAAATGCGGTCAACGCATTCTACTCGCAGCCAGAGGAAAGACAGATCCCTGCCTTCAACATTCACAAGGCGACGACAGCAAATACCCTCACCAACGTACACGCACACTCCGGCTTGGGGCACAAAGTTGTGTTCCAGGTATAACAGATACGAAGTGTCAGCTGGGGAGGATATTACATTTTTTTGTAAAATATTTACATAACCGCAGCCATGGCAGCGTGCTAATACTATAAAATAAGTTGACTGCCAGGGCCAGTTAAGATTGTCACTTAGACAATCATAAAAATCATTTTTCGTCAAAAATTTATCAATATCAAAGTATACCACCATTTTGAAAAATGATTTCACCACTACCTGTAAGTAGAAAAAAATCTGTAAGAATCATTGAACTATAAAAATAACCATATCTGTCAGAGTCGTTTTCTATCTAGCTGAAATTTTGATCTAGCGGCATTTTTTTATTAAAAATCTGAGTGCGTTTGATCTTTATCTTGCCTGATGGGAAGCAAAGATGAGATCTAGGGTGGCACACGCAAACTCAAAATATGCCTATTCACTCTTGCCTTGAAAACCCCTAAATTATAAGTGACAGGAAACAGCGACGCGGAGAGGGAATTCCATATCTTGGCGGTTCGCACGATAAAGCAGGAGGCGAACCGAGAGGTGCGATGAGCTGTAACATCAACCACATAAGAATGGAATCCCTGTCCGCGCCGTGTCGTCCGATTGTGGAATGGTGCACAAGGAATTAAGTCGTGCAATTCCTGAGTAAAATACACACAGACTTGCTACTAGTCGGCGGTGATCGAGACTCGCCGCTGAAGCCGTCCTGCCGTAAGCGACTCATCATCCACGAGTCTTCTGGCACGTCTGTCGATAGCCTCCAGAGCTTCGAGCTGATACCGGGCGGCTCCATACCACAGATGGGAACAATACTCCATACAGGACCAGACTTGAGCTGTTTAAAGACTCAACATTTGGTCCGGAGTAAAATACCGTTGGACCTTGGAAAGGATGCCCAGCTTTTTTCAAACAGTCTTAGCCCTGGTCTCAATATAACTGCCGAAGTTAAGATTGGACGTGAGCTCGATACCAAGAATTTCGAGATGATTGGTGACAGGAACAGGTACACCACAGAAAGTGGGAGCCAAGTTGAACGGGCTCTTTTTGCGGAGAACAGACGCACCTGCGTCTTAGAGGCGTTAAATCTCACAAGATTGGCATCGCCCCAATCGAAGACAGCCTGCAGAGTGAGTTTGGTACGATCCACGATTGCCTGTCTGAGATCGTCTATTTCAGGTTTTTTTGCCTTTGCACTAGAAAAATACCTTTCCGTAACAGTGCTATCGTCCGCGTACCCAATAATACCGGGTTGTAGCAGATCGTTGATGTGTAGCAGAAAAAGCGTTGCGGAAAGTATAGAACCCTGAGGTACCCCGGCATTAATTGCCAATAGGTCAGACGAGCAGCAGCCGTCAACAACTACTCGAATAGACCGTTCACTCAGGAAATCAGAAATCTAAGCACAAAGGCTGGCAGGGATACCATAGGCGGGAAGCTTTGCTTTATAGCAAAGCTTCCCGCCTATGGTATCGGTCGCCTATGGACGGTCTTATGACCGTCGTGCCAAACTCTATTAAATGCCTTAGAAATATCAAGTGAGACAGCAAGTGCTTCACCATATTTTTCGAGGGCCTCACCCCAAAGGTGCGTAGCATACACAAGAAGATCCCCAGTAGATCGGCGCTGGCGAAATCCGAATTGCCGGTCACAGAGGAGATCATTATCTTCAAGGTACGCCAGCAAGCGCTTGTTAATAACCCGCTCCATTACCTTGCAGAGAATGGAGGTGATTGCGATTGGGCGGTAGTTTGTAGGATCGGCACGACGTAGAAGCTTGCCAACATTCAACCTGTACCCAAGAAGGGTTTCTTGGGTACAGGTTGAATGTTGGCAAGCTTCCACGCCTCTGGCACAATACCAGATCGGAAAGATAGACGATATAGGCGCGTCAGAACAGGAGACAATTCGGTTGCGCAATTCCGCAAAACAATAGCAGGTATGCCATCAGGACCACTGGCTTTGTTCACGTCTAGGTTTCGTAGAGCTTTAAGAACTTCCTTTTGATGAATGCGGACTTCGGGCATTTTACAACCGCAGATGGGTAACTGGTGTTTGGTTACTTGCATCTAGACGGGAGTTTTCAGCGAATAGAGAAGCAAATAAATTAGCTTACTCTAAAGCCGTTTGTGCCAATGTTCCATCTGGTTTCTGCAGAGGCGGAAGTGAAGAGCGACAGAAGTTAGCTTCAACGCACTTGGCGAGCGACCAAAATGCTTTACTGCCGGATGGGTACGAAGCGAGTTTGCTTCCTACTCGGCCTATGTGGTCAAAGCGGGCCCTTTTAAGCACTTTTTGCAGGACTTGGCCGCAGAGTTAAAGGCTTTCTTCTTCAATAGATATATATTTCTTGACCACACTTTTTGTGAGAAGAGCGTGACGCACTAGCTGGATCTCTTTCGTGACTAACTTCAAAATGGCGTTTCAAACTATGACATATTATGAACTTAAGGCGCCATTAAAAATAAGAATTCACTAGTATTGTGTGTTTTAACAGAAAAACTTGCATGACTATTCAAACATGTCCGATATTCGGGAATTCGTGAGACGAGTTTTATTAATTTACTTAATAAATCTGTTTAATTACCGAAGTTAAAATAATGTAATATTTGATGTTTCAAATATATTGCAAACTGAAACTTACATGGAAATAAAATTATGTGTAACAAAACTTTGATGTTTCATTATTTCGATAAAATACATAAAATATGAAAAGAAATAACAATAGACTGTGTTTGTATGTAATGAATAATCGTGTAAATAAAATTTCGATGTAAACAGATTTAAGGATTTATTACATATTGCATTAAAATATCTGCGAATGGTTTTATGGGACATGAAAATCGTTGGAGTAAATTGCGATAAAGTGATGGGTTCCCTTTACAGATATTTAGATATTATACGAGTATACGGACGGACGTTGCATTATAGTAAAACCCATTTTAAAAATTCTTTCACCTTTACTAAGTTACATCATCCCGGTGTAACATAGGCTATATTTTTTTCAAATACGCCCAGTGAAGCGGGCACGAGCAGCTAGTATATTATAAAAAGAAACAGTTTCTTAAATTAATTAGATATATACAGTTATTTAGACATATACGTACATATACGGACGTTACTTTATCATAAAAGTTTCACAACATTTGTCATTTGACATCCTGGACGCCAAATGACTTAAGTTGTGAAACTTTTACGGCATTGTGACGTCTGTATATGTATATATGTCTAAATAACTGTAGAACGCAGAAGAAGAAACAAAAATAAAATTTTAAACAAATCAAGTCGTGGATTGAACAATTAATACCTACAAACTTTCGCGTTAATAATATTAGTAGAATAATATATACGAGTATATGGACGTTGCGTTATCGTAAAAGTTACATAATATTTGTCATCTGACATCCTGGACGCCAAATGACGTATGTTATGCAACTTTTAAGGCATTATCTCTCTCTCTCAGCCGAAAGACGTCCACTGCTGGACAAAGGCCTCCCCCAAGGATTTCCACAACGACCGGTCCTGCGCTGCCCGCATCAAGGCATTAACACTTCTATATAAATATACTAGTCTAACATATACTTACTACGTTATTTTTGGATTTCAAAATAAAACAATATTCAATCACTAGCTGTTGCCCGCGGCTTCGCCCGCGTGAGGCGTGAATTTCAGCCATTTAGTTATCCCGTGCGCAGCGGGATTAAATTAGGTACTCGTAGTACAGACGCGGTGTTAAAATGAATCAAAAGTGTTATTTCGTTCAATAAACGATCTTCGTCTGCTCGTTATCTACAATTTCCCGTGTACCACCACTCCCACTCTGAGTCCCTCTTTGTCCTATCCCGTGTCCTGTCTATTTATACGTTAGTAGAAAATGTTCATCAGGTTGAACTACTTTTGCTAAGGCCCCATTTCATTTTTTTTATAGAGTAGCTGATCTCTTGGGATTCTTCATCAGATGATCCTAATCGTCGATTTTTATACGTCAACAGAAAATGCTCGTCAGATTGATAAATTTTTGCGAAGGTACCATTTCCATATTTCTTATAGTTTAGCTGTTCTGTTAAGGTTCTTCATCAGGTGTTCCAGTTTTCAAAATTAATTATAGCCTACTAGCTTTTGCCCGCGGCTTCGCCCGCGTGAATTTCCCACGGGAACAGTGCTTTTTCCCGGGATAAAAAGTAGCCTATGTGCTATTCCAGGTCATTATCTACCTCTGTACCAAATTTCATCAAAATCCGTCCAGTAGATTTTGCGTGATTGAGTAACAAACATCCTCACAAACTCACAAACTCACATCCAAACATTCGCATTTATAATATTATAGTATGGATATGTTGCCCAGGCTTAATAGCTATACAACAAAAAAGTTTCATTCAAATCCGTCCAGTAGTTTTTTGCGTGAAACGCGTACATACATACAGACAGACAGACAAACAGACAAGAAATTCCAAAAAAATTTTTTTGCTTTCTATTATTCTTTTTAAGTGTCCCTCTATCCATTTCAATCAAAAATACTAAATGTACAGACAAAATATTTTTACTGTTTTATTATACGTATATAGATTAAATGACCTGGAAAGAATAGTACTTAGCATAATAAATACCAACTTTAACCTCCAGTATCAAGACAGAGACATAGAAGCTGTAAAGAGAGTTGGAAAGAAAGGTGAAAAAATAAGACCGGTCATTATAACATTCATAACAATGGGATTAAAAATAAATATACAAAAGAAAAAACACTGCCTAAAAAATACACCTTATTATATACAAGAAGATTTTCCCATAGATGTTTTAAATAAACGAAAAGAGTTACAATCCCAATTAAAAATAGAGAGAAATGCTGGAAAAACAGCGTTTATAAAATATGATAAGCTTGTCATCCTAGAAAATAAAGAAAATAAAAAGCCGCGTTCACATACAAATAAGAGAAATATGCCAGAGTCACCAGAACCATTAAGTACAGGATACCAGTATGAGAAACAACCTACTAAGAAAAATAAAACTGCGAACATGAGAAATTTTATAATACAACAACCAAGGCTGAGTTACAACACCGAAGGCACATCAAACAAAGGTCTAATAAACACGGACTGCGACTCATAGCAACGACAGACAGGCCCCTCATCGGCTCCCAGTACGGATGGTCACCGCGGGAGTCTCAGACCAATACCCTCCATCAAAAACCAAAATCAACTACAAATTGGCACATTGAATGTACGATCTCTAGTAGCGGACGGCAGACAAAATGAACTAGAGTACGCCCTTCAAAATATAAAATGGGACATATTAGGCATTTCTGAAATTAAGAAAAAAGATACTAAAATTATCGAATATCAAGAATATATTTTCATGTATAATGGCGAGAAGGCTGGTTCAAATGGTGTTGGATTCATGGTTAAAAAGAGTATGAAACGATACATAATAAATTTTATAGCTATTTCTGATCGGGTAGTAAGATTAGACCTTAATATTGAAAACACAAAATTAACATGTATTCAAGTTTACGCACCTACAGAAAAAGCTCTAGAAAAAGATGTACGAGTATTTTATGACGACCTAAGTAAATGCCTAAAAAACACCCCTGAAAACACACTTGTCTTAGGTGACTTTAACTCACAAATAGGAAAACCTACACCAGAAGATGGCAAAATAATAGGAAACTGGGGATATGGTAAATAAAGAACCGACAGAGGAACAATACTCGCACAATACTGCATGGAGAACCACCTCTACATATCGAACACATTTTTCAAAAAGAAACCAAAACAAAAGTGGACATGGCTATCCCCAGATGGGAAAACACGTAATGAAATTGACTTTATTCTTGTAAAAAATATAAAAGCCGTGTCTAACGTTCAAGTCATTAATATTTCATACTCTACCGACCATCGACTGCTAAGACTGGCTTATAATCTTAATATCAACATGAAAAAGAACAGAAAAAACTTTGGACAACAGATACAAAAACCGGACGCAATACAACAAGATATAATTAAACACAAATTTATAGATATACGAAATAATAAAGATTATGACAAAAGTAATATACAACAGACATATACAAACCTGGTAAAAGATATCAAAGAATGCACTAGAAATATCCCACAGAATAAGGAGACTACAGAAAATGATGACATATTTACTTCAGAAATTGACAAACTAATTAAAGAGAGAGAAATCTTAAAAAACAAGAAACACAGAACAAAAACAGAACGCCTTAAACTGACAAAATTATAAAGAAAAATAAGAAAACAAATACACAAAAATAAAATGAAAAGGAAATACAAAATTATAGAAGAAGAGCTTAAAAACAAGACTTCTGTAAAACGCTCGGAAAAGCGATTAATTAAAGGCAAAGAATGGATCTCTAAACTTAATAAAAACGTTGATACAAACCAAGTGACCAGCAACAGAAAAGATCTACTCAAAATAGCGTCATCATATTATCAAGACCTATACAAAAAAATTGATACCGAAGCTCTACGCGAAAAAGACTACATAAGAACAATGACGTTATCCCGCCCTTCCTAGAGAGTGAAATCATAGATGGCATTAAATCAATGAAATTATCAAAGAGCCCTGGACAAGATGGGATTACAAATGACATTTTGAAAGCGATCATGGAACCCCTAGCTCCTGTACTTACATCGCTCTTTAATAAAATAATTGAGTCTTGTATAATCCCGGAGGAGTGGGAACAAGCCATTATCACTCTACTGTATAAAAAAGGGAACCCGCTAGACATAGGCAACTACAGGCCCATTAGTTTACTGCAAAGTATTTACAAACTTTTCACTAGCTTAGTGTTTAAACGAATGAGAGCCAGACTAAACTCCCACCTCTCCAGAGAGCAAGCCGGGTTTAGACCTAACTATAGTACGACTGATCATATATTTACACTTGTCCAAATTATTGAAAGATGCAATGAATATAAAATACCGATCTACATAGCGTTCATCGATTATTCCAAGGCTTTTGACTCTATCTCCCATGAGGCATTATGGAAAGCCCTTAAAGAGTTGGGTATAGAGACAGGGTATGTCAATATTTTGAAGGCGATCTACGCAAAAAGCAAAGCAGTAGTGAGACTGGAACAACTAGGAGAACCGTTCCCAATTGAGAAAGGAGTACGACAGGGAGACCCGGCCTCGCCGGGCTTGTTCACGGCCCTTCTGGAAAACATCTTCTCAAAACTCAACTGGGAACATCTTGGAGTGAAGATAAATGGCGAATACCTGAACCACTTAAAGTTTGCTGACGATATTATTTTGATAAGCGAGAACTACGATGACTTATATTTAATGTTAAAAACCTTGACGAGCAAAGCAAAAAATGTGGACTGGAAATGAATGCTACTAAACCTGTATAATGACAAATACCCAGCAAATACCTACAGCTATACAATCAAAATCAATAAAGTATGTAAAAGAATATGTATATCTAGGCCAAAGAATATCGTTTGAAGATAATACCAAAAAAGAAGTTGAAAGGAGAATTAGGATCGCATGGAACAAATATTGGGCTATGAAACATATCTTTAAATCTAAATTACCCATGTCATTGAAGAAAAAAGCAATGGACTCCACAATTCTTCCAACACTACTATATGGTTGCCAAACATGGACACTCACAAGAGAAATTATAAGAAAGGTGCAGATATTTCAAAGAGCGACAGAGAGAAGTATGCTGGGGCTGAGACTAAGGGACCGCCAAAGAAATACAGCTCTACGGAAAAGAACCCAATTGATAGACGCGGCTGAGCTCGCCTGTAGGCTGAAATGGAGATGGGCGGGGCACGCAGCCCGCGCCGACGACGGACGCTGGAGTGAACGAGTGCTGCACTGGTGGCCGCGCGACCGCGGCCGGCAGCGCGGCAGGCCGCACGCCCGCTGGCGCGATGACATCATGGCCGTCGCCGGCCACACCTGGACGAGACTCGCAGGAGATAGATACCAATGGAAGCAGATGGAGGAGGCCTTCACCCGATATTGGGTACCCAATTCCCCAAATAATTAATTTTTAATAATCATTAATTTTTAATAATTATCATTATTTAATAATTATTAACATTTAAAATTTACTTTGACATTTAATATTTGTATTCAAAACTGACACATATTTTGACACTTAAAAGATTTTAATATTAGATCATACAAATTGACAATTTAATTTAATTTGATTGCATGCTAACATTTATAAATTTTATTTTATTTTTTCTTATTTAATCATATAACTTTATAATTATTTGACAGCATGAAATTATAAGAATAGTTATTAAGTTTGAAAAACTGTTAATGTACATACGAATTGGAATAAATGGCTTTATTATTATTATTATTATTATATAGATTAAAAATATTTCTTTTATTTGACGAAAAGTGGCTGAACTCCCAATAGCAGAGGACCTCACACTAATAGGGTTAGACACGGTTAGAGAGCAGTTATTTATTAGGTATTCAATTGTCATATTGAACACGCATAGTTTTTCATAAATTAATACACGTAACAAATAGGTACTTATGTAATCATTTGTCGTTTTACAGATATTTAGATATATACGAGTATTAGTATGTAAAAGTTTCACAACATATGTCATTTGGAACTCAGGACGTCAAATGGTAGATATTGTGAAACTTTTATAATAAAGTAACATCCATATATGTTTATATATGTCTAAATAACTGTAAAACACACAAATTATAACAACACTAATAAAATCGTGGATTATCATTGCACGTTTTACAGATATTTAGATATATACGAGTATACGGACGTTGCATTATTGTAAAAGTTTCACAACATTTGTCATTTGACATCTTGGACGCCAAATGACATATATTGTGAAACTTTTACGGCATTGTGACGTCCGTATATATGTCTAAATAACTAGAGAACGCAGAAGAATAAACAAAAACTAAATTTAACACAAATCAAGTCGTGGATTGAACATTTGGGATCTTTCGCGTTTGTAATATTAGTAGAATAGGTTATACGAGTATGTACTCGTATGTAAAACTGTTACGATAATGCAACGTCCGTACGTTGCATTATCGTAACAGTTTTACCTATTTGTCATTTGACATCCTGCCAAATGAATAATATTGTAAAACTTTTTCGGCATCCTTCATAACTTCCGTATATGTATAATGTTATGGACCAAGTGTTATATAAACGCATTTTTCTTAATGCCCGCCCACTATGAATAATGTCAAGCTACTTAGGGCAAAATAAATAAATATTTATGGCAACTGTATGCCAAAAAACTAATATGTCAATGAATTATAATGGCAAAATAGGTATGTCGACGTATATTAGGAAAAAAATATTATGCGTATATACATAATATATATTATATATTACCACTAATGCGCTGGGCCGATGACATCTACAAAAATTTGGGCAAAGCCTGGATGCGATCCGCAACCACCGGACCGCAGAGACCGGGCAAAATGGAGGGACCATGAGGAGGCCTATACCCAACAATGGGTGATACAGGGCTGAAGAAGAAGAAGAAGATACATATATTATAGGGCAAAATAAATAATTATTTATATCAACTGTATGCCAAAAAACTAATATGGCAATGAATTATAATGGCAATAATGTAATGTAGGTAATGGTGTAAAGTTAGTTACAAAAATCAAAATCAAAACTTTTATTTGAAACGGATGTCAAAAAATAATAATAAAAACCTCTAAAAAAATGCGTAACACCAACCTACTTGCTTGATGATGTTACACATACACACTAGGGTGTCCCGAAAAACTGTTTTTTTAGCTTTGCTTAACCCAAGACGTCTCAAAAGTTGCGAAATCGATCGTAGATTACGAAAAAAATATGTAAATAAATCCTGTGGGCTCTACCAGATCGTCAAAGTTTGAAAATTGCCATTTTAAGGGTGATATTTCGCTTTTTTAAATTTCAGTTTCTGAACGTAATAAAAAGAATACTTATTGTTTTATATATTTAGGTATAATCAATACACAACATTTTAATTTTCGTGTAAGAACACGTTACCATCGTCTTCCAATTTGTTAGATAACATATTTCAAGTTTCGTCGAGTTTCAACTTAATTTCATACAACAAGACATGAGCTTTCTTCATTGCCTAAATAACTTTCTATCAGTTCAGTGTTAACATGAGTTTTGTACTTTTTAAATAACTAGTCTTAGGCGTAGGGAGACTAATTGTGCTTTCTTGGGTCCATACAAAGAACTTGACGATCGGCAACTCCGTACTATGAAGGACATCATAAAAATAATTTTATTTGTGAAGAACGACCTTAAGCTCAAGTATAGAGGAGTCAATCCATCTAATTCAGATGTATTTATAATTGAATCTCAAGATTATTAACAATATTTGGACCCAAGTTTCTATTCCAATCAAAATTAAATATAAATCTCCTTTCAAGATCTGCTGTGAAAATGATGCTGATGCTATGAAATTGGTAGAAAATGAAAACTTTAAGAAACTCGACTACAACTGTCGGAAAACTTTGAAAACAAATATGATATATGGATTGATAAGAGGTGTAGATTTGGAGTTTATAGAAGAAGACATTTTGGAAGTTTTAAAAAGCGAAATTAAAATTTTAGCAATAAAAAGATTAAACGTCTAGGCTATAATGGGAAGTGGGTAGAAAGCGAAAGTGTCAGAATTTGTTTCGAAGGAAAATCATTACCCATGTACGTGACCGCATATGAGTGCAAATTTACTGTGGAAAATTATACTTTCCCTGTAATGCAATTATCGGGGTGTTGGAAATTTGGTCATATGATCAAAGTATGCCCGTTAAAGAAAATATTATGTCCTCAGTGCGGAAGTACGGAACATAATAACTGCAATTTGAAAACTTTCACATGCCTCAATTGCAAAGGCCTTCATCTCGTTTTAGATAGATCTTGCCCAATGTATCGGACAGAAAAGGAAACACGCCATGTTATGAGCAAAGAAAATATTCCATATAAAATTGCTCTTCAATCAGTAATAAGTAGCAGTCAGAGAGAGGTCTCTCCAAAATCTACCCAACCATATGAGAGGATTGAGAGGCCAACTCAAGTAAGTTACGGCACTGAGCGGCCGACGTATAGCCAAGTAGTTACACGTGTTGATATTCATAGAGAAGGCAGTCCAGAAAGGAAAGTAGAAAATAAGGAAACTAATCGGAAAAAGAAACAAAAAGAAATTGAGAAAAGAGAAACTTAATAAAACGCCGAATGCGAGTTTAGGAGAAAATGACATGAAATGTGACCAAATAGAAGAAGAACAAAATAGTTCAACAGATTGTGAGGAAACAAAGGAGAAAATTTTCGAGTTGAAGAAGTTGCTGGCAAAAGTATACAATATCTGGATGTTGAAAAAGTCGACAGAAGAAAAAATAAGTGCAGTGTTTGTGACGGAAAATGTTTGAGACAATCCTAGACCTTTTTAATATCAATAATGGTTAGTACAAATACAAATAATGTTCGCATTAATATTTTACAATGGAATGCACAAAGTGTGATGCCCAAATTGGTAAGTTTTGAAGAAATTCTCATGAAAGAAAAAAATCATGTAGCTATATTGAGCAAGACTTGGTTGGATTTAGTACATAGTATACGCATAAGAGATTACAACATATATAGAAAAGACAGAAATGACTCTTACGGCGGGGTAGCAATAATTGTACATAGGTCTGTCAGAAGTGAACTTAAAACGCTGCAATTACAGAATTCAGATATCGAAATTATTCAAGTCGTCTTACATAACTGTCAATATGTACAAAACATTGTTTCAGTATATTGTCCATCCTCAGTTGTCAGACTGGGATGAGCTATTCGAACTCTTCCCAAGAAATACATTGATATGTGGTGACTTTAATGGTCATTATGGTAACTGGTCATCCCGATCAGATTCCAGGGGAGGACAAGTTTCAGACTCTTCTTTAGAAAACGGTTATAGTTATTTGAATGATGGCTTACACACTAGAGTTAATGGGTTAATGGGGTCCTTCAACAGACAGCGCCCAACATATATTTTGTTTCAAACGATATTGCAATTAGTTTTGAATGGCAAGTTATGAACGAAAATTTAGGTAACGACCATCTGATGATTAGAATAAGTATGAGTATCCCTAAAAATCGGAACAATTTACAAAGACGTAATTACAAGAAAATCGACTGGGCAGTCTTTATTAGTAGTCTAACGGAGGCGTTTAGTCAGGATAACCTTCATAACTTACACTTATTAGATGAGTCAAATATACAGGAAATGTATGACTACTTACTTGCTCAACTTAAAATTGATGCTTGTATACCGGTGGTCCTACCCCTGACAACCTCACGGTACTGGAATCAAAAACTTAGGAAGCCCACAAACTTTTAAGAGATGCCAAAAATAACCCACCTTCATAACTTTTACAATTCAATAGATGAAAACACTACAGCATCTGAAATGTGGCGTATGAGATGGATGAAAGGTGTTAAAAGAGGAAAGCATTTTGTTCCGATAGATAAACAAGACATTTTTTTAGCATCTCTTACGCCAGAATCAGCTAGCACAAGACGTAGGTATGTATTTCGCAATATGCCGACGATTTTGTAGTATATGTAAAAGATAAAAATATTAATATGAGTGAATCCTATGTACAGGTTGCTTTAAATTGTATCATCAAATTATTTGAAGAACTAGGTTTACAATTATCCAGTAAATAAACAAAACTTTGTTTGTTTAGCCGAGGAAAGAGAAAATTTTTACCTACTATTAAGATTAATGGGTAAAATAGTGCTAAATCTCACATATCAAAGTTGGATAAAGTACAAAATCAGGCATTGCGAATTGTAGGCAATTTTATCAGATCTTCTCCAATACATGTATGTAATGGAGGCTGAACTGTGTATACTATTTGCTATAAGTATATTTTAAAAGCTCACTCGTGGACCAATAATATTACAATCGAATTATTAAAACAATTATATATTCGGTCTCTTACTAGATACTGGTTAAATAAAAAGAAACCATTAACAATGGAGGTATATAATAGAACAAAAGACATTAATGTTCATTCTTCCACCGTTCTTGATGTGTTTACAGCAAATACATGGTTCTCTCGATTAGATATGAAGAATATAAGTATAAGTGAATTAGACTGTCTTAAACGTTCCAAACACTGTTATTCAGGTGATGATTTAAAGTGTGGAGTCATTGATGAACTTCAGACAAAATATAATGAATGGCATGTGATCTTTACAGATGGATTAATGAATAAAGAGAAACAAGGAGCAGCATATTATGATCCATCTTTAGGGAACAGTGGAAGTTCAAATGTTAAAAATAATGTTTGTATTATGACGCTGGAACTAATAGCAATTTCTAACTCACATATGCTGAAAGCTATGACTGGGACAAAATTTTTATTTGCTCTGACAGTAAAAGTGCGATACAAAACTTGGCTCGATGTGCCTCTGGATACAGAGGTGTTTCGACTGCCTTCTGTGTACTCGTACAGATACTACAATTTGAGTCACGCAATGTTAAAGTAAAGTTGCAATGGGTCCCTTCGAATACGGGGTAACGAGGAGGCTGATAAATTAGCAAATGCTGCTCATTTGAATGGAACAGAATACCATATTGCCCCATGCTACTCGGAAGCCTTAGGTGGATTTAAATTGGTATGCTAGATGAGGTGGAAAGAATACTTTAATGAGCGGTCGAAGATGAAAGGCATATGGTATAAAACGATCCAAAGTGAGCCTCCTCGTATCCCGTGGTTCATAAATAGTAGGTTACCTAGAAGAATGATACAACTGATATTAAGAGTAAGGTCCGGTCATATTCCATCAAGAAAATTTGCATAATTAATGAAAAAAGCTGCCTCGCCCAATTGTGAAACATGTGGACACATAGAGGATATTTATCATCTATTGATGGAATGTGAGCGGAACCAAATTGCAAGACAGGCATTTCTGGATGGGTTTAAAATTAATAGGCTGGATGTGGGGGCAATTCAAAGTGTTTTGTGTAAACCAAGTTCTGAGGCCTCCTTGTGCTTGTGTGGTTTGTTGGAGTCCCTCCAATAAGCCGCACAGGCATCAGGTTAATGTAATTTTTTTTTTTCCTTTTTTGTGTTTTCTTTTTTGTGTTGAATGTTTTTTTTCTGTGTTGTTTGATTGATCTTACAAGCTTTCATTCACCAATAATAAATAAAAAAATCTAAGATTCTAATGTCTACCCTCGGACCAAATTTAAAACGCGATATGGTTTTGTTTGTTTCAATTATAATGTTCTGTTAACACCTGTATAAACATGTAAATATAGGTTAAGGTAATGAAATTATTTAATGGATTTTTTTAAAGATGCATGGAAATCATGTTTCGGAGGCGCCTGGCTTCCATGCATTTCTCCGTAAAGTAAAAAAAAAACTATTTTGTCATACCTATTAGAGGAATAAACTTTACTTGAGTGAGACTGTTATTTTTTTCTACGTCTACATATCCGAAAGATTCTGTGCTATATACCTATCATCCGCAACTTCATTCTTCGTGAATTTATCTTTAATGTTAGTGTAAACTATAATAAGTAGTAGATAATCTTCGGTTATAGATCATTTTCGATAGATATAGGTAGTTCGTTTGTCGACTCTTGGCTCTGTCTACTCCGTATGGGTAGGTATCTAGGTGCTTTGAGTTTACTTCTTTTCTGAAAATTATTGGTGGAGTTATATAGTTGAATTTCTAAACACACCTTGGCTCAGGTGCTTTATCCAGGAGCTTTAAGTGTAATAATTCGAAGTCGCAACGTCGCATTTTTGTTGGACGTCACATACGGTTATAATGAAAGTATAGAATGATGACCGTAGCGCCACTAGTTTTTGTGACGATAATTAGAGGAACTAAAGCAATATTCAGAAAAGCTAGATTGAAACTGAATTGACGTCCAATTTTTTTTCTCATTTTTAACTTTTCTGATATCAGCATGCCATGTCGCGACCATTGGATACTTCCTCCGATCTGACGTCCGTATACCGGACGTTGAAAGCAGGTGGACGCCACATTATATGCAAAATTCGCCATAGTGGACGCACAATAAGTAGCAGGATGTATATATATATATATATATATATATATATTTATATATATATATATATATATATAAGGTGGACTCAAATTAACTACAAATATTTTCAGGACTGGCTCCAGGAGGCTAAATAAACGTATTGGAGATAAAATTTTAAAAATCGATACGCTAGTTTTTATTTTTTTTCTAACAAAAAAGATATTATAAAATAATGACATTTAGTATCATACTGTAGATACATGTTAGACAATTCATTCATCTATAAGCTCCACCCACCAAATAATAGTATAAAGCTCCACCCACCAAATAATAGTAAAATTAAATTGATTTGCCGTCTTCCTCTTTTTTATCAAAAGTGCGTGGAAGACAGAGTTTTATTTATTTGTGTGGATTAACATACACACACACACACACACACACACAAATAACCTAAGATAGCCTAATAACTAATAAGATGATAATTTAAGTGTAAGTTTTGGGGTTTAAGGCGACTAGGAGAGCAAACACGTGAATTTGGTTTATCAAATTTATTAATAAGTTTACAATTTACAATAAAATAATACTTCCCATCACACTTTTTCCCACGTAAACGTAAAACGTGCACTCATCTGTCCACAAAATGTTATTATTTCGGTTCCTACACAACCACTGCGAAAACTCCACTCTGTCTTCATAGTCCGTTGGGAGCATCTCCTGAACCCTCAGAATATGATAGGGATGAAATCCCTCGCTATGCAACACTTTTAAAATGTATGATTTCGACACAAAGAAGACACGTGCGGCGTCTTCAGAGCTGGCCACCGGGTGTCTTAAAAAAGTCCAACACATCTTCTTCCAGCCGTATACAGGATACCGCAGTCGGCCTGCATCAGGCCTGGGTCGGAAACTGCCGGTCTCGCGGTGACGCTGCACGGCACCAAGAATAGTTCTTGGGTTGATCCGCAGACCATACCTCTCGAAAAAATCTCGCACGCCCGAGTACAAATTTCATTTGCATCATGGTAGCAGATTGTCATATTCAAGTAGTCCTGGTTTTAATATCGGTAAGGCATTTTTTACAACATACAACTTCATGTCAAAGCTTTTTATTAGACCAATCTCCAAGACAACGTCTATGGTATATCTCTAGTATGTGCACAGAGTATATCAAAATGAGGTTGTAACATTCCTCCCCAATTAACTTAAAGCATTTCTTCGATTAATCGACGAGGTGCTTGCCTCTGCCGGTTCGGGAATACACAGAGTATCTATCAGCAGAGTCGACAAAGTATGTAATGTTTTGTCTCATGTCAAGGTATGTATTTTTTAACATCTTTATTAAACATGGTCGTTACTATTGTGCAATAGTTTTAGGTCGGGAAAACAATTAAATACGTAGGTGATAAAAGAAAGTCAAGTGCGAATGAGGCCATACCAACTAGTAGATCTATCAAAAGGTTCAACATTTTTGCTCTCACTAAAACATAAATAAAAGCCAAACTTTATTTTCGCCATTCGATCCGTAGACGCTGTTACTGGACGAATTACATTCACTTTTTAGTGTTCGAACGGGACCCTATTACTAACACATCTTAAGAATACGAATAATTAAATTAAAACAATTATTTAAGGGGGCTCCCATACACCAAACGTGATTTTTTAGAATGCTACGGAACCCTTCGTGCACGTGTTCGACTCGTACTTGGCCGGTTGTTGATTTGATTTGAAAAGGAAAAATGAAAAGTTTTCAGATATCTTTATTTTCTGTTTGTCAAGACAAGAGACCTTTCCAGTAATAGAATAATCCAATAATAATAATATTAAAAAAAACCTATGAAAAAAACCTATAAAAAAGACCTATGATTGATTGCTCCGTTCCATAGTTACTCTATGACAGAGCGGCACCATAGCACAATAGACAGATAAAGCAGTAGAGCAACTCCATACAAATAGCCCGATTTGACGCACGCATACAGACAAGCGCGTTTACACGGCCGCTAAGTGGTCATCGGTACCTAAGACGCAGGAGCGTCACGACACGTTGTGCGCCGCTGCTTAATTCAACTGTTATTAAACTCCATTTATTATTACCAGTCCTATCATGTAAACAATCTTACCATGTCTTTTTATGATTTTACAACAATATAAATTAAAATAGACTTTTTAGGAAATTACTTTCGTGGTTAATAAATGTTTTACTTTAGAATGTTTAGGTTTGAACTAATATTTGATTTATTTTCAACAAAAAGTACTGTAAAGATCGTTTACATGATAGGACTGGTAACTGGTAAGAATAAATGGAGTTTACACCAACTATGTCATTTTTTAAACTTCCTGCTGATGCTAAAAGGTAAAATAATACCACAATCACTTTTTATTAGTTTGTTACTTTTTTTATGAGTAGTTTGCCTAATAAGCATATAAAATGGAAAACACTATACAGTTTGGACTTTTTACCGCTTCCTTATGTCAGGGGCATAAGCGTTGTTATGGAACTGCAAGTGTTTAGTGGGATGTGCTATTTGCCATACATAAAATAAGTAGGTACCTACCACATGTGACTTATATAAAGGCAGGTTCTATCAAACGGCAATTGTAAAAAAATACCTATAGCTGATCGAGTGAGTACTTAGGTAGGTTCATCGACCACTGAAACGATTTAGACAAAATGTTGTATGGAGATGTTTTAAGTACCGAGAATGGACATATGCTATAGTTTGCCCGCAACTTCGCTTACGTAAAATATATAACGCCAACGAAATGCGCCTACACACATACTATATAAACTACACGCCTGCTTTACGTTTTGTAGGCGCCAACCCTAGCGCTCCGCCTAGCCGTAGGTATAAACTTCAAGGACACGACTCAGTTGCTCTACTGCTTTATCTCTGTCTATTGTGACCATAGATAGAGCAACACGGACTCACGCGCGCGCCGGTGGGCGGCGGCTTTTTTTGTGGCCGCGTGTAGGTAGTTTCATTTTAATTGGTTAAAATAATTGGCCAATGAGGTAAGGACTGAAACATCGTCTCTCGTGTTTTATGTTACATGATACAGGATGTTATAATGTTACGGTTTTCAAAAAACAAAAAGTTAATTTTTCTCGAAAACTAGCGTGTAGAAAATTGAAAAAACCACTGATATTCTTTCTAAATAATAACAGTAATCAGCCCTGAAAATATTTGTAGTTAATTTGAGTCCACCTTATATATATATTGTGGCGTACAGCGGAGCGTCATGTTCCCCGCTACCCGCATTGAGCTGTGACTCATTATATTCAGATACGTCTCGGTGTGCGGACGGTTGCCCGAGTGCACAGGCTGTTATCATTCTCAGTGACTATCTAGTCGCTCTGTACCAACTTATACCAATAGTCAGGATACGGTGGAGCCCCAGTTAACTGACCCGGTTAAGCCCCGGGTCAGGTTGTGCTGTGGGGCACATAACGTGCGGGGCGGGGCACGTTACTATGCCGTATAATATTAGTGCCAACGGCACATTTGGCGACGAGATAAACGTGAGTACATTAATTAATCTTTAGTAAAAAAAAAAAAAAAACAGAAAGAGGGTGGAATATTCAATTTCATTTTATAATCCTATCACTGGGCTTCCGCCCGCGTTAGATTCTTATTCGAGGGTAGAATCTTAAGAAAATATATCGTAAAGAATAATCAGCCATCTCGATAATCAATAATTTAGTGAAAAGGGTACAAAATGACCTTATTGGTTTTGGTACCATGAATGGCTCAAGGGATCTTGGCACCAACATAACAACAATACTTTTTATTTAAATATTAATTTCAATATTTTCCTGCATCTATAGTTTGGCCATAGTGGCCGTGATGATATACATATATGACAAAGTTAATAAGTAGGTACTAAACAATAAACGACAAATACAGATTTTACGTAACATTTAATGGCTCTGATTGTGATGAGCGGCACCTAACTGTTTATGAATAGCTTTTCGCTTAATACAATGAGTATTATTCTGTTAACAATGCACTTTCTGTACATAATTTGAAATATTTGCTCATTCATTTATTCACTGTACAATATTTACAATTTATCATTATACAATGTTACATAAACCAGTAATATGAATGCATACTTAGTTTTCTTAGGTTAAAACCTCAGTTTAAAACGTAACTACAGTGATACAAATCATGAGGTCGGCTGGACTGGCACTACCGGCAGGTCACAAGACAGAATATTTATAATTGATTATTTTGCTAAAGCGAAGTATATATAGCAATTACCTACTTTTAACGATTTAACATAAGAAACAAAAATTTAAAGCTTGTGTAGTGTCACTGTGAAAGATACACGAATTTTTGTTTTCTAAAGTTTTTATACCTTTGGCATTATCAACATAGATAAAACAGTGAAATAAATAGGTATAAAAATGGAATATTATAATTATTTTCTCATCACAATCACAATAACTAATACCCAATTTCTGTGATACTTTTGTCAATCTGTTGATCTATTACCATAATAATTGCGTTTCTGAACAACGTACTATAAGCTAAACCATGTTTAATATGAGGTTAACTTAACTGTCCATTGTGACGATATTTTATATAATAAAGGTACCTAAGTGCAACCAGAACAGGGATTGTGGTCGGCTGGTACCTGAACTAGAAAAAACATGTTTCCCTGGTTCCCAACCCTAGAGATTATTATAATTAACTGATATTTAATCGATGGTGTACTTTTTCCATATGATTGATTAATATTGTGATGAAAAAAAAAACACAAAATTTGAACTAAGAGTAAAATAAAAAATAAATAGTAATAGGTATTAAAACAATTACAAGGGTGCAAGTAAATTTTAGAAAGAACTTTAGGAACTATATTCTTGATATGTCTCTAAATATAAGAATTATTTTAACTAAATAGTTAAAAGTTGACTAGTATCATAAAGAAACTACCATCCGAGTTGCAAGAAAATACACGCCTAAATGAAAAAAAAATTGAAGGACAGTTTTAAATAATTAGTCTGGTTCTAAAAATACATGATATTTTAACCAGTGGAGTTCGTTACAGCTTCTGGTTGACCGGAACATTGATAGATGCGTCGATTAAGATGTTGTTCTCTGTGATTACAATATTCAGAAAACAAAACTTGTTTATGTAACACTGGCGGCCCGTCCCAGCTTTGCAAGGGGGCCATTTAGAGGTAAATTATGTTACATAGAAATAATATAGGTGCTAACGCAGAAATAAATTTTGAAATCAATCCAGTGATTAAGATTTTTGTTAAAAATATCTTTAAGGAAAATGCAAAACTTCCATTGTGTATTATGGGTATGGAAGTGTAAGAAGTGTAGATTGTACACTAAAATGTATTGTATATTTAATGTGAAATAAACAAGTAAAACAAATAAAATAGGTACCTAAATAAATGGAGAAAAAAATACGGCAGTAAATACTTAGCGTATTTCAACATAATATGACAGACATGTCGATAACATGTACAAGTTTAAGCCACCAGGAAACCTACAATATAAAATGGAGGCATTTATTTACTTTACTCAATTATTATTTTACAGTCTACCCTGTAAAACAAAATGGTATTTCATTGAAAGCGAATTAATTGAACTCATTGGTGAAAACACAAATTAAGTTTATTACAAAGGATTTAAGTATGATTGTTCGGTCCTGACAAATACAGTAACTGGGCTATGCCCAACGATTTTGATATTAATTGATGCTATAATAACTACTTTAACGAAGGTACACTCGGTTGCCTTTATATGTTTACATTAATTTACTTCACTAATCACAATAGTACCCCAAGAAGCAAGTTTACGTGCATGAACAAAGTACATTAATTGTTCTTTAATGCACTATATACCATACATAAATGCTGTTCTAAAAACTATTCATAGTTTAGTTTATTAAAATTTCCAATTGTAATGATGTGTAAGGAGATATTATTTTCCATTGATCATTGACGAGTTAGCAATGAATCAGTTAATTGTAATGACAACACAATATTTATTTGAAAATAGAGAAAAGCAGTTAAAAATATCTAAATACATGGTGTCAAATGTTATTTTTACTATTTTATACTCCTACTTAATATCCAACAGTATTTTAGTACCTTTGTTTATGAGTCCATAATTATGGATTGATAAGTCAGCATTAAATCGACCTCGGCAATTTTATTGCCTGAAGTCATCATTAAATTGCTAAAGTTACCTTTGTGAACCAAAGTATGAATTCAGATGAATCGATATTATGGATCGTTTAACCAGCATTAAATTGCTAAAGTTACCCAAAATAAAACGAACAAATAATGAATATTGATGTGCACTTTGTGCTACAAATAAAAATATTATGAATTGTTAAGCTAGCATTAAATTACACGGAATCTGCAGTTAAAATGCTCATAGTCAGCATTAAATTGCTAAAACTACCCAATATAAAACGAATAAAGAATAAAATTGATGTGCACTTTGTGCTACGAATAAATGTTATTCCAATTAGGTATTTAAGTTTATATCTAATTGAGAATAACCAATATGTGTTTCGTTTGAAATAAAATATGTGTAAGGACAATGATGACCTCTGTATGTGGTCCCGGGATAAATTCTCGGTCAGGTCAAATAATCTTTGTGAATCGGCCTGGGTCTAGTAGTGTGCCATCCTACACACAAGCGACTGTTAACAGCAATAATCCACAAAGGTGGATAAGTAATCAATGTGTAAGGACAATAACGACAACCTCCTTGTGTGGTCCCGGGTTAATTTCTCGGTCAGGTCAAATGTTTTGTTTAAATGGGCCTGGGTCTAGTGGTGTGCTATCCTACACAAAAGAGTTCCACTGTTAACAGCTATTCCGTATATGGGTGACTGTAACGGATAAAGTAACGACTGTTATTAATTTAACAGCTATTCCACATAGGTGGTCAAAGAAATGATTGCGGTCCAGCAGCTATAAAAGTATTGGAGACGTCCAGTCTTAGCAAATCCATATTGTTGGGTTGTAATTAAATATAATGTATATTAGAAAAATGTATAATGCAGATCATTAAAAGATATATATATTCTGAACCTGCTACTGACAGGTTACAAAAAACTTATTGCCAAATTAAGTTTAAAAATACAGAATAGTCACTCCTAAGCTAATGCATAAACAAATATGTATTTTATTAAACTAATGTAGGTACATTACATACAATTTAATAAAATGATTATTTTAATATAGTATTAATTGAAATTGACACTGGACTGGAAACATTAACATAAAACTAAAGTAGGTATGGATAAATTTAATGTCGTCCTGACAAGATGTTGCCTTGCGGTAAGGTGCCCAGAAGACTGGCAGAATTGCCAAGTTGAATGGCAATACTGATCCTTTGATCAGTACCTACATAACATTAAGTTAAAAAAAAAAACATTATCCTTGTTATTTAGATTTTAAATTAGTTGCTGCTTTAACAGATTTAACTAATAAGCAACTCATGCTTTATTAACAGCAAATCCTTATTTGTGTGTGTTTTATAGAGAAGGTCTATATACTGTTCCGGCTAAGTTTAGATCCAGAATTTACGCCAAGCAATGGTATCGTGTCTACTTCATGACCAAAATAATTAACAATATTTCTGGCATTTCTTCCAAGTTTTGACACACTGTAACAGTTGTCGTTGTTCACCTTTCAACTGTAGTAAGTAATTATTATAAAATACAATTTCTACAAACATTGAACTGATTAACAATGATGTTGCTATGAAGGAATGAATTTTTAGTATGATTAAACGAAAAGTTAAAAAAAAAGAAAAAGAAAAAGGATAAGTGGCCGATGTTGGGAAAGTGGACATGTTGATTATGATGAGATTAAAATCTGTGAAACTAAGTGACTTTCGGTAAAGGAAATGGCGCAGAATATTTTAATGATCCCAATTTGCGAGATGAGAATCGAAATTTATTGATGCAGATATTTATATGATTCCTATGAGATTGTTCGCATTCTTTTGACCATGCAAATGATTATAAAGTAATATAATATATAATAGTAATATAGAAAAAACATACCAAAATAAAAATTAGAAATCATGTTATGTCAGAATGACATAATAGCGACCAATACTGTAATGAGTTTCTTTCGGCGTTTCTTCTCAGCAGTGGTCGTTCCGGAACGCTGGTAGTTTGCAGCTTTAAGAATTGCGATGGTATATAATTTGAAATTTGATGTAAAGGGTTACTTTGGATTTATTTCATACTAGTGGTAACGAAAATTATTGACAACCTTTGTCTTTATTAAAATCATTAAAAGAAAGGAGAGATGTGGCGTACAGCGGAGCGTCATGTTCCCCGCTACCCGCATTGAGCTGTGACTCATTATATTCAGATACGTCTCGGTGTGCGGACGGTTGCCCGAGTGCACAGGCTGTTATCATTCTCAGTGACTATCTAGTCGCTCTGTACCAACTTATACCAATAGTCAGGATACGGTGGAGCCCCAGTTAACTGACCCGGTTAAGCCCCGGGTCAGGTTGTGCTGTGGGGCACATAACGTGCGGGGCGGGGCACGTTACTATGCCGTATAATATTAGTGCCAACGGCACATATACATATATATATATTTAAGTTTGGATGTGAGTTTGTGAATTTGTGAGTTTGTGAGGATGTTTGTTACTCAATCACGCAAAATCTACTGGACGGATTTCGATGAAATTTGGTACAGAGGTAGATAATGACCTGGAATAGCACATAGGCTACTTTTTATCCCGGGAAAAAGCACTGTTCCCGTGAAAATTCACGCGGGCGAAGCCGCGGGCAAAAGCTAGTGTGGCTATAATACACGGAAAAAAATCAAATCAGACCGGTACTTTCAGAGATCAACGCGTTCAAATTCAAATAAACAAACTTCAGTTTTTAGTATCAATAGATTTGACATAAATTGTGGCTACCCTAGTCGCTGAGCGTGCCTCATAAATTGCTGATTCCAGAAAGCCAGCGGGACTTGGCGATAGGTGCATACCATGTACATGATTCGTTATCTCCAAGTCCAAACGATTGACATTTTGATTTAGATAGTATGCAAATATCAATTTGTCTTTTTATATACTTAGAACTAGGTTTTGCCCGCGGCTTCGCCCGCAAGAATTTTTACATTTCTGCTATTATTTTATTATTATTTGCTTACTAAAACATAGGAAAAGAACGAATAAAATCATATTCGTATTATAATTCTAGATTAAAGATACATTTGGTGAAATAGAATAAATAATAGGTACCCTAAATCTACTCACATTACAGTGTGTGTTGTAATGTAATGCAGATTTATACTGCTGACATAAAACAATACCTTATTTGTGACAATAATTGAAATACTATCCGATAAAACTGCTAATTTAGATTATGGGTACACGACTAGTGCAAAAATTGTCTGAATGACGGTTTTTTATCATTCAATGCATTTTAAAAATGGTTTATTACAGACAATGGCGTAGCTAGTAAACATACGCCCTGGTGCAAAAAATAATAAAGCCCATCCCTGATGTATTTATTTAAAACTAGCTCTTCGCCCGTGGCTTCGCCCGCTTGAATTTCCCACAGGAACAGTGCTTTTTCCCGAGATGAAAAGTACCCTATGTCCTTCTCCGTACTTCCAGCTATGTGTATGCGACATTTCAGGAAGATTGGTTCAGTAGATAAAGAAGAGGTAACAAACAAACTCACTTTCGCATTTATAATATTAGGTAGGATTTATTGCACAAAATACACGTGTAAAATTATAATGGGCGAACTTAATGCAAAAGCATTTTCTAACAGGTACCTATATGTATAAGTAGGTATATGTATAACGAAAAAACAAATAAAAGATTATTAACAAATAGAACTAAAAACTGTATTTACAAAAAAAGTGTCTAGTTCAATTTGAAATCTTTTAATGCTTCCTTATTTAGAAAGAAATTGCTTTCAGCGATAAGGCCCCCTTTTGCGCATCTTTCTAATAAAGTAAAAACCTGCTAATAAAGTATTCTTATTGTTGTTATTTATGGTTTGCTAAGCTTTGGTAGTCAAGGTCCGAGGGTCACCTGAGTGAGTGGCCCCGGCGTATGGCACTGTTTAGCCCACAGATTTAGATTAGAGTATATCAAAATCTGTGGTTTAGCCCTCAAGTAGCTACGCCACTGTTTACTTGAAATTTTCTTGGGCTCATAAACACTTGCATTGTATACGAGAAAAACGGGGCAAAATTATTTTGCGTATACATTGATAGGTATCTATATGTAATAAATAGTAATAGGTATGTAGTGTGCGTAGTAGTAATAGGTATTTTGTATTCAGTATATTTTAGATGAGCAATGCAGTAACACCTATGCAACTAGGTAAGTAACTTATAATATTCTCCTTCTCAACTTTGTCCTTCTATGCCTTCTATTGAATAAAAAAAATACCTTTATTTAAGGTTCTATGAAAAATAAATTAACTTAAAAATATGTTAAGACTTTAGTTTGAAAATTCTTGGTAAGTTGAACACAAAGTGGCTATAATAGGATGATCGCTCCTTCCTGAGTCCATGAGTGCCGAAAGCGAGTGAGTTTTAGAATCAATTTGTGTAATCAGGGGCCGTTCATGGGAACATACACTATGCTCTTCTCTCGTACGTAAAAAGGGTATATAACAAAGAAAGGTTCCTAATTAATGTATAAATCATATATATTTATTTAATTATTTTATACATGATCTTATCAAAATATATCAATTGAGTTCAACTTCAATATAGCAAAATTAAATGGATAAAGTATTCACACAGAAATGTGCAGCCCTATTGTGGTATTATGAAGCTTATATGGTAAGCATTGTGTTGTTTTTCTTGTAACAAACTTTACAAAACCTGAGTAACTTTATCAATATCCATTTTTTTAAATCTGTAACACAAGAAATTGGTACTTCTGTCAATAATAAAATTATTCTCTTATTAATTAAAATACTCATGCAGAATTATTCATCTTTTCTAAAAACTGCTGAAACAGTCTGTTCCTTTCTCTCTGTATACTGTTAGATTCTTCAACAATATTAATTAATTTATCTAACTTTTCTTCTACAATTCTTTGTCGATCCCTCATTTCTAGAGTGACCTTCCGGAACTCCAAGTATCTTTTTTTACTTAATTTGTGTTTCGCTTCTTCACTTAGTCTAGTTGATGATTCGCCATTTTCTGGTGTTTCCGGTTCGAAGGATGAACGATTATTCATAGACAGCAACACTTTCGCAACATTCTCAGTGCTTGTATCCTGAATTTTCTGTTGGATTTCTGGTTGCAATTCCCCATTGACATTAAAAATTTCTTCAAAAAATTCAAAGTATGGCCATTTGACTTCGGAAACTTGATTTTTACTTTTCTTTTTTAATAACCTTATATATGTTTGTTTTAGATTCCTAAATTTCTTGTCACAGCCGTCGGGTGATTTGCCAACAGCATTAGCTATGTCTACCCAAATATTTTTCTTTTTAATTTTAGGGGTCCGGAACTTGTCAAGGTTCTGTATATACAGATTTAACATGAGAGTAATGCTATTGTGCTCCCAGTGCTCAAGTCCCTCATCACCGTCATCTAAGACCTCCGTCTCTGTTATTTCCATCTGATTCAACTGCATATATTTTGCTTCTTCATTGGTCTCAATATATTCAATGTCTTGGGCTGAAACATGTAATTTATTCAATGTAGTTTAATATGAATCTGTCTGTGGAATCTGAACATTAAATTTTATTTAAAATTCAATCAATACCTAATGTATTAACTTTAGGGACTATATAAATGTTAGCGTTGTGCTATTTATCATACATAAAACTATGCAGAACTATGTTATTAAACAAAGCAAATAAAGTAAAATAAAAGCTAAAAATCTGAAGGAAATTTTTACTCACCACTCATTTGCTCTTGTAGTATCTTCTATTATATTCGCCACCAACGACAACGACGTTAATATAGTATTTTATTGTTTGAAAGTTTTTATACTTTAGTCAAGTTTTTTACTTTAGCAAAAAGTAAATCAAAACAAATAAAACACGAAATAACAGCTTGCGTTTGCATCATCCAGCAATATGTCGACAAAATGGCGCTGAACTAAAAGCGCTTTATAAAGCGACCAAATAGAAACGTCACTGCAGTGTATATTGGAGCAATAAAAATTTACATGTAATTTAACGATATCTTGGTTATAAAATAACAATAATTTGGTTTTATCTCTTTTTATCTTAAATACCTATTGTAATTATTAAACAAAAATCATTACATGAAAAACCTAAAAAGCTACATAACAACTCGTGGTTAATCAATAACACTCTTTAATTTAGTTACTTTTGACAGTTGTTGACATTTAGATGATAAGGGGCGTGATAAGAATGCTAGGTCATACTAAAATAAGTATACTGGACAAAGCTTGAACAAAGGAAACATTACAAATTCTACTTATATTATTCATTAATAATTCCAGGATTTCCAAGAAATAATTAAATCTTTTATAAGTTGCATGACCTTGATATAATGAAACAATGATAAGTTTATACATACTTACTATAAACATTATTGGGTTAACCATTGTTATTGTCTAAGGCCATACACATTATGATAAGATTTAGATCAATCAAAATAAGTACCTACCTGCATCTGACTCCGGAATAGGCTTGTAAGAGGCGACGTGGTCATCCTCTTTCACTTGCCCTCCATCGATGGTATGGTGGTTCTTCCGCGTCTCCGACATGATGAATTACTTGTTAAACCGGTATCACAGCAATAAGAAAGTCTTTCTCCACAATTTCGAGTTAATAGGTCAATTATTTTCTTGTTATCTCAAGTACCATGAGATCGATCACACTTCGTCCCACTCTCCCACCAGCTGTTGAATGAATGAATGAAATGACGAAATGAACGAATGAGTCAAGCCACGCCTTGAACCGTCTTGAACATAGATTACCTAAATACTATTGAGAAATAAAAACCCTGAATTAGAGGCAGCACTTATGCGCTTTATATTAACATACTTTATTTTATTTACATTATTAAAAGACGTAGCGGATCTATAGGGTGAGACCACGGGAGCACGTGCCCCCCCCTCTCCCCGCACATCCCCGACTGCTATTTTGTGTACATTTGTACTGTGGAGGCAGGTTCCATAACAGTACATATCAAATTAAGATTCGAGTAGTAGGCTTTAGTAGTAATAGTTTCTTAAAAGTTTATTTCCAATAAAATAATCCGCCACCATTAGTAATGTTCCATTCTCGAGATTTTCAAAGAACAAGCTGACTCTTCCTTAAAACTTTTTCGGAAATATTCCCGAGAACGAAAGACGGTGCCCTTCCTATAGAAATAAAAATACTGGATCCGCCCTTGATCGAAAGTCAAACTTTGACAGGAGAAATGACACATAGGTTTTTAAATTGACTAAATCCGCCAGGCAGACTATCACTGGTGTTTATGTTATGAGTGATGTTGTGTGGTCTGATCACTTTCCCTAATCGTGCAATGTAGGCTTGATACCATTAAACCTAAGCTAAATAAATCTAAAGAAGTATTTAGAAGTAAAGTAAAATGGGGAGAGAGAGGAATCCAGACCAATTGAAATTGTATAATTCTTTATGTAATCAAAAATTAAGATTGATTGAATTTCTGTGATTTTAGCTGTGGGCAGATTGACCACAGATACACTATATACAAATTGAATGACAGTATTGTAAGTGCATTAACAAGTGCGGCTACAGAGTGTTACTCTAAGGGGTTTAAAAACAGAAAACCGGTTGTTGGTTGGAATAGACATGTAAGTGAGGCCCACAGGAATGCCAGGGAGAAGTTTGAAATATGGCAACTTTATGGTAAACCTAAGTCCGGTAATATCTGGAATGAGATGAATGATACACGTAAAATCTTTAAGTCTCGCCTAAAATGGTGTCAGAATAATAGTGAGCAAATCAAAATGGATATACTTGCAAAACACCATGATAAGCATGATTTTCGTAGGTTTTGGAAGGTCACCAACAAGTTAAACGCTCAGCCGGGCATTCCTGTGAGTGTCAGTAATGTTAATGATCCGAAACAGATAGCAAATGTATTTAAGGAACACTTTGCAGTAAATTCGCCTTTGGGGCCATCTCAGTCGGATGGTGGGGGTGGGGGTGGATGTACGGGGAAGCTGCGAGACACGTGGAAAGTCACCCGGACATGATGACCTCAGCATCGAGCACCTAAAGTATGCTGGCCCCCATCTGCCTAGAGTCCTAGCAATGTTGTACAGACTATGTATTGGACACTCATACTTACCGCCTGCGATGATGAAAACTGTGGTGGTGCCAATTGTGAAGTGCAAAACCGGGGACATTGGTGACAAAAATAATTACAGACCGATATCCTTGGCTACCATCATGGCTAAGGTGCTTGACGGTTTGCTGAATGCTGAGTTGGATAAGTACTTAAGAATACATGACAATCAATTTGGCATCAAGTCCGGACATTCTACAGAAACTGTAATTCTATGCCTAAAGCAAACCGTCAAGTATTACACTGTTCGGAAAACACCAGTGTTCGCCGGCTTCCTGGACCTTTCCAAGGCCTTCGACTTGGTATCATATGACACCTTATGGCAAAAATTAAATAGCACTTCCATGCCAAGTGAACTTGTAAACTTGTTTAAATATTGGTATCAGAACCAGGTCAATGTAGTTAGATGGGCAGGTACCTATTCTGACCCATATAGGATGGAGTGCGGAGTGAGGCAGGGGGCTAACCTCGCCTAAGCTCTTTAACTTGTATATTAATGATCTGGTAGAGGAGCTCAGCAGCACACATGTAGGTTGTCATATTGATGGCATATGCGTGAACAATATAAGCTATGCTGATGACATGGTGCTGCTGAGTGCCTCTGCTTGCGGGTTAACTAAGCTGATAAGTATATGTGAACGAAATGCACTTGAACATGGTCTGTTGTACAATGCATCAAAAATTGAATGCATGGTCTTTCGGGCTAGAGGTGGGTGTGTGGATAATATTATCCACACATTTCAGTGGTATGTTATTTAGTTTAATAGCTGGTATATACCAGCTATTAAACTAAATAACATACCACTGAAAAGAGTAGAAAGCTTTAAATATTTGGGACAAATAGTTACCGCTGACCTGAAAGATGATGCTGACATGAAAAGGGAGCGCAGGGCTCTGACTGTCAGGGCTAACATGATGGCCGGCAGGTTAGCCCGTTGTTCGAGGGATGTCAAAATTACTCTTTTCAGAGCATTTTGTACATCCAGTCAGCAGTCTGTGGGTGTCATATACCAAGACACAGTAAGAGGCCTTGCGCATCCAATACAATAATGCCTTTAGATGGTGTTGGGGCTGCCTCGATTTTGCAGTGCATCAGGGATGTCTGCCACTTCCCGTGTGGATTGTTTTTACACAGTGATACGGAAGCGGTGCACATCTCTGGTGCGCAGGGTGCGCAGCAGTAACAGCATCCTAAAGATGTTTTCAGAAAGATTTGACTGTCAGTACATGAACCATGCAGCGATGATTCATGTACTGACTGGAATTTAAATTTAAATTTAACTGATTTACAATAATTTAATTTAATAATTTAAAAATTTTATATAAGGAAATTTTTGTAAAAATTGTAATGATCCTTGTTGGTTGAATAAAGAATTATTATTATTATTAAATTAGTTGCCAGTGTAAGAAATTTACGAGGATTTTTATATTCCCGTCAGTGACGGGATTTAAATCGGGAAGGGAAATCCTCGCCATGTTGTGGAACGAAAAGCAATAGAACTAATTTCTTACACTGACAACTAATTTAAAAACCTATGTGTCATTTCTCCTGTCAAAGTTTGACTTTCGATCAAGGGCGGATCCAGTATTTTTACTTCTTTGGGAAGGGCACCGTCTTCCGTTCTCGGGAATATTTCCGAAAAAGTTTTAAGGAAGAGTCAGCTTGTTCTCCCGTCTGTAAACTGACGAAGTTGCTGCCAATTAAAAAGTTAAAAATGAATGAATGACTGTCAAATTCATGCTGACAAACTCAAATTGTCAATTGACATCTTTATTGTCAATTCGTTTATTTTCCCTTTTTATTTTATTTCAATAAATAAAATACATATAAATAAATATGCACTTTTTTCATTTTCTTCAGCTCCGAAGGAGTATTGTTTTCTTTGTTCAGCAAGTTTTCAGCAGCAAGCAAGCAAAATAATATTTTCAGTTCAGATTCTGAACTTCATGACGAAAGTCAACCAAGGCCAAGGCTAGTTATTTTTTTAGCCCCGTTCATAGTTTGTTAAGGTGAAAACGCTGGTTGTTACATAGGTACTCTTTGTGGTGAGCCACATCACTGCCCGATGGTTTTACCTGTACATTTGCCTTATCAATTTTAATCTATGGTATTAAAATGTGTACTATACCACCAGTTCCTCCACCTCCACCACCCCCAATCCTGGAAGAATCCAATTTGCTACTAAAGTCGCCGAAGAAATGTGCTTCTGACCAGGAGGCTCCAGTTAGACATCTGGACGTGTGTCAATGGGCATCTGACCACCAGCTGTGGGAAGCATGTGCTAAATACCATGTTTGCTTAAATAAAGCACCCTTTCGCTACAAATATAAACATTTTGAGCCTAAAATTCAAGTAGGTCCAACATGTGGACTAGTAGCTCTGTCTATGCTCATGAATGATAAGATCTCTCCGGATGAACTTCTGAACATTGCCAAAACGGAAGGATACACTAATAATGGAGAAATGTTCAGTTGTAAAAATATGATAAAGCTGACTGAGAAAGTATTAAGTTTAATAGAAATAACTAATGTTAAGTACAATTTAAAGAAAGGTGGTTTGTTTAGTAAGGAGATAATAGAAAAGTTACTGGATGGTGCTGTGTTGTTAGTCCCGTATCCTTTTTGTTAATTTATTTTCAAATTAATATTTGTTTACTATCAATCAACAATATTTTTGTTTTCATAGACAACATCAAGTGGACTTATGCATAACACATTTGATACACATGGCAGGAGATTTCATATTTTGTGCTTATTAAAATTTATTTCTCAATACAAATCCAAATATTATTTCTTAACTTTTAAATCCAGGTATGATGCAGACTTCAATCACTCCCCATGCCTTAAGAAAGGTCACACAGCACACTGGGCTCTCGTGTGCGGGGTGATCATCGTTGAAGACCCTGGAGAGACTTACGAGGACCCAGAAAGTGTGTATGTGTTGTGCAAGCACGGCAAGTCTCGGTACCTAGCGGCTTGGAAACTGGATGATTTGGACAAAAGTAACAGAAATTTGATGGAATTCTCGCCAAAGAGAGGGGGGGAAGAGTGGGTTTACATTTTACCGGAAGGTGGTGTAGGAGGGGAGAACGGATTAAAGGACCAGTTCCTTGTCTATGAAGGGTTTTGATGATGTTGAAACTTTTTTAGAACAATTTTATTGTATGGAAATGGATGAAAATCAGTAATTTTTAAGGATAATGTTAATAGGAAATATATGTTTTTGTATTGGCCTTGTAGTGCCCCTACCTAAACCACACTATAGTAAACTATGGTCTCTGTGGTCTATCCTAAAAATTTGGTGCTATTTATAACAATATTATTAAAGCTGTTGTGTTGATGTGCTATTTTTTCAATATGTTGTGTTAATTTTTAGGGTGTTGTTTTCTTTGATAAAACATTATTTTCTAATATTTGTGTCTTCATATGTGCACAATTTTGTTTTCATCATGTTGAAAAGGGATAAGGGAGAGAACAATAAAAATCTTATTTATTTTAATGCAAAATTTTTATTTGTACAATAAATACAAATCATACCTGCAAATTATCATAAAATAATAAATCTCATCACTTCGCTTAATCATATTAAATGAAACAAATTCAAAGACAAGTCAAAAAAGTGTTAAAGAAAATTTTATCTCTTGATAAATAATAATTAAACCCAATTATTGCACAGTCTATATTTTGCATTTAAATTTTAATAATTCAAAAGTACATCGTTTACAATGCAGTATTAAACCGCAAATTAATTTATACTTTTTTGTACTAAACTCAACTTAAAGAAAATTTTCATTATATTTAACTTAAAAAGTAAGTTTAGATAATTATCATTGTGATGATTATGTGTTCGTTAATTAGATTTGTTAAACACGAATACACAAGAGACAATTTCACAATCAAGTCACGCTAATGCGAAATCAATAATATAATCAATAATAATCCGAATTAATATTAGTGGTATATGAGATCAAATCATATAATGTGAAATAGTTATCACACTATTGCGAATGCTTACACTCAATTTACCAGAAAATTTATATTATTGTGCCGTATATAATAAGTTCCAAAAACAATTTTATTGAAAAAGAATAGTATGGCAGGAAGGCAATATATTTTATATTATTGTGCCGTATATAATAAGTTCCAAAAACAATTTTATTGAAAAAGAATAGTATGGCAGGAAGGCAATATATTTTTTATCTACGGCAATTTATAAGTATTTGAAATTTTCAAAAAAATAAATACAGGATACATTCTCAATCATGTTTCGTTTCACGTTGTAGAAGATTTTAATTAAATTATAATCATAATAAAGTATTATGAATGGCCAGGCTCCATAGGCATAAAATAGTTGTGCTTCTTTTTTTTTCAATTAACTGGCAATGTTAGGCCTGAAGGCACCTACAGGAGGTGTAGGTGGGATGCAAAGGTACTTAATTAAATATCAAAACAGAAATTTTTAAAAAGCATATTCATTTCACCCAGTACTAAGCACAGGAGGTACAATAACTTTATTATGGGACAAATTTTGACCTGCATACTTATCTTATCTAAAGTGAATTGGTCTCATAGTCAAGTTGATCACATGGATAAGATTTTGTATTACTTTTGTGATACAATCATCGGTGGTTTTTCAATGTTGCAAGCAGGGATTGTTACCGGTTTGTACCGGTACTAAATTCTCATATAAAGTACCGGTACTTTAGGGAATTTATATGGAGAATTTGGGGTACCAAATTACAACAAAAACGGGGTTGTAACCGGTAGGTTACAACCCCGTTGCAAGGTCAAAGAGTACATAGCATCCTCTGGTTGCAAGGTCAAATTACATAGATCGAGCCTTAATATGGTCAATAATTAATTATTCATGTAGACTACATATGTACTGAATATACACGGCTATTATAAAGTAATATCCATATGACACATACATGACAGTTGCATAACAGCTGTTAAATAGCAAATAGATTTTTAACCTCCCTCTACTTAATTCTTTCGTTCGTGCTCTATGAATAGTGTGTAGGCACTCTGCTGGTCCATTTTATATAAGCGTAGTAAATAGACAAAACGCCCCCTTCATAATTAATTAAGCCTGTTATAATTAACGTAACAATGCGAGACTAGCCTTATTATTTTGAATAATTAGCCACAAAAATAAAATTCTAATATTATCAACTTTTGTTTTATTCATATGTTTGTTTGTTGTATGTTTTTGATTTTTTGTTTTATTTGTTTTTTCCACTGAGCACGAGAGAAAGAAATAGCAGATGGAGGTTACCTTACTATCCTTGTGATATTACATTTGGCAGATTTTGAATAAGCAATGTATCTATAACTTTGACTATGAGCATAAAAGATAGGTATAAGTCAAACTTGTCTACATTTTCGTAAATTGAACTCAGCTATTTATTTTATAGTGGTAAAACGCCGAATATTTTATGCACTTGGCTAAGTATTAGATACACAAGGCTTATTTCTAACAGAAACAGCGAGGAGTTAAGATTATAGTAAAGTCATCTACTTATTTTGGTAATCCATAGGATAAGGACATGTAAAACAGTCCATATAATTTGAGTAGTTTTGACACGAATATTTCAAGTGATCGACATTGAAAAGTTATTAACTATTATATTCTATTTTGTTATAATATTGATATATTGATTGATATACGTAGGAATTTCTAAATATAGGATAAAAATAATACAAAACGAAGTTATAACAAAATTGTCCTAAGACATGTTGAATTTAAACTGTTATAAAATATTTTTTTTAACTTTAAACGGCATAACATAAGGTACAATTTTATTTAATAACATCTGAAGCGATCTAAAATGGCCTAGGCTACTACCACAAGAAGAACGGCGAAAGTTTTCGGTTTGAATGACAGGTAGAATGTATAAAACATGCTGGCACTATAAAATTCAAGCCTCACAAAGTCAAGCAACATTGGATCCTCAGTCAGTGATCTTAAAGCTCATTTTAGCTTGACGTCGTCAGCTGCTTAAGACAAATGTTGCCATTTCAGAGTAGGGTCTCTCAGGAGTTGGTAGTAAAACTTGCATCTATCTACAGCGACAACAAGAAAGTTAAAGACACGTGCAGCAGCGATAGGATGTATCAATATAGCGATCGTCAAATGGACTACACCTTCCAAATATTCATCATTGTTAACCAATATAAGTAAGCTAATTGTGTCAATCCACGGCAAAAGGTGCCTTATGGTTGTTGGCACTTATGACATTGTGCTTATTATAAGCTAAGTAAACTCGTATGATTTATTTTTCTAAACGACTTAAGCGCCAACGACCATAAGGTACCTTTTCCCGTGGATTGACACAATTACATTAATTTAATAAATCGGAAGATTTTTACTTGTTTGTACAATACATACCTATTAACGCGTTAAGCTCTGGAGATTACAGTCTTATTGCAAAAATCATGTTTGTTAATCATGCACAAATAAATGGTACGGTGTCACTTTACATCGCTATTCGTGTTCGCGTATTTGTATTATTCGCCCAAATAACATAACCGACACACTGCAAAGTATACTACAAAAAAATGTGTACTTCACGAAATGGATTATTATAGCTAACCTGAATATTTGGAAGGATAAACATTTCAGACGTTAAAGTTAAAACACAATACACCCGCCTTATGAATTTTAATTTACAAAAAAAGTGTATTGTCTATAAATTCGGTAAAACGTTAAGTATTTCAGAGACCAGCGATTACTACACGCACACATTCAGCCGAATACGAAGACACACAACTATACTCCTAAACATTACATTTAGACTTGAATATAGAAGGTAAACCTATGATATAGTGAAACAGTCGTTGGCCGGCGGAACAGATGCCTAAAGTCTAGTAGAGTTTACAATAACCCAGCCACTGGATTTACCTTCCAGGCCAAAGAGTATTTAGGATGGAGAGCGCGTAGGCATATTGTCCGATACAATCACAGTTCACCGATTTTTGCGGGAGGGGAACATACGGCAGTCGCTGTGATTGGCTCAAATAATCGCGAATTTTAAAAATCGTAACTATAACGACTTCACGCCAGAATGCCGGCCGCGTATTGGACGCGGAAAACATGTGATCAGATTGGTTTGTCATATCGTTGGCGCTCGACTTCACCCCCGCATGCGTCCTCCATTCTAAATACTCCTTGTTTCAGGCCCTTGATTTTACTAATCACAAACGTAGATATCGTGTCTCAATAGCTAAAGAAATTGTACTAAATCATTAGAATCATAAGATTTCTATGATTTAGTACAATTTTTGTATGACTTAGCAGAATCAAGACCCTGACCTAGACTTCGTGGGTCCAAGGGGTTGGTAGAATCGTACTAATTACAAATGTAGATGTGTCTCAAGAGCCAAGGAAATTGAAATAAAGTGACAAGATCTCTGTAAGACTTCTATGTTTTATTACGATTTCTTTGGCCTTTGAGACACAACTGAGGCACGACATCTACGTTTGTAATTTGTAGAATCAAGGGCCAGGTATCAGGCTACTCTTAGTTTTTATGAAAAGATTCAAAAATCCAGTTCGAATCAAACAAGTTGGCGGCTCTGAACTTATAGCTATATTAACTCTAGCGAGTTAACACGCGCAGCTCCGGCTAGAAAATTGCAACTTATGCGACACTAGCGCCTCTTCCTGGACGAAGCGGTTGTTTAATGTAACTGTCAAATTTCTTTCCGCGCCCGCGAATTTATTTTGTTGTAACACAGTGTATTTTACAAAATTAAATGAAAAACATATATATAACATAGTTGCATTATTAATATTATATATTAAAGGACCAACATATAACATGTTAAAGTGCAAATAAACGGTGCTGGATCACCTCCAGCCACCAGATGGCTGTTGCCAAGCCAATGTATGAGAAAATTCAAGAGCTGTGCGTATTAACTCGCCAGAGTTTACGAGTATATAGGTAGTATTTGCTTATAGATACGAGCTCCTGTGCGCCCAGGCCCGAGTAGCGGGAGGGTGGGGGGTGTTACTCATCCCCGCATTGTAACCCCACGCTGACACCTAAAATTCCCTACTGCGACGCGACTTTTAGGTATGTTCAGAATCATATAAATATATCGAGTAATAATTCTCGATATATTTCTATGTTCAGAATCGCCATTATATACGATTCGTATTATGTACAGTGGAAATTAACGTTGCTATACAATGTTTCATCCGAGTATTCAGCGTGAAATATCAAATTTAATTTGGATGATAGATGCTGTAATAAATTTAATGGTGATTTAGTTGGTAATCACAGTCTTTGTTGTGATTACCTTTTAACCGCCAGCGTCGGATTTGTCACACCAAAATTAAATTGCCATTTTGCCTATATCACATACATACAAACATACATTTAATTGGCGAAATGGACATAAAAAGGTTTTTTCAAATATATCCGACGTGGCGGTCAAACGATACTGTGTTTAGTAGGATGACCTTAGCACATCAAGGGGTCTAATTTCCGTATTTGGCACCAGTGTCTAAATTATGTAAATCTAACATCAAGTGTTGAAATTATTTTACACTAGCCAAGAGGAAATTACCTAAATTGGCTCGGAATTAGGTTGAAAGCATAAATCAAGATCGCACTCCATTTTAGTAAAAGGATAGAAGACAAACTTGGGAATAGACAAGGAAGATCGTTAGGATAGTAAACAGCGAAACTAGACGTCGGAACTCCTACGCGTACAAAATTAATAAAAATCGCTAACGTAGTACTTCAGTTGCTTATAAAAAATACAAAAATGACTGCGACAATCCGTTGTCTTATTAATTAAAAAAAACTGCATTCACGAATCACAGATATAAAAAAAAATCGCGCCATCCAGCACGAACCCATTTGATATGTGCCGGACTCGCAGCCACAAGGATAACTATTAGAGCATTCCATCAAAATCGTCTCATTATAATGAGAATGTAATTCGAAATGCGGGTATTACGTAACTTTCTAGTTAAAATAAACGGGTTACTCACGTGCTGTAGGTAGGGGGTTGCCGACTATAGTACCGGACTTACTGTCTTTGTCATAAAAAAGTTAACGTACATTTTATTTAAAATTGGTTTTGTCCTGATCTCTCTTTCCAATATTTTAAATTGAAAAAACGAGGCGAAACATATTACTAAAACGTTCTTTAACTTTTATATTAAGACGGTTAATAATTAAGTCCATTTTCGAAGCGAGTGCAGGACCCCGCGTTAAACCTCTGTCTCGCTCGCTCGCACAGTGAGTGACCCGTTTATTTTAACCAGAATGTCTTCATCTAACGTTAGTTTTAATGATATAATTTGTATAGCACATTCTCGCTACGTACAATTAGAAATTTTTCTATTTCATTTGAGTCAATGTTATATTGAAATAAGACTGCTTACACCAATGCACGGCTTTATGCGTCAGCGCAATTCACATTTCTTGCGCATGAGTTTGTCACAATATTTTTTTTGTAAGTTGGTACAATTGGACAAGATACTTTGATCGATTCGCATAAATATATATCCTTGTGGGCCGGTACAACCCGGAATTCGGTCTCTCTCCACCAAATAACCTAACTTACATATTGGAAATGTCACGAACCATTATTTTTCGATATAAGTCGAGTACACACATACCTACTGTTATACAATATTAAATACGATATAACTACAAACTATGAATGACTATAATGGATAGTTACCGTGGTTATTGAGCTTTTATTATGTAACTTGAATATATACTACACCACATAGCATGCATTACAAACTACCGAACAATTGTCGACTTTAAACCGTCAGAATTAGATTCAAAATACATAACAAAAGCTTTTACTACGCGCTAAAAAATCATGGCAGCTCGATAGCGTAATAAATATAAAATCGACGAATAGTCGACGCATCGAGCGAATTTACACGGCTTTGCCTTCAAAACGATAACTAAAGTTAAACACTTTTTGTCTACAATCTAAAGACTATGGAATACTTAATTTCGTAACAGCCACATTTATTCTCCGTAAAAAATCTCCAATAATAGTGAGATCGCAAATGAATTTGACATGCTAATTAATAAAATCTTTACTTTCAGTAAATATACAAAATGACTTTGGCATAAACTTAGAATATCATTAACGAGTCTTGCTCTATGAATAAGGAAAAATAATACACCAGTTGGCAACACTAGCTTAAAGAGTAAACTGCATATGACTGGTGGCGTCATCTACGTTGAACTTTGCGTAATATAACCCATGACTTATTCTTTGCACTATAAAATAGGATAGAATCATTTATTTGCATAGATTACATTAAACTCTCTCTCTCTATTACTCTTTAATTTATTATTTTTTTAAGCTTTTATTTTGACCTCAAAAACAAAAATCCTAAATTTATGCCATAGACAAATACGGCCTAGATAAACAGTATTAACTTTAGACATCGTTTCATGTCAAAATATCTTTTAAGCCCCTTTGCGCGAGGCTGAGCCGAACGTAGGGCGGAAACAGCCGAGTGTTCCCGAAGGAAGCTAAAGCATGAATACCAGATTTGGAGACTCTACGGTTTAGGTCTCCGGTGGCGCCAGCGGGACTCCGGTGGTGGCCACTGGGAACGTCTTGACGTGTGTCTGCCACTGCATTGACACTTGGAAGAACTTCACGCCGTTCCATTCCGTGCCGTCGATGTATACTGTGGAGATTGGAGATGTATACTGTGGATGGATGTATTGGAAAAAACTAATACACTAATATTATAAATGCGAAAGTGAGTTTGTTTATTTATTTGTTTGCTTGTTACCTCTCCACGCTTTATCTATTGAACCAATCTTCCTAAAATTCCGCATACACATAGTTAGAAGGACTGAGAAGGACATAAGGTACCTTTCATCCCACTGTTCCCGTGAGAAATTCACGCGGGCAAAAGCTAGTATTCCATAAAACAAAGAAAGTTATGGTCCATTTATTTATAATTTGTCCTATTATGTAAACAATCTTCACAGTACTTTTTGTTGAATTTGGTTAAAAATAAATCAAATATTAGTTCAAACCATAACATTCTAAAGTAAAACATTTATTAACCACGAAAGTAATTTCCTAAAAAGTCTATTTTAATTTATTTACTCAAAAATGCATGTAATGTGGTCATTATTTTGACAACCTTGTTTGAGCAAAGTCGACCTTGCCGTTCTGTTTTCAAATAGCGACCGACAAAGTTTTGCTGGCCGCTCTAACAGGCCGGCAAAACATTGCCGGCCGCTATTTTGACGTTTCAACGTTTTGAAAATCGAATGCAAAAAGATTTTATATAAAACACAGCAGTTTGTATAGAGATAGGTAAAAAAGATTTTATTCCATATTTGGCTGTATAGTTCTAACCTGGTTCTAACTACCATTGCTTAAAAAAACCAAAGAAGTAACAAAAGTGCGGTTCAGCGAAAATTTTATTTTTATTTAGTGACTTTTTTGATAAAAATGACTCTGAAAGCGAAAATTCTTCCGATTCAATGTGTTTAACACCGCCAGACATAAAAGATGAAGCTAAATTAAAGTGGGGTCTGGCGAATACGTCGACTGTAGCTAGAGTTTACAGCACACCGATTATCACGAGACCGCCTTTAAGCCGCAAGAGTCTGCAGCACGCGACTACACTGAGTTGTAGTGATAATGTGTGTGATATATCTGTCTCTTTTTAGCACAGCATTTAGTGCATATGAAGAAAGAGTACATCCAATATGTCAACAGTTCAACTTATAGCGGCGTTAATCAAAGTGCTGCAGGGTGCTGTCGAGTGTAGCTGGTCGCTGCGACCGGCGGCACCTTGCAGCACCTTGATAGACGCCGGCTTAGGGATGTATGCAAACACGAAAACAAAACATCGATATATCGATATTTTGTCTTTCTTGGCAGGTACTTACAAACTAGGGACAACCCGTCTGTCTGCTCGCGATAAACTCAAAAACTACTGAACAGATGTTTATGCGGTTTATACTAATGGACTGGGTGGGTCATGTCATAATAAAGGAAAGCTTTGATGTACAATTTTCTCGGGCAAAGCCGTGGGTATAAGCTAGTCGATATATAAATATGTAATTCTATTGCGTTGCATTAAAATGATTTTCTAAAAACCGCATCAAAATCGGTACAGCCAAACGCCAGATAATCGCGGACAAACATACATACAAAAATCCAGGTCAAACTGAGAACCTCCTTTTTTTGAAGTCGGTTAAAAGTAGCATTTTTAATAATGTTTTTGGTTTTTTATAAGATGTTGTGTATACGTTTATCTTTGTATAGTAAAGTATTTAAAGTATATTTTATAGATTTTCTAAGGTTTCTAGATTGATGGAAATACACTCCTTGAAACTACTACAAAAACAAATTTTACCTACCAAAAAATAAAATAAAAGCTTCTATATAACTAATAATAAACATCGATGTTTTACTACACCCCTAAGTCTCGATATAGTTAACGGAGGCCGCAGGTCGCAGCGGCTAACGCCGTCTGCTGCTAGCTTAAGGGGATGTAATCCATGATTACCTAATATTTTATTTCGTCGTATTGTTTGGTTTATTATTTTATTTAGGTGAAGTTTATATCACTGATTACAAAATAACACATTAATTTGTTTTTAAAACTGGTATTGCCTTTTGCAACACACTAATCGTCATTATTATGGATTCTTAGCCATTACCATCTCTCTCTTTAGTCGTATTTCCTCATGACTGAGGGTTGTGGTCATTATATGGAATGAAACACACACAACGACTCTCTTTGCAATTTTAATGGAGTGGTTTGCCATTGCCTTCTCCATTTCACACACTAGCTGATTATCATCAACCAGAGTGCAGGTTTCCTCACGATGTTTTCCTTCACCGGAAGTAAGTGGTGGTCGATGAATACTAACATGAGTCAGATTGGTATACAAAGCCATGTAGCCCGGGCAGGATTCGAACCTGGGATTTTGCATCCACAGGCGGGCGCCCCACCAGTCGGCCACCACCGTTTCAGCCATTACCATAAGTATTAAAAAATAGAATACTATTAGCCTGATGCGATTACCACCAGTAATTATTGTTTAAATCAAATATCACCTAATTTCTTTCGATATTTTTAACTTTGCACGCATTCCAGATGATTTAAAAAAGGCTTCAAAATAAATCAGAAATAATCCAAAACGCGGCGCCTTAAGTTTGCGACAGTCTGCGTTCCTGTGTAGAAAGCCGCTTCTCGTAATAACTTTTTTGTGAATTTATTTTTTGTGGAGTTGTTGTGACAATATGTCTATCTCTTTTTAGCTCTTTTAAGACGAAAGAGTGCAACCAATTTGTTAACAGTTTGACTTAAAATCTGTCGAGAATCCGAGACGCCGCAAAGCCACTCCGCACTCGCCGCTCTTTCCCCTCAACGTTACGCTGATATATCCGCTATATTTATCCGAAAATGTTTTTCTTGCGTATTTCAATGATCTTTCTAACAAAATAAAGCCTTCGTCTCGCTGGAATACCTATTCAATGTTAAAGTACATGGTTCTGATAAAGCATAAAATGATGAAATAAATGAAGTGCTAAATGAAGAAATAATACAGCAGTCACACAGAATTATCGCAAACTGTTAGTAATATCAAACCGGGAAAGTCGGTGTTGAATTTTAGTAACTCTATACCTACTTTTCATAATTGTCATTTTAATTAAATTTCTAGATAATTAATATATATATATTTATTATTGGTTTTATTTAGATTAGATACTTGCATTTTTGAGTAAAGCACTATACAAGCCTTGGCCCACAATGACTGCTTCGCTGGTCACGCTATGATTGCCTCGAGCTAGCCTAGCTACGCTCTAGGCCTTCCAGCTTGGCCATCGTTGCAGCTCTTGCTGTCCTCGCTGTGTCGGCCTCGACCTCCGGTCTCGGCCGACATCTCAGCTCGTCCATCAAGTGCTGCACGCTGACCGCGCTGTGTCGGCCTGGAGCGTAGCTCTCGGCCATCATCAGCGCGACCAGCAAAGTACTCATTATAGACCGCGGCAGTAATGTACTAATTGTTGTAAAATCATAAAAAGACATGGTAAGATTGTTTACATGATAGGACAATTATGAATCAATGGACTTTACATAGGCTATCCTCATATGTATATTTATTTAGTAGGTAGATGCAGCATATTTTACCTTTGAGCGGCACGTTGTGAGACCCCCTGGCGGAGCAGATGAGCCGAGAGACCCCCTCCACCGTCTGCGCCCGCCCCACTTCCGCTTCCCCTGACTTCTCCTTCTTCTTACCCAGTCGCATTACTGTAACAAAAATAATAATAAATTTATTTATACAGACAAAGTCCATTATTTTTTAACATCGGAATCTTAATCTTGAGTTATACATATTTCTGACACACACACAGACAAAAAATATACATAAATATGTCTATCAATCTATACTTCGAGTCTCACGACTTTTGGCTCTGTATACGCCGTAAGGGATAAAGACGTGATTCTATGTATGTATGTATGTATGTCTATCAATCACTGTTGTACCGTTCCACGAGAGACTGCACAGCAGCGATTGATGCTGATTGACGGACACAGTCCAGTTTGCTGGCAACCATACTCAGGATGCTGTTGGAACTAATTAATGAATCAGTATAACGATTTGTTCAATGTTCTTATTAAACTGGTGACATATGCTTTGGGATTCGAATCTACGTCCTCCGGATGATAAGCTGTGGCGATATCTATCGCGGCCCAAGAACAACGCAACCCTTAAGTGTCAAGACTTGTCAATAACGCTCAAAACAGATGGCGCTATGACTGACTGAAACGCGGTGTTGATATTCGCAAGATTGGTCGCATATTAAACAACCTCCGATGTTTTCCTTTACCGGAAGAAAGTGGTGGACTATGATGCCATACATGAGTATTGGTATGGAACCGTTTGTGGCGCGAGTAGGATTCGAATTAGGGACCTTGCAAACAGTGTTGATAAGAAAAAAAAAAAAAAAAATTTTGACACGTGTACCTACCATGTATAGCACAAGTTATTGTTGTAAGCCCGCTCCAAACTAGGCCTGTATCTTGGAGTCCAGTGTTTCAATTGTTTATTTAGTTACACAAGCACCAAAACGGCCTGTGACCGTGGTGATCTGTTTCATGAGTTTCTTTCGGCATTCTCAGCAGTGGTCGTACCGAAATGCTCGTAGTTTGTAGCTTTGAGACATAAAACACTACGATCATATAATTAGTTTTCGACTTGAAAAAGGTCAGGTTGAAGGTCAATAAAGAATTTCTGGTGCGAGCCACGTTGCTGGTCTTCCGTAGATGTTATTACCTAATACATATATTATGATACTCACTCTTCTGCTTCTTCTCCTTGGTCAGGTAAGTGATGGAGAGGTGCGCGTTGTGCCTCGTGACGTGCAGCGCTCGGAACATCGCCTTCACTGTCACTTTCCCGTCAGCGCCCTCTGTGGCGCGGCCTGGGACCTGAAAGATTCGTTAAATTATTATTTATCGCTGGTGGAATTTACATTAGTCGAAAAAAAAATATTAAGTAGTGTGGATAAGATTGGCTATAATAAAAATATAAACAAACTTTTACTACTTGTTGATAATCTTATAACATCGTCTAAATAAAAGTGCAAAAAATTAAATTGTTGAAAAATCAGTCACAAAATATTTTAAACAGTTTGCTAGCTTTGCGTAAGCCGAATATTCTGTGGCAAGTTGAATCCTACAAATAATCCATGATCAAAGTCTATGATAGGTATATTCTCATCAATGACACACATTTGATAAAAAACTTTCACTAGATCAAATGCGTTAAAACCCTGATTTTATAACTTTAAATCTTTTATCCAAACCATTGGAGTTCCTTCACAGTGGAGGACTTTAACGAGGCCAACGACAGGGCATTCAGCGTGGCCAAATACCAGTCCATGAATAGCCATTCCGATTCGATAAAAAGTCCATTGGAGTACTCACCAGCCAGTAATCTAGCTGCAGCTCGAGCGGCTCGAGGGGCGGGGGCGCGGGGTCGGGTGCGGGGGTGGCGGGGGGCGAGGGCCGCGCGGGGGGGGACCCGCCCTCCTCCAGCTCCAGCGACGACGGCCCGCCCTCGCTGCAGCCTACGCGGACCTCCTGACAATAACAAAGGTACCTATGTTTAACAGTAGTCTAAAAATGGTTACTGTAGTAGATACTAACCGCGCCCCGGGGCTTCGCTCCCGCTGAAATTTTGGGATAAAAAGTACTGTTGCCGCGCCATCTCTCGGCACGACAAAGTACTGCGTCTGGTGGGCTATGACGTTGGCTGCGCTTCAAAACGCCACCGTGGCGCCGCCATCGGTGGAGGGAGAAAAACATACGTGCGAACTTCATTCGATTCGATTCGACTCAGCTCTCTGCTTCTCCAACAATTTTTTGTGAATTTTAAATTTGTATTTTGTTAAAATAAATAGTAATTCGCCATATACATTATTACTTCGACTTATTCATTTCGACGACACACGATCCTGAACATAAGCTGGTCCTTCGAGCCGGATAACGAGAGCCAGCTCCAACTGCCAACAACGCAAGAAACGCCTAGAAGGTAGAAGAAATCTAGCTGTGCAGCTTCTTCTGCAGCGGGACTACAACAGCGTGAGGTCGTAATTCCTTCCGTAATCCTACCTATATCGCGATTTGTGTTAATATTGTGTTTTTTTCTCGATTTTAGTTGCAAGTGCTACGTCATCACCTTCGCTTCGGCATTGGAAAACTGTAAGTTCTTTTTCTTTGTATTTCTATAGTCTCCCGAAATGAGTGATAGTGAAACTGTAGGAATTCCTAAGCTTAAAGTGCCTAAATCACCAAGGGAAGGTAGTAAGTCACCCTCAAAAGATGGTTTTGATTTTAAATCATCACTTTCTGATCTAAAAAAGCAAAGAGGCATATTCAAAGGTCGCTTAACGTCTTTTGAAAAGCAAATAGCCAAATTTCAAAATGTTTCTTTAGAAAAGACTCAAAGAATATCGTTAAAGTTACGAATTTCAAATATGGAGTCTGTGTTTGATGAATTTAATAAGATTCAGGATAGAATAGAACAGTTTTCTGATGCAAATGATATTTCAGAACAAAATGAATATCGTGAGGTCTTTGAAGAACAATATTACGAATGTATATCATTAGCAAAATCTTTGGTTGATGACGTTGACAATTCTGAATGCACTGCTAAGCCGAAACAGTCCAAAATTTCAAGCGTTAAATTACCAGATATAAAACTTCATACCTTTGATGGTTCATATGACCAGTGGCTCGAATTTAAAAATTCATATTTTTCTTTAATTCATAATCGTTCGGATTTGGATAACATTCAAAAGTTCCATTACTTGCGGTCATCTCTAAGTGGTAGTGCATTGCAAGTCATTAGTGCATTGGAATTTACAGGTCCAAATTATGTTCACGCATGGCAGTTATTAGAGAAACGGTTCCATAATGAACGTCTTTTGGTACATAATCACATAAAATCGTTATTTACAATGCCTAATGTTTCCAAGGATCCGAAGCAGATTAGAACTTTAATTGATACAGTGTTACGTAACCTACGCGCTCTAAAAACATTAAAGGAGCCTACGGAGTCCTGGGATACATTACTCATTTATTTAATCGTATCTAAACTCGACGTATCCACAGAAAACGATTGGGAAAACCACAAAGGTGATATTTCGTCTGGTTTGTTAGGAGAAGTAGAGAAAAATAATAAATTACGATTAGAAACATTAATATCATTTTTACGTAACCGAGCCGATACTTTGGATATGATCAATATTAATCATCCAAAAAATAATCCTACGAAAAAGAATCAGCCAGTAAACCCGACTCGGCCGAAACACGAATACAAACAGAATAGTGCACAATCTCAGGTACATAGCTTCATTACTACACGAAAGGATAAAGGCGACAAGCGAGTTCGTAACTGTCCGGCTTGTACCGGTAACCATGCATTATACACATGTTGTGAGTTTCTCAATTTGTCGATAAACGATAGGCAAAAATTGGTTGACGAAAAACAACTTTGTTGCAACTGTTTACGTTCGGGTCACAGGGTAAATGATTGTCTATTCGGCCCTTGTAGATTGTGTCAATCTAAGCACAACAGCTTGTTACATATAAATAACTGCAGTAGCGGGGCAAATCATACCGCACGTAATGAATCAGCTGATCGAGCGACCGGCAGCGGCGCGAGCGCATCGCATTCGCATGTCACCTCGCTTCATTCGTCTTCATTAAATAAAAATAATAGTGGTTCGTTAGGTAACGGTACACAGAACCTGCCTCCCACAGTGTTGTTATCCACGGCTTTGGTAGACGTAAAAGATAGTAAAAATAATTTTCATACAGTAAGATTACTTTTAGATAATGGTAGCCAACACTGTATAATCGCAGAGAATTTAGCTAAACGTCTAAACGCTTCATTTTTACAGTCCACTATTCAGATTAAAGGTGTGGGACAGTCTGTCTCACAATCAAATTATACGTGTGACATTCTTATACGGTCTAAAACATGCGAATATAATACGACATTACAATGTTTAATTTTACCTAGTATCACTGCGCGGTTACCTTCTAAACCAATAAACGATTTTGATATTCCCACTAACATACAACTCGCAGATCCTACCTTTAACATCCCCTCGGAAATCGAATTGTTAATAGGTGCTGATAAGTTTTGGGAATTATTATACGATAATAAAATAAGACTTACGAATGGTCCATACTTACAGAACACGAAATTAGGATGGGTTATTTCGGGTCCAATTTACACAGAAAACCTGCGCATTAATAATCAGGTACTGTGTAATTTTTCTCAAGGTTTAGATAGTGAACTTCGTAGGTTTTGGGAAATAGAAAATGTACCGGTTGTGTCCAAGCCTCTTACCAAGGATGAAATTTATTGCGAGAATAATTTTATTAATACGACTAAACGCGAGAAAGATGGGCGGTTTGCTGTTAGAATTCCGTTCAAAGAATTACCTACTGAGTTAGGTGATTCTTATAATATAGCTCAAAATAGATTTCTATCCTTGGAACGTAAGTTAAATCGTCAATCAAGTTACAAAGAATTATATTGTAACTTTATGCAAGAATATGAGAGGTTAGGTCACATGACTCATGTAAATGAATATAATTCTCCTCATTATTTTCTTCCACACCACGGTGTGTTTCGAGAACACAGTTTGACAACTAAGTTGAGGTCGGTTTTTGACGGAAGCTGTAAAACGTCAAGCGGTAAATCGCTAAATGACATCCAGCACATAGGCCCGCCACTTCAAAATGATATTTTTTCGATTTTGTTAAGATTTAGACAACATCTTCATGTAGCTTGTGCAGATGTGGAGAAAATGTTCAGACAGGTGCTCATACAAACGGACCAACGCGATTTTCAGCTAATATTGTGGAGGGAACAACCTACTGAACCCCTCAAAATATACAGGCTGAATACCGTCACCTATGGTACTGCGTCCGCGCCCTATCTGTCCATGCGATGTATACGACAGCTGGCACAGGAATGTGATGATGACGTCATAGCTCGGGTCATACGAGATGATTTTTTCGTGGATGATTTAATAACTGGTCACGACGATCCTCAGATATTGTTGCAAATTTGTGAAAAAACTAGTAAAGTTCTTCAGTCAGGCTGTTTTCCTTTAAGAAAATGGACCTTCAACTATGACGTCACTCAAAACTCGCCTAAAGACTTGGCAATCGGAGAGTATACGCAGAATAAAACGCTAGGTCTAGGTTGGCTTAATGATACAGATGAATTATATTATACGACTAAAATAGATTTAAATAATTTAACATTAACTAAACGCGGCATGTTAGCCACGATATCACAAGTGTATGATCCCTTAGGTTTGCTGGGTCCGTGTGTAATAATTGCGAAAATTCTTTTACAAAAGTTATGGCTGTCCAAACTTGATTGGGATGATCCCATACCACAGGACATCGCAAACACTTGGAGAGATTTTGTTGAGTCTCTGCAGAGTTTAAACGAATTGAGAATTCCGCGATTCATAAGGAGTGTTCACACTGGGCGTACTGAGTTGCATTTATTTTCAGATGCATCTCAGGATGCTTATGGTGCGTGCGCATACTTACGTACATGCGATGATAATGGTGTTGTGGTCAAATTACTTTGTGCGAAAAGTAAAGTAGCACCTTTAAAAACTTTGACCATACCTCGTCTTGAACTCTGTGGTGCCTTAATAGCCGCCAAATTGTATAAAAAAATAGTCGAGTCTTTATTGTTGAAAATTGATAATGTTTATTTTTGGACAGACTCCACCATTGTCATAGGTTGGTTGAAAATGTCTCCACATTCATTAAAGACATTTGTGCAGAATAGGGTCACTGAAATTAATGAGTTAACAGGTGATTCCCAATGGTTGCATATTAATGGCAAAGAAAATCCCGCTGACCTAGTCTCAAGGGGCCTTAACTTCGATGCATTACGTAACTCTGATCTATGGTTTAATGGTCCAACTTGTTTACACGAACCTACTTCGGATTGGCCTAACAATAAATATTTTTCATACGATTATAATAACTTGCCGGAAATTAAATCAAATTCGGTTAGTTTACCTTGTTTTGAAACTTTAGATTTTATAGATTTTGAGAGATTTTCAAATTATAATAGACTACTACGAACGTATGCGTATGTATTACGATTCATAAATAATATTCGCTTGCGCGAGAGCGACAAACGACATCGCCAAACCGGTTTGTTATCTACCGATGAACTGGCCGCATCACAGCGATTGCTAGCAAAAGCGTCTCAGTTAGATTCATTCTCGGAAGTGCATCAGTGTTTATCTAATAAAATGTCTTTAAAATCGTTAAAAAACAAAAAACAACTTAGTCAGGTGTCTAGTTTAAATGTGTTTTTGGACAACCATGGTGTTATTAGAGTTGGTGGACGTTTGTGTAATTCCAACTATGATTATGATAAAAAGCATCCGATTTTGTTATGTGGTAAGCATCGTTTTGCATTTCTTATCTTTCTAAACGATCATAAACGTTTGTTGCATGCCGGGCCGCAACTCTTGTTAGCTACTGTGCGTGAACATTGGTGGATCCTTGGTGCTAGAAATCTTTGCAGACAAGTAGTACATAAATGTATGACTTGTGCACGTATGAAAGGAAAAAATTTAACTCCCATCATGGGTAACCTGCCCAGCGCGCGTGTGGAACCTGGGTTTCCTTTCATTCGGTGCGGTGTAGATTACGCAGGGCCGGTATACATATTGAATCGCAAAGGTAGAGGATCACATTTAGAAAAAGGTTACATATGTTTGTTTGTATGTATGGTTACGCGTGCGGTCCATTTGGAACTTGTTAGAAGTCTATCAACCAATGATTATATTTTAGCTTTTAAACGATTTATATCCCGCCGAGGAAAACCTGTCGAGGTGTTCTCGGATAACGGGACAAATTTTGTGGGTGCAGATAAAGAACTTTCTTTATCTTTGGATGAAAACCTGAATCATATTTCTAATTATGCGTCTAGTAATTCGATAAAATTTTCCAGGGTACCTCCCTTTGGAGCTCATTTCTCGGGACTGTGGGAATCGGGGATCAAGTCTTGCAAATTCCATTTGAAGCGTGTTGTGGGGCTTGCTAACTTTAATTATGAGGAATTCAGCACAATTTTAACTCAAATTGAAGCTGTCCTGAATTCCCGTCCATTGACTCCACTCTCCACAGATCCGAATGACCTGCTTCCTCTTACTCCTGCTCATTTTTTGATAGGCCGACCGCTGACGTCACCCGCTGTAGAAGACCTCACAACACAGCGGACGAGTCAGCTGACACGCTACCACCGTATTGAGCAAGTACGACAGCATTTTTGGCAGAGATGGACAAAAGAATATATCTCAGAGCTTCAGCAAAGAACAAAATGGAAATATGACTCAGAGGATATCAAACTTGGCAGTCTTGTTGTCATAAAGGAAGATCACCTTCCACCTCTCAAGTGGAAACTGGGCAGAGTAGTTGGAGTGTTCCCTGGCCGGGACGGCGTGGCGCGCGTAGCAGACATACGCACGGCTGGAGGCATCACACGACGAACATTCGCGAAGATATGCCCATTACCATTGCAACAGGATGACCAGGACGCCTAACCAAATATACCTACCTACGGAAGATTTTGGAAGGCGATGCTTCCAAGGCCGGGGGCATGTTGCCGCGCCATCTCTCGGCACGACAAAGTACTGCGTCTGGTGGGCTATGACGTTGGCTGCGCTTCAAAACGCCACCGTGGCGCCGCCATCGGTGGAGGGAGAAAAACATACGTGCGAACTTCATTCGATTCGATTCGACTCAGCTCTCTGCTTCTCCAACAATTTTTTGTGAATTTTAAATTTGTATTTTGTTAAAATAAATAGTAATTCGCCATATACATTATTACTTCGACTTATTCATTTCGACGACACACGATCCTGAACAAGTACCCTATGTGCTATTCCCGGTATTTTTCTACCCGTATACCAAATTTCATCAAAATCCATTCATTCATCCGATTGAGTAACAAACATCCTCACAAACTCACATACAAACTTTCGCATTTTATAATATTAGTAGGATATAGTATTTTCCATGTAGCGACAATAGTCCTGACATTAGTAAACTGGACAATCAGCTAGTATGTTTTAGTATATTTCTCCGTAATAATAACTAGTATCGAAGTTTGCAAATATTTATACACGAAATACAAGTGCAAATAAATAAAGATAGCTACCGCAATGAATGGCACGAAGGTTTGGCTGGCGTCCTCGTCGCCCGACTTCTCTCGGTAGGCGACCATCGCCTCTCCGATTGGCACGTTGTTCACAGGCCCGATACTGTTCAGGTACCTAAAGAACAAACAACCCATTATAATTTAATTAAACATCAAATAGATCTAAATAATCTAGAAGGTGAAATAAAACATTGGAATTCTAAGAAATAATGCGTAAAACGAAGAAGTCTTCTACAACATTATGATATCGTAAAATTGTCAATATCGTTACAGTGCGACAAGGCTTATAATGAACGGCAAATGGCAAAAAAAGGAACGAACGCCGCCATCTTGATGAACGTCAATTTTAACAACTTTGACAAGGGTTCCCCCATGTGTGGTGTCTTCAAAAGTGGTGATTACCATGACCACATGAACCATGTCAATTTCATGTCTTTTTTTCTTTAAGGATAAAGCGAAGGGCTGTTCATTAAACAATTTCCGCTGGATGGCGTTGATAGCAACATTTTCCGTTTTATTTTTTTTGTTGCGTTGTTGCAGTACTTATAGGCAAACATTTTGAATTGGCGAGCGGTAAACATACTATTTTATTTATTTTATGGCCTACGATTATATTTCAGTCAACATAATGAAAAAAAAGCTTTAGAATAGAATCTGCCATGAATCTTCGTATCTCTACACTCACTCACACTACGACGAGAGCTTTCAAAATGACATTAAATATAGCGTAAAGCATTGTTATAAATTTAAAAATACGCTACTAGATGGCACTTATTTCAAAAGAGTGTCTAACTACAATAATGCCAATCGGACTGGCTGGCAGCATAAGAAAAAAGAAAAAGAAATTTAAAAAATACAAAGAGCGAAAAATAACCTATAATTTCTTCTTGTCATTGTCATATTTTGTAAGAAAGCAAAAAAATATATTTATGAGAATTAATATAGGTACCTATGTAGTTCAAGTTCGTATCAATTGGACTCAGCAACAAAAAAGTCCTCCAGCGCGTTGCAATGTCTAGACTTTTGTTGCAAACTGTCAAAAAGCGCAAAGTTGAATATTTGGGACACGTTTTGCGACACAACAGATATCAGCTGCTTCAACTTATGGGAAAAATAGAAGGCAAGAGATGTGTTGGAAGACGCAAAAAATCATGGCTGAGAAACATATGTGTGTGGACCAGAGTCACCACGGTTGAGGAGCTGTTTCGCTTAGCGACGAACAGAGAAGAGTTTGCGAATCTGACGGCCAACCTTCAGTTATGGAGAGGCACTAGTTCAGTAGTGCAAAATCATAATTAGATAGTAATAAGAAACTGTAATTTAAATACCTATCTACCAATAGTTTCAGCAGTTTGGATTTCACCACCTCTTAGATTCCCAACACAAATCTAGCAATAGTTCGAACATCCATTTTCAAAAATCAATCAGCAAGCAGCACCGCAAACGTTATGGTCATAATGTTCTATTGAATTGTATGACTAGAATTATATTTTTTTAAATAAAACTAAATAGTATGTACATATTGTTGACTTTTATTTTTAGTAATGAAGTGGAAATTTATTTTCCGAACTTTTTTTTATTAAAGAAAACAAAAGATTAGGTATAGTTATTCCTTTCCAACATAAATTGTTAAATATTGCAGTCATTATTCATGATGACTCCTTCATTGCTTGGAATGATGGATGGTGATGACAAATTCTTCATCACGACAAACCTGTGTTACAGTTTTTGTTTTTGTATTACAGAATTAGTGTATAAAGAAACACTTGTGCTGTGCATTTCCTGCCACAGTATTGACATTTGACACGTGTCAATACTATCGATAGTCCTGCAACGCTAGTAGATAGATATGTATATAGTGTAGACTTACATCGATACCACGACGAATATCGATATCTTTTTTGTTGATATAAATTAATATCCTTTTTAAATATGCAACAAGCTAATTATTAAAAATAGAAAACACGACTGACAAGTTTTTACTCAAAAAGTATCTCTCTCTCTCTCTCAGCCTAAAGACGTCCACTGCTGGACAAAGGCCTCCCCCAAGGATTTTATCCGTGGGGGGTTTTGCCGTAATCGCCACGCTTGGCAGGCGGGTTGGCGATCGCAGTGTGATGGCATAGTACGCGGAAAGATGCTGCTGCCCATCCTCCGGTGTTTTTAATCCCTTAGTCGCCTCTTACGACACCCACGGGAAGAGATGGGTTGGTGCTATTCTAGGGCCACACCACAGGCCATACAAACATATAAGTAATATACATTTTTCAAATCGCCTTTTAAAGCCCTTCAATTTGATACCCCACTCGATAAGATTGATCAAATTTTATTGTTTTTTGGTCTGCTATTTATCGCATATATAATCCGCCATTTTGTTTTTATGATGACGTCATATAGCCTATGTCACTCGGAGGAATGCAAGGAATCTAAAAATACCTCTCACATCAAAATCTGTTAAGCCATTCAGGACTTATGGCGGAATAAAGAAACTTACATACATACATGAACCCTGAAAACATAACACTCCTTTTATGGTCAGTCGTGTAAAAATAAATCTGCAAATAATAAATGCGTATTTTATGCATAAAGTGAAAAAGTAATACACAGGTACCTTATTTACATTTTAATTGATAATTTGTTAATACTTATCCGAATCTGATCGATTAGATTCAGCACTGTCAACGGTCAATACATAATCACACTTTCAATGAAATGTATTTAAATAAAATCGGAAAAAAATAATTAATATAAATCACGGAGGTCGAGCCCACCTCGACTTTATCGATAATTCAAAGTATCGATTCTTCGTGCCCTAGAAGTTCTAGGATTAAATTAGACGTTCAGAAAACATGTTGTGAAATGCAAACTAAAAAATAATTAATCAGTAATATTTGTTTTCTTTGAAACTAAATATAAATGTATGCACATATTCCTATAGTTTATTTTTTGTAAATGAATACCCACATGTATAATATCTACCTACTATAATGTCTATTGATAAAAATATTTTCAAAATTTAATTGTTCAAGTTTCAGAACGAACTGTTATGATTGTAAAAGAAATTATCTTTTTGGGTAAAAAAAAGCCACGTTGCCATCTTACACCTCGCACAGATCGGCAACAACGTATCGATGAATGCCTGAGATGAATTCGCACAAATATTCCAGTCCAGTCATATACGTAATGGCAAGCTTGTAATAATATATTAAATCTAGGGTTCAGTACGTATTTTTATGAAAGATTTTTTTATGGTGAAATTTAAATTTGATAACTGGGACTTTTGAATATGAAGGCAAGGATATCTGAATATGACATCTTGACATCTGGATGTGAAGACCTGGGTGTCTGGTCATGTGCATATGAAATGCTGGACAGCTGAATATGAAGACCAAAGCTTCAGGAGATGATCACCTGAACATCTGGAAATGAAGATCTGAAAATGTGGAGCTGAAGACCTGGACATCTGGACATCACCTGCACATATAAAGTTGAAGACGTGGGAGTCTGGTCATGTGGGTACGAAAACCTGGACAGCAGGACATAAAGTCCAAGACATCACATCCAGATGTACAGGTGATGTCCAGATGTCATATTTAGATAGCCTGTCTTGATATCCAAAAGTCCCAGTAATCAAATTTAAAAGACATTGTTCATCGCCGGCTTACTGCGGACAGTTCGTTCAATAAATAATAGTATTATCATTCATCATAATTAATGTTAAATAGATTTTCTGAATATATATTGGAGTATGAATATCTATAATTAAAATATACCATTTAGTAAGTATTTTTTGCGTTTCCGATACTCAAATCAAAGATGTCGGCCTTCACATGTGTTCTGGGATGCCATTATCTAAAATAATATTACATTTAAGTAGTATATTTTTATTCTTTGATGAAAGATTGGATTAATTTGGTAATTTTTTAGCATAATATATTATTTTTATGTATTAAGTACACTCATATCATTTCATATTTATATTTTTTAATGAAGAATTATGTATGTATTTTAATTTTTACTTAAATAATTCAATATTGCGTTTTCTTTACCTGGTAACACTCGATTCTTCAGCGTAGCTTGATTTTGACGTTGACCGGTTGTCGTCGGTCGACATTGACACTTGGATACTTGTCAACATCTGTCAACGTCAAAATCAAGCCGCGCCCAAGAATCGAGTGTTACCAATATTGAATTATTTAAGTAAAAATTAAAATAATACATAATTCTTTATTCTAAAATATAAATATGAAGTGATATGAGTGTACTTAATAAATAAAACTAATGTATTTTGGTAAAAAAATACCTAATTAATCCAATCTTTCATCAAAGAATAAACAATATACTACTTAAATGTAATATTATTTTAGATAATGGCATCCCAGAACACACGTAAAAGCCGACATCTTTGATTTGAATATCGGAAACGCAAAAAATACTTACTAAATGGTATATTTTAATTATAGATATTCATACTCCAAAATATATTCAGAAAATCTATTTGACATTAATTATGATGAATGATAATACTATTATTTATTGAAAGAACTGTCCACAGTAAGCCAAGCCCCCATACACTTTGAACAAAGTCCTTTCACCATAAAAAATCTTTCATAAAAATAAGTATATTGAACCCTAAATTGTATTTAATATTGAAACTTGCTATTTTATATTTTTTTAGCATTTCATGATTTTCTTTTGTTTTTCACGTACAGCCGATGGCGCTGTCAAGGCAAGCAACATCGAGGTAGCATGCATTTAGGTCTCAAAGTGCTTTTATATAAATAGTAGTAGTCAGTAGTTTCTAATAAATCTGCTAGACGTCGCCCCTAAATGTCACAAAATATTACGCACACATCAACAAGAATCTCAATTTTTGTCGTATTTTAAATGCCGTTTTTCTCGTAAATTATTATACATTATTATGTTAAATTCAACATGAGAGCACAATTACTTCATAAGAATTGGAAATTCGATTTTATTATGAGAATCATTAACGAAGTTTAGAGCATTGCTGTAGAACAAAATGTATGGACAGCCAAAGCTTGGCTTTCACCTTAACCATGTACCTAACCTAAAACTTGATTTTTATCATAGATTTGTATTCTTATTATTCAGTCATGATTGTATGTTCAATTATTATAAGATAGGCGAAAAAAAATTTTTTTTCTTTTTTTACACTGCTATTTAAGGAGATTTTATTTCAATGGCAACACTAAAGTCACTGCAGCGCCCCTGACACATTAATTTAGAGCTTTGTCACACTGTAGATTACAATCTATGTTGCGAAAATGTCAACTGCACAAACCATAAATTTAGATCATTATGTTCAATTTAAATCAAAAATAAATCAAAGTCGAATTGTCAAATGACATGAAACGGTACTCATCGCTGATTGGTTCAATGTCATATGGGAACATCCCAATCCAACAATCATCACAATCAGCCTAGATACATAACAATCTCATCATATGCTTCAACCAATAAGAAGGAAGGCTGTTCATAAATTGTGTACAACGCCATCTGTTGAGCGCCTGAGGATTTACCTGGCGATTCTAGAAGACATCTCCGCTTTGGCCGGCATGCCAGTGTCTGCTGCTCGGTCGCAGAGTGACGCCCACGTCTCTCCACCAATCAGAGCCGGGTACCCATGGTCCGGTGGTGTGATCTAACATTATGTACAACGCCATCTGTTGAGCTCGTGAGGATTTACCTGGCGATTCTAGAAGACATCTCCGCTATGTCCGGCATGCCGGTGTCGGCTGCTCGATCGCAGAGTGACGCCCACGTCTCTCCGCCGAACAGAGCCGCGTACCCATGGTCTGCCGCGCTGAGGTGTCGAGATACCGTGGTGGGACCTAAAATTAACGGCTGTATTATAGTTGGAAATATTATATAATTGACATATTCAAGTTTTATTTATATATTCACTTCAGTCTGGGTTTCATGAAAAGGCTGAGACGACGGCGAGGTAAACTCACTGACAAATTCTGTATTTGGTATAGCACATAGCAAGCAGAACCAAAGGCAGTAGGCGTAGAAATTATCTAGAATGGCGACTACCAACTGTGTCACATGAGTTTGTAGACCAATCTGACTCATGTATGGTAGTTTTCTCATAGACCACCACCTGCTTCCGGTGAAGGAAAACATCGTGAGGAAACCTGCACTTTGGCTGACTGTTTAGTTTACGTGTCTGCCACTAGATGGCGGTAGTCGTAAAAGTCATGCCAGATGGCTTTTTTTTCTAGCCATTTGTGTCCCACTCCTCCCTTAACTTCCTCCACCTATCTATATTTGGTCTTTTCCTTCTATTCTTTGTCAAGCGCGCTCAAGTCGTCCGCCCATCTCGTCTTTTGCCTTCCTCTTAGGCGACTTGAATAAAATCTGACACCAGTGTTAGTAATAACACAAACCAATGTTAGTAATAACATACTGGATAAGAAGAAGACTTACCTAGCGGTATGAAGTAGTACCGCAACAGTGCGGCGTCGTGCGGCCGACGGGCAGCCAGGTCCGCGTGCGCGCGCAACGCACACGCCGCGGCCGCGTCGCCGCCGCAGATTGCGACGCGGATCGCGGACCGCCGAGCGCCTCTGGTGACACACGAGTTTGAACATTATTAACCTAATAATAAAACATAATTTTGTGTAAAACATTTTTCAAAGTATGCATACAAATAAAAAACTTATTCATAAAATAGAGTCAACGTTTGCCGACTATTTTGGAAGTTTGGAAATGTCAACAACTTTAGGCACGCTTTGAGTAATATTTGTGATTCAAATTGTACAGCTATATTACGCGCGGCGGCTTGGCAGTGAAATCGACTCGGATGCCGTGACGGAAAATGGCATGACGGTGTTGTCCCACTCAGATATTTTACATCTGCCGGACATTCCGTGATTGATTCTTTTGTAATTTCAGACGAAAATGGCAAAGGTAAGGTACCGCGGCCGCAGCCCCGGCCGGCGCCACTCCCACGCACTCTGGCACGAGGTTCTTACTTGTTGAGGCGGGCCAGTAGCGCAGTCAACAATGGTCGCACATCAGGCGCGTGCGGGGCAGGGACCACCAACGCGGGCACTCCCAGGGCCGCCAGCGCCGCGGCCGCAGCCCCGGCCGGCGCCACTCCCATATACTCTGGCACGAGGTTCTTACTTGTTGAGGCGGGCCAGTAGCGCAGTCAACAATGGTCGCACATCAGGCGCGTGCGGGGCAGGGACCACCAACGCGGGCACTCCCAGGGCCGCCAGCGCCGCGGCTGCAGCCCCGGCCGGCGCCACTCCCATATACTCTGGCACGAGGTTCTTACTTGTTGAGGCGGGCCAGTAGCGCAGTCAACAATGGTCGCACATCAGGCGCGTGCGGGGCAGGGACCACCAACGCGGGCACTCCCAGGGCCGCCAGCGCCGCGGCTGCAGCCCCGGCCGGCGCCACTCCCATATACTCTGGCACGAGGTTCTTACTTGTTGAGGCGGGCCAGTAGCGCAGTCAACAAAGGTCGCACATCAGGCGCGTGCGGGGCAGGGACCACCAACGCGGGCACTCCCAGGGCCGCCAGCGCCGCGGCTGCAGCCCCGGCCGGCGCCACTCCCATATACTCTGGCACGAGGTTCTTACTTGTTGAGACGGGCCAGTAGCGCAGTCAACAAAGGTCGCACATCAGGCGCGTGCGGGGCAGGGACCACCAACGCGGGCACTCCCAGGGCCGCCAGCGCCGCGGCTGCAGCCCCGGCCGGCGCCACTCCCATATACTCTGGCACGAGGTTCTTACTTGTTGAGACGGGCCAGTAGCGCAGTCAACAAAGGTCGCACATCAGGCGCGTGCGGGGCAGGGACCACCAACGCGGGCACTCCCAGGGCCGCCAGCGCCGCGGCTGCAGCCCCGGCCGGCGCCACTCCCATATACTCTGGCACGAGGTTCTTACTTGTTGAGACGGGCCAGTAGCGCAGTCAACAAAGGTCGCACATCAGGCGCGTGCGGGGCAGGGACCACCAACGCGGGCACTCCCAGGGCCGCCAGCGCCGCGGCTGCAGCCCCGGCCGGCGCCACTCCCACGCACTCTGGCACGAGGTTCTTACTTGTTGAGGCGGGCCAGTAGCGCAGTCAACAATGGTCGCACATCAGGCGCGTGCGGGGCAGGGACCACCAACGCGGGCACTCCCAGGGCCGCCAGCGCCGCGGCCGCAGCCCCGGCCGGCGCCACTCCCACGCACTCTGGCACGAGGTTCTTACTTGTTGAGACGGGCCAGTAGCGCAGTCAACAAAGGTCGCACATCAGGCGCGTGCGGGGCAGGGACCACCAACGCGGGCACTCCCAGGGCCGCCAGCGCCGCGGCTGCAGCCCGGCCGGCGCCACTCCCATATACTCTGGCACGAGGTTCTTACTTGTTGAGACGGGCCAGTAGCGCAGTCAACAATGGTCGCACATCAGGCGCGTGCGGGGCAGGGACCACCAACGCGGGCACTCCCAGGGCCGCCAGGGCAGCCGCCGCAGCCCCGGCCGGCGCCACTCCCACGCACTCTGGCACGAGGTTCTCCTCGCCTAACTCGCCGAGCAGACGGCTGACCTGTTCCATCAACGTGCGACGCGGCTGTTGGCAATATAACATGTGTTAATCCTTCTATATCTTTGCGTATCTAAAAGATGTCTCATTACTAGAAATAAGGACATATTTCTAGCCCTTAATAAGTGAAAACCATTCCTTCAGCGTCGACCTTGTGAAACCCATATGACAAGGAGTAGACGAAGCCATGTTCACCTCGAGGGTTGTGGGACTTGGAACTCTGAGCTGGCAGTTCATTCAGAGGTCGATCAGCAGGGCGATGACCAGGGAGTTCTTCTACGCAGAATGAAGTTTTCTTAATAGCTTTACTTCAGAACAACCTAGCGAGGCCAGCATAACAAGGAACAAGGAGTAGATACAAGGCCATGTTTACCTCCAGGGTCGTAGGACTCTGAGCTGCCAGTTCGTGGGCAGGCAAAGGTTAATCAGACTTTCTTGCGACAAGCTGACGCAGCCGTGAGGTTTTCTCAATTCAGATTCGCATGACAAGGAGTAGACACAAGGCCAAACATACCTCCAGGGTTGTGGGACTCTGAGCTGGTAATTCGTGGGCAGAAAGCGGTCGATCAGGGCCGATGACCAGGGAGTTCTTCTTGCGAGCAGCTGTCGCAGGCGTGAGGTTCCCTCCGCTGGTGGCGCTCCGAAATAACCTTGAACGTTTGTCCTCCTGCGTACAAGATTTATTATGAAATGTGGTAATGAAAGGTGGATCACACAGGTGAAGCTATTTAACCTGTCTCCTGATCCAGCAGAGAAGCTTCAATGAAGCTTCAACTAGAGTTTAACCTTTTATTCAAGTAAGCGAATTTGACGACATTTGATTAACATTATATCATGATGTTACAGTCATCCATGGGCAGCGGTGATCACTTCCCATCAGGTGACCCGCTTGCTCGTTTGCCACCCTATGTAATAAAAAAAAAAATTCAGGCCAAGCCTTGCGTCTTGAGCGTCATCCGTCTTTGCCCTGAATTTATAACCTAACTACAATAAAAAAACTCCGAGCTTACCACTTTGCTCTCATTAGGGAGAACTGGACACCGAAGCGCCAGAGACCGGCGCTTCAGCTGTGGCGTCACCGTCGCTGTTCCCCTCGCTCCCCCTCTCGTCCCCCGCTGAACTACGAATAGCCTCCGATTCTGTTGTTAACCATGACAGAATTATTGGTTATAGTTTTGAGGTTGAAACTTCGCATTTGCCAGAAAGAGAGGAAGATAGGGAAGATAAAACGTAGAAAATACTCGTAGCAGTCTTGAAATATAAGGTATTTCACACTAAGCATACGAATTAACACCACGACGTCACAACGCAAAGCAAAGTTGTACCTTCTGGCAGGGAGATCCAAGATAAAGGTACACCAAGTTTGGAGACCATCTGTTAGGTGGTTCACTTAATCACTAGTGGCTCCAATATGCTGTCGCAAAACTTAAACTTTAAGTAACCTTTTATGCTTATGTTAGCGAAATAAACTTTTTATTTGCAAATGGAAATGGATTATCAGTATCCAACATTACAGTTGGTAATCATAAAATACCCACAAAATTCTTAAATTTGTTTTTTTTCCAATATTTTAATTAATAAGTTACATATTCAAAACTAACAAGTACGACTCAATAGTAAGTAATATACTTACAACAAATTTAATGCGAAATACTTTATAGAACTAGAAAAGCTACGAGTATTTGTTTAGTTTTAAAAGAAACACAGGGGAAGGCGTCCAAACTGCAGAGAAAATAGATAAAATTATATATGTTGATGATATGATGCATGCATGCTAACCCATGCTAAATATATTGAAAGTGGGATATCATCTCTAATATCTCAAATTCAAAGTGTAAGAGACAAGATACAGAAAGTGAAGAACATAATAAGACAGACATAAGCTTAGTAATTTTAGAAATTAATTCAGGTAGTACCCACCATCGGCCAAGATTCAAATTCATTTTAACATCTGTTTTAATAAATTTTTAGGTTAATTCGTTTTTATTTTGTTTTAGTTATGTAATTTTTTTTCAAAATCCAATAATGTAGGTAGGTAAAGTCGCCGTCACGTAAAAAGGCCGCTAGCGGTTAAGCTGCGCAGTAGGCGATATATCGGTCTATGCGGTGAGCGGGGGTCGGGCGGGTCTCGTCCGGCGCGTTTGTCAGTCGTACCCATGCGCAAGTTTCACCCCCTCCTCGCCCTACCAGCGGACTTTTAACGTGATGGGAACTATACATTTATTGAAAAAATATCTGAGAAAACTATAATGATAATATACTGTGATTTTGTATAATTTCACAAGAAAAAAACAAAGAACTGGAAACGCAATATTATCGCAGTATTTCATGTCAATCAAACTTCGCATAAACTAATATTTATCTAATCATTATCACTTAAAACGCACTTAAAATCTCGACCGATTGTAAAGGTAAAAATAATGTCATTGCAAAGGTAAACAATCGTAGAGAAAACAACAATATAAATATGGAAAGGAGTTTCCTTTTTTGAGAAACATCCTCACGTGGGAATAGAAGAATATTATTCTTTTTATTACTTTATTCGTTCACTACGTTGGTTTACTTTAAATAAGGCTGCTTACACACTAGGCGGCTAAGTAAAACCGATTTGATCCAATAACATTAAAGATTTAGATAAAATATAACATCATAGAGTGAGGCCAAACTTATCGATGCGGAATCGGCTTAAGTCGATCAGACAAACTTTTATGTCAACGGAATAAGGTCACTAATCGAATGCGCTAACCTCATTCGCACCGGTACGACACGGCACGTCGATAAATGCTTTGACGTCATTCGCACCGGCTCGGCGCGCCGTGCCGATGGCGTCACTGCATACAAATAGGGTCCTTACTCCGTTGACATAAGAGTGTAGTTGCAGCCTCACACCCGTATTCACAAACGGTACTTGGAAAGTTCATAGTGCCTGTCAGCTCACAGGGACTCAAAAACCTATTCATAAACGATACTTGACGGACAAACGTCACTGCTCGTCCAATAGAAAGGCTTGCCATCGGCAACGCACTGAAAAATGCCTCACTTCGCATGTCCAATTACGCAAGTATTGTTTGTGAATACGGGTGTAAGCACAGAACATATAAAAGAGGTTAGAATGGCTATAATGCCCCGTTTCTATGAGAACCAGTGTCGCCTAATCCGCCCCACCTTTCACCGTTACCACACATTTGCAATTTCCAATCTAGCCAATCATAGCGCCACGTCAACACGAAATTTCAAACTGAACCAATCATACACAAGAACGCAATCGGTGTACAATTAGTGTGATTGTGTTTGTAAACTACGCTAGTGCTTGACTAAACTTTAAATGACTTAATTATCGATATTGAATTTTGTTATTAAACAATAACATAATTCAAACAACAATACTGTTACATACAAAAGTGATATAGTAAAATGGAAAATAAAACAAAGTACATTTCTTACAATCTTATATTTATTGACCTTGGAACAAGATATATTTATTAAGAAGTTGTCGCTTGGTTTGTTTTTGCACGTATACCAAACAGCTCAATCGGTTAAAATAACTGGTTTTTATAATTCAGTTGCAAGATTCCACCCGGACAAACATACATACATACATATATTGCAAGTTAAATAAAAGCTTGTTATAATAATAATTATTCGCATTACTTAATTTAGTCTTTCCACATTAACATTAATTTATAACATTTATAAATATATGACTTTGAAAGACGATATCGATAAATATAGTCTCTCACTACGCCCAGCACTAGAGCTAATGCCACGTTGTTGCCGCGCACTCCACTACGCGGTACGTTTGACGTTGCAAAAATAACGAACGCATGCAGACAGCAATGTATATTTTTTGGAGAAAAAAATATATTTTAATGACCTTTGAAAGATTTTGACTAAAATATCGTATTCACTACAGGTTTTTTTACTTACCGATGATAAGAAACGCATCCTTTGTTTATATTAAGCGCTTGGCTTCTCGCTCGACAAGTAATTACCGCACATGAAGGCATTTTCGTACAATTTTGTAGCAGCGCTTCTCAATACTTACTCCGCTAGAGTTCGCGAGCGACTAAACGGCGCGGTCACGTGTTTTTGTAAAGATACGAGCGGTCGCTCGCATGCTTGGCGCGCCGGCCCCGCCCACAACTCCTTTCTAACCTCTTTTATATGTTCTGTGGGTGTAAGTTTAGTAACCTTAGCCGCCTGGTAGCGTCAGCAGAAGCAGTTACCTGTGAGCGGGACGGTGTTGATGTGTCGCTCGCGCACGGAGGCCAGCTCGCCGGCCGACGCTAGGCTCGAGTGCCGGCCCACTGCGCATGCGTACCTTTATGCGGCGTGTGCGCGGACGGTGGACGCGGACCTTTACAACGTTCGCGACTTTCGTGCTTTTATAGAAATTGTTTCGTTTCATGATCTTTTTTTTTTTATTGTAATAATGTATACTTAGTAAAGATACTTGTCATTCTAATAAACGATAAATATTGCTTCAATGAAAATAATAATATATTTGTTAAAGGAAATTTATATAAGAGTCTAATCCAAGTACTTTTAGGGTTATTAAGTTTTTTCGCACTAAATTACGCTGAAAGTGAGATCAGAACTGTCATTTGAATTTGACAATAGACATGTCAAATCATTAACCAATGGCAACAGGGCATTGGACCTCAGTGCTGACATCTGTTATGTGGCATTTTAGAACAACTATCATTGAAATATATACGTTTTTCTAAGTTAATATATGTAATTATGAATTTAAAGTACGGGTTAACTATATTTAAAGGTTAACTATGATTGTTGGTTGTAAGGTAAAAAAGTTTAATAAAAGTCGCAAACATATAACAAACTCTTTATTTTAAGGCCACAGTCCACCGCTCGCGTACACATGCACTACACTATGCACACAGCGTTACAAAAACAAAAAATAAACACAAAAATACATATCCATGTCATGTATGATGTATATTTGTTGTAATTAAATACAATGTATGCAATATGCAAAATGGGTTTGCTATGTTAGCCGAAACAGATTGTAGGATTGACGTGCGAAAATACTATATCTCGAATGGTTGAAAATTATATTAAAAAATTGTGAATTTTTCTTCTTATTGGCTGTGTTAAGGTTACTCTTTTGTCCAATAGTGGAATAGACAGCTAATAAAACTCCGTTATTGGGCGATCGTGTAAAAAAAGGTGGGCTTGCGACTTCGAACGCGTGATATATGAAAAGAGAATTTAGAAATCACAAGGCAATTTAAAACACTTATCTGACAATATTTGTTAATCACAATCAATGAAAGTTTGTCCGCTCACTGGTTGGAGCTTCTGACGAGTGGAGTCTGTCAGATGGTATAATACTGTCATTTGAATTTGACAACAAATGATAGCCTTGTACAATCTGACAGATCTCACTCGTCAGAAGCTCCAACTATTGAGCGGAAAAACGACCCTCAGTGTCAAAAAATGAACTGACAATATTTTTTTATCACAATCAATCGTAAAAACTGTAGAGTGATATTATTTTTTCATGTGCTGATAATATTTTTTGATCACAATCAATCGTCAAAAAATGAAGAGTTATGCTGTTTATTCTTATTACTTTTTTATTTACAGTTCAGACATAGCAAGATATTTCTGAATCCATATAATAAACTCATGAGAAACAGTATTTTGGCATTAATTAGTTGACCAATCAGCAATCGGCCTAACATAGCGAACCCTTGCAAAGTAAAGAAGCTCACACGATGCACTGACTCTCTGTGTATGCAGTTTAATGCTCAAGCATAAGGAAGAAAGAAAATTCTTTCCTTTTTTCTGTGAGTCAAAAAAGAAAAAGAATACCCCTTCTTTCTTTCTGTGAGTACTGTTATTGATGTTACACGCATGAAATTTCATGGAGGTTCTAATATATTTACATTTATAGTGTATATGGCTACGTTACTATACTACGACGTAATATCACTTATTAATTTGTCTAAATATATAGTTATTTTTAATACCAGCAGATAATCCTAATAAAATTAATGTCTTTGACAAAAATTTATAAAAAATACAAATGTCCCCCATAAAATAAAATTGATGAAAAATAACTTAAAATTTGACAATTGTATAGGCAAAACTTAAGAATTAGTTTTATTTTTAAAACCTGTCTAACAAAATCTGATATATATGTAGATGGAAAAACTGACATAGGAAAATATTTAAATTAATCTGAAAGTGTAAACATAAACTCGTTTCAATTTTTTTTTATTTGCTCACGTTATTAAAATTAATTTTATTATTACATTTTATGACATGTTACGTTTAAATAAATAAAAAATGACTACAGCAGATTCACTTCAATATGAGTATCAAAAAAATTGATTCAAATTTAGAATACAATGTCCAGAAAAAAATAATAATTTATCTTCCAAAATCAGCCAGCAAAAACTAATTTAAAATCCGAAACATCATAATAGGGGACCGGACAACTTTTTTTATGCTTCTTTGAAATATCCACAAACAATAATAGAATAATTAGTGAAAGAAAGAAAAGTTTGAGCTCTAATTAATTAGCTCAGGAGAATAAACTCGTGCTGAAAAGTAAAATGTGTGTATGTTGTATTCTATCATAAAATTACCAGTTGGCGAACAAAACAAAAAAAAAAACACATTTTTAACAGTTCTCATACCTTGTCCGGTCCCCTATCCAAGTCCCTAAACTCCGACTCTTGCGAGCAGCTTACCGTTGGAATGCCTGTGGTGCTCCTGGTTGGCGAGACTACGGGAGCTGCTGAAGAAGGGCCGCAGCGAGGGCTTGGGCGTGGAGCCGATGCTGATCGTGTCCATCTGGTCCGGCCCGGAGTCCTCGCCCTCCCCGCATGAGAGCGAGTCCAGCTCCTGGAGGGATTTAGATTGATGGATTTCAAGCAAGTAGTATTTAGAATGGAGGACGCATGCGGGGGTGAAGTCGCGCGCCAACGATATGGCAAAGCAATCTGATTACATGTTTTCCGCATCCAATACGCGGCCGACATTCTGGCGTGATTATTTGAGCCTCTTACAGCGACTGCCGTATTTTCCCCTCCCGCAAAAATCGGAGAACTGTGATTGTATCGGACAATATGCCTACGCGCTCTCCATTGTAAATACTCCTTGATTTCAAACTACAAATTCTTAATAATTCTTCTTCTTAATTTCTTCTTAATAACGAACGCGATCTACTGATAAAAGCCGGCACCAATGTAGATGATAATCCTAATCCTAACTGATATTATAAATACGAAAGTAAGTTTGTTTGTTTGTGTATTTGTTACCTTTTCTAGTCATTCAATAGAAATTTCGCATACGCATAGTTAGAAGTACTGAGAAGGTAGGTAGAAGGACCTTTCACCCCGGGAAAAAGCACAGTTCCCGTGGGAAATTCACGCGGGCGAAGCCGCGGGTAAAATCTAATTAATTATACAAGAGGAATACAGTATTCTTCTTATATAAAGAAGTTGAATGAAAGCATCTTTCCGACAACTGCCCGTGCCCGTGTTGTCCTGTGCGTCGAATGGTTATTGATTGGGCCCCGTCTCGGGCATTCGAAATCAAACAGCGGCGCCTTCCTCAGATTGTGTTGCTGTAACATGATACGCAACAAACCTGGAAGAGTTCGTCGATGTCCCGCTGCGCGTGATGCGTGTCCCGCGTGGCGCCCCGCTCCGACAACTCCTCGGATACTCAGCCGTTGCTGTAACATGACACGCAACAAACCTGGAAGAGTTCGTCGATGTCCCGCTGCGCGTGATGCGTGTCCCGCGTGGCGCCCCGCTCCGACAACTCCTCGGATACTCAGCCGTTGCTGTAACATGACACGCAACAAACCTGGAAGAGTTCGTCGATGTCCCGCTGCGCGTGATGCGTGTCCCGCGTGGCGCCCCGCTCCGACAACTCCTCGGATACTCGGCCGTTGCTGTAACATGACACGCAACAAACCTGGAAGAGTTCGTCGATGTGCCGCTGCGCGTGATGCGTGTCCCGCGTGGCGCCCCGCTCCGACAATTCCACGTAGACTCAGCCGTTGCTGTAACATGAGACGTAACAAACCTGGAAGAGTTCGTCGATGTGCCGCTGCGCGTGATGCGTGTCCCGCGTGGCGCCCCGCTCCGACAACTCCGCGTAGACTCAGCCGTTGCTGTAACATGAGACGTAACAAACCTGGAAGAGTTCGTCGATGTGCCGCTGCGCGTGATGCGTGTCCCGCGTGGCGCCCCGCTCCGACAACTCCGCGTAGACTCAGCCGTTGCTGTAACATGAGACGTAACAAACCTGGAAGAGTTCGTCGATGTGCCGCTGCGCGTGATGCGTGTCCCGCGTGGCGCCCCGCTCCGACAACTCCGCGTAGACTCAGCCGTTGCTGTAACATGAGACGTAACAAACCTGGAAGAGTTCGTCGATGTGCCGCTGCGCGTGATGCGTGTCCCGCGTGGCGCCCCGCTCCGACAACTCCGCGTAGACTCAGCCGTTGCTGTAACATGAGACGTAACAAACCTGGAAGAGTTCGTCGATGTGCCGCTGCGCGTGATGCGTGTCCCGCGTGGCGCCCCGCTCCGACAACTCCGCGTAGACTCAGCCGTTGCTGTAACATGAGACGTAACAAACCTGGAAGAGTTCGTCGATGTGCCGCTGCGCGTGATGCGTGTCCCGCGTGGCGCCCCGCTCCGACAACTCCGCGTAGACTCAGCCGTTGCTGTAACATGAGACGTAACAAACCTGGAAGAGTTCGTCGATGTCCCGCTGCGCGTGATGCGTGTCCCGCGTGGCGCCCCGCTCCGACAACTCCGCGTAGACTCAGCCGTTGCTGTAACTTGAGACGTAACAAACCTGGAAGAGTTCGTCGATGTCCCGCTGCGCGTGATGCGTGTCCCGCGTGGCGCCCCGCTCCGACAACTCCGCGTAGACTCAGCCGTTGCTGTAACTTGAGACGTAACAAACCTGGAAGAGTTCGTCGATGTCCCGCTGCGCGTGATGCGTGTCCCGCGTGGCGCCCCGCTCCGACAACTCCGCGTAGACTCAGCCGTTGCTGTAACTTGAGACGTAACAAACCTGGAAGAGTTCGTCGATGTCCCGCTGCGCGTGATGCGTGTCCCGCGTGGCGCCCCGCTCCGACAACTCCTCGGGCACTCGGAACCGCCGCAGCAGCGCCGCGAACTTCTGCTTCAGGTTGCGTTGCTGTAACATGATACGTAATGTTATACAGAGTTCGATATACTTATTGTGAAAGAACGGTAAAAATTATAAACACTGGCTGGAATTATAAGAAATCAATTAAAATTTGTTTTATAATGCAGTTTCTGGGTAAAAAGATGGTTTTAATTTTGGACATATGAAATTACAAAATAATTCAAAGAAAAATCTAAAAACACAGTTCGTGCAATAAACCCAGGAAACACAGGAGGGGGAGAGGGTGACATAAATCCACAAACATAAATGCTTGAAATCTTAAAAAACTGAGAAAACGTAACATTCATATAAAAATTATAGTGTTTCAACACAAAAAAGGATCTAATCACAAACTTCTATGTACGTTACTTGCACTGGGTAAAGATAAAATGTAATTCTGGAACAGAAGCAGAATACCCATATCAGATTTAATCAAAATGGGATTTAGATTCTGTACGGAAAGAGAATAGGCGTGGCAAAAAAATGAACTAAATTTATCAGATACAAAAACGATACTTACATACATAGTGGCGCCCTCTTATACGCGTATTCTCTTACCGCACATACTCTAAACACAAGACAAGTTGCCTCCATGGAGCGTCTGACACTGGATGGTATAATTAGCTACCGGTGATGTAGAGATAACGGTAATCTTTGATAAGCGGCCAAAATAATGCACTAGTTTGCATAATGACTCACAACTTTTATTGTAAGGACATCGTTCGCTTCGCTGCTAATAATGTCTATAATAATAACTACTATAGTGCTAACTTATATTCTACCCGGACATCACAGGATGTACAGATTAATCTTACAATCATATAATAAGTGAACTAAAAAACAAGCTAAGCTGTTACAGTTCCCATCACGTAAAAAGGCCGCTGGAAGACAGAGGGGGTGAAACTTGCGCATGGGTACGACTGACAAACCAATCACGCGCGCCGGATGAAACCCGCCCGACCCCCACTCACCGCATAGACCGATATATCGCCTACTGCGCAGCTCAACCGCCATCGGCCTTTTTACGTGACGGGAACTGTACTACGAAACGTAGTAACTACTGCACTGCATATTTTCAAGTGCCATTACTCTCTAAAATTTTTTTTTCGCTGAAATAATGATACGACATGTATTCGACGCAGGAAAAAATGCAATAAGTACAAAAAGGCACATGCACAATCTAATAAGCTTAAAGCGCAGGCAAAAATCAACACTAAGTCTAATGCAACTAAACCCATTATAGCATACGGGCTCACCGCGAGTTTTCCGCGGCTACCCTTGCGTTTAGCTGTATTTTCCAGCTCGCTATCGCTGTCCCTGTCGTTCGCCTTCGAGTGCATATAGCTCTGTCTCTTTCTTTCTCGTTCCATGAAGCTCAAGTCGCGAGAACGCGAGAGCTGTGCAAGCAATGGCTATGTTAAGCTTTATGAAGCTAAAAGGATATAAACTTTGAAATAAAATGTCAAAATTAATGAATATTAACAAATTAATGTCGTGCATTTAGTAGCTATAATAGTCGTCTATTAAATGGCCCCCAAAAGACTTAACTAACACCCGTATTCACAAACAATACTTGCGTAAGTCGACATGCGAAGTGAGGCATTTTTCAGTGCGTTACCGATGGCAAGCCTTTCTATTGGACGAGCAGTGACGTTTGTCCGTCAATTATCTTTTATGAATAGGTTTTTGAGTCCCTGTGAGCTGACAGGCACTATGAACCAAGTAACGTTTGTGAATACGGGTGTGATAAGTCTTTTTGATGCGTCAATGACTGTAGATCATTTCCAAATAGGCATGATGACTGGGTAAAAAATAAAATATATGATGCTATTTAAATAATGAAACATTATAATTGAATGTCACTTTAATTGATCAATTTTATTTATAACATGATTTACTATTTTTTAGTTATAATTAAAATATATTGGGAATGCTTTTTGACTCCATTAAAAGTGACGTCACCGTTGAGTACTGTCATACAAGTCCCATATAAATTATTGTTTTTGACATTTAGAAAAAAGTAACTAATTTGACTTGTTGTCACCTACCCTATTGACATTCAAGCCCAATATTAAATAGACAAGCATTACATTGGACGCAAGCTTAATACTTTGGCAGAACTACAGAATTTAAAATAAAAAGGCACATAGAAGTACCACCATGTTACCATCAGCCTCTGACACTCACTGAAAACAAGTGTACGTAACGTATACAGCAATTTGGTTCGTAATGAATCGTGTTTCGCTCACTGTCACACAGTCAGGTCTGTCAGATAGTACAAAACTGTCATCAGTTGTCAAATTCAAATGACAGTATTGTAACTGACCTCACTCGCCAGTAGCGAAGGAACGGTAACCCTCATTGAAAGTTTACATCAGAAATTATGAGTTATGGCACTTCCATGTCTTAAATTCTGTGAGCAGTACCCAAGGAATAACTGATACCAACCTTGGTATAAGACAGGTCCTCCTTATTGAAGGCTAGTTGCCGGTGCGCACGCCGCCGCGCCTGCGCGCCGTATGTCATGTCATCGGCCTCTTCCACTGAGCTGAACTCCCCTTCTTCTTCCTCGTCTGAGTAGCCTCTCTCTGGAAGTGGAGGAAGGTCTGTGATAAGACTATTTGTGTTTTTTGGTAACCTATATACAAGGCAACGTCCGACCGAGTGTGTGCAGATACGTATCCAAGTACTATGTGAGTTTGTTTCAAATTTAGTTAAGAACAATAGCTAGACAACAACCCTTTCATGGTGTAGATTCTAAGTTGTAATAGTGTCTTAAAAGGTTTTCAATAGTTGTGGCTTTGAAATTAATTGGAAAATCAGAATAGTTAACAGAATAGACATCCTGGTGTGGCGGTTGGTGTGGCTACGTACTGATAAGGGAAAATATAAAGATTTCGACTCGAGAAGAAGACCAAGTACCAGTAATAAGCAGCGTGTTGTTGTTCTTAGTGTCGTGGTCGACCGGGGTGGAGGCCAGCCCAGTGATGGTCAGCCTGGCCACCGGCTGGCCGGCAGCCGCGCCCACCTTCCCGCCCACTCCGGTCAGCTCCAGCTCCATCGACCTTTGCAGGACCTGGCATCATAGGCCTGAAGTCTTCTACAGAAGTAAGACCAAGTACCAGTAATAAGCAGCGTGTTGTTGTTCTTAGTGCCGTGGTCGACCGGGGTGGAGGCCAGCCCAGTGATGGTCAGCCTAGCCACCGGCTGGCCGGCAGCCGCGCCCACCTACCCGCCCACTCCAGTCAGTTCTAGCTCCATCGACCTTTGCAGGACCTAGCATCAAAGGCCTGAAGTCTTCTACAGAAAGACCAAATACCTACCAGTAATGAGCAGCGTGTTGTTGTTCTTAGTGTCGTGGTCGACCGGGGTGGAGGCCAGCCCAGAGATGGTCAGCCTGGCCACCGACTGGCCGGCAGCCGCGCCCACCTTCCCGCCCACTCCGGTCAGCTCCAGCTCCATCGACCTTTGCAGAACCTCGGATCAAAGGCTTGAAGTCTTCTACAGAAAGACCAAATACCTACCAGTAATGAGCAGCGTGTTGTTGTTCTTAGTGTCGTGGTCGACCGGGGTAGATGCCAGCCCAGTGATGGTCAGACTGGCCACCAATTGGCCGGCAGCCGCGCCCACCTTCCCGCCCACTTCAGTCAGCTCTAGCTCCATCGACCTTTGCAGGACCTGGCATCAAAGGCCTGACGTCTTCTACAGAAGAAGACCAAGTACCAGTAATAAGCAGCGTGTTGTTGTTCTTAGTGTCGTGGTCGACCGGGGTGGAGGCCAGCCCAGTGATGGTCAGCCTGGCCACCGGCTGGCCGGCAGCCGCGCCCACTTTCCCGCCCACTCCGGTCAGCTCCAGCTCCATGTCCATAGACCTTTGCAGGACCTGGCATCAAACATTTTAGTTACTATGCGCTTAAGCACAGAATAGGAATCATTTGTGAACACACTCTCTCCATTTGTTTCTCACTCTGTGTATCTGTGGACTGATGTAGTAGAGTGTGGCTATTGTAACCCTCAAATAGAATAACGTAGGTAATATATTAACTTCAAGGACACAAACTAATATCCAACTGCCAGGACATACCCAATAATTAGAGGACATAAATTTGGCCTCTAAACGGCACGATAATTGAATGATTCATCAATTTGCTCACTCAAATGACCTGTGTAATTGCAGCTATTTCGGAATGGAGCTAATTGGCAATATTCAAACACAAAATTAACATACAAGCTTAATCATGAATTAAACTATTTATGAATACAGTTTAACTACACCTCAAAGTCTAGTTCCTTTACTTATAAGTTAACTAAATTTTAATTACATTTAAAGTTAATAATTACGTGTAAAGTAAACGATCAATTAAGTATTTAGTAGTTTAGTATTTAGTGAACTTAATACAAGTACTAAATTGATTGCAAACAAGGCATTAGTAAACCACACCACAGAAATACGCAAGGTGCATCTCGTATGCAAACGAAAGTGTTCTCATTCGTACAAACATACAAACAGAGTTCCACAAATACTTCGGACCGTATGTTTGTCCATACAAAATCGTTTATTTTCTTTGCCATAAAACTGTCGGTTGCGTTTTAATTTTAACTTCACGTAATTCTTGCCTGCTTTGCTATTAGTTATTATAACTAAACAGAATGCAGCTAGCGGCGACCCATCCGGATTATATTTTGTCAGTCTTTTCTTGAGAACCATGTACCCTATCATATCACCATTGTCTATAGGCAAAAGGTCTTTCTAAATTACTACTATGGTTAGTTAATTTTAAGTAACTTCATTAGGCTGAGAAACTGACTGAGGCGTCACATAATATTCGACTATGTAACGCCTAATCTGTGGCAACGCCCCATTCGGGTAAAGTCAGGTCGAGTCGACTAAGCTCGCCTTTATGAAACTTTCATTTCTACCGTGTGGTTTAAAAGTGGTTACCTGATCCATTCTGATGACGCCTTCAGCCAAAGTCTTGTATCCTAGGATTGTACGGTTCTTGTACTTCTTGCGCCGTTGCAGCATGATCTGCAATCTGAAAACAAATCGGGCAGTTAACCATCAATATACATAAAATTCTTCTGAGTAACTTACAGACAATACACAACCAAAACTACTGGGCGTAGGAAGCTGAAATTTGGTATGTAGGTTCCTTAGGGAGTGTAGGAAGCACTAAGAGAGGATTTCCTGAAATATTCACGGGAACATACATAAAAACCCGTATACATATATAAAATTGGACGCTGCTGACTAACTGATTGATATGCATATCAACACAGAGACGAAACCGCTGAACGTAGAAACTTCTTTGATAGATTCCACAGGTAACTAATCCAAAATGCGAATAATAAATCCTATGCTAACTAAGATTTCAAGAAAAAACAGACAAAAAGCATTAAAACCTCATCAAGTATCTGAAGCTTTTTGTTTTCACCAGGTGGTGTAGCTGGGATTAAGCAAAATTTCTCTCCAGAAAATAACAATTTGCGACGATGGACCATTTCATAATACATTAAACAAAGCCCCGAAGTTTAGGGTTACCATCTTTTACCAGGATATTTACGGACATTTTTCAGACATTGTTCATTTACTTCAGTTTTATCGATGAAACGAATTTTACGCGGGAAAGCCGAGAGCAAGAGATAATGTCAACATAAAATCGTATAATAGTTAGTTTTTTTCGCACTTTTCCTAGATTGTGGTATGCAGTGGTCACCCTACACGAGGCAAACTATAAAACTAGCAGATTAATCGCCTCAGTTATTTTAGTGCCGGCGATTTATTTAACCACGCCTTATAAATAAATACGAACCAGTCCAATTTGTTACTCGTAAAAGCAAATACAAACATCAGTCAAAATGATATGTCTTAATTCCCAAAAACTTTTATTTGACTGGCCATTGTTTGTATGTTTGGGTACTTGTACTATTATGTATTCTGTGGTTTGGGTCAAATTTTGAGTGAATTAAAACTTCTTCCCCACAAATTGTGTAAAGGCACTGGACATAGGCAATGTGCCACACACCACAGTAGTATATTCTAAATCTATAGCAGTCTTTGCAGTCTTTGTTTACCCAGGAGAATTGTTGTTTATCAATGACAGAACACACACGCCACACTCCACACACATGTGAGTAGTCTTTTCAGAATTAACAGCCAAGATTTCCTCTGTCGGTTCAGCAGTCTAAATGAGAAAATGTGCTGACGACTGTAATTACGTTATACCATAAACATTCGCAATTTTCCCACGAGCTATAAAGAATAATAAATAACATCCTGCGAAAGGTACAAGGTAGGAAATACAATTACCTGTTTCCATTCCGTTTTATTAAATAAAATAGTCTACCGTAATCATTGCGCACAGACATGGATTTAAGGGTTATGGTATGTTTGGTACGTGATCGGTAAGTCTGACCGCAAACCCAAATGAAAATGAGCATCAATCAAAGACAGAAATTACTCTACCATAGATTCAAAGTTGCGTATAATTTTCACGTCAGTAAGTTAAAAATCTATGGGCTATACTTAGCCCGAGTCGCGAAAATATGTGATATTTTCGAGATGTCTAAATGCAACTCAACTTCATCTTCTTCTGCTATTAGCCCACTGCTAATCCTAGTTAGCTTATTTTTGTTTCCACGCCTGTACATTTTTGTCTAAAAGAGGGAAGTCTTACCTGTTGCCGCCCCGCTTGACGAAATGCGGGTACTGCAAGGAGAAGCAGAGGTCCAGTTCGACGTCAAGAGGCGGCACGGCGATGTCGTTGGAGGATTAAATAATCTTATTTCCATGACTATGAGGGTAGTCTAGAACAGGCATGCGCCAAGGACTAGACATCTACTACTGGAGGTACCACAGAATCTCGAAAGGATGTTACACATGGGCAGTGATAAGATTCTCCCGAGGTATAACTTCAAAAGAAACTATAAGACATATATCCCAACAAGGGATGAATGGAAAGGAGAATTTAAACCTCAAGAAAAAGACTGCCTAATTTGGTACACGGATGGGTCTAAAACCAACCAAGGAACAGGAGCAGGCATCTTTTCGACGGACAGACAACTGTATCAGAGCATGGAACGATTCTCGACCGTCTTTCAGGCTGAAGTGTATGCAATCACTGTCTGTGCTAAATTGAACCTAGAGGAAGGACAAGAAAATCGCACGATTTACATCCTTAGCGACAGCCAATCTGCACTTGCTGCCCTCGACTCCAGTAGGGTTGGCTCTGGACTGGTCTCTGACTGCATAATGTCCCTAAATAATTTAGGTAGGCGCAACAGACTTAGGCTGGTTTGGTGCCGGGTCACATTGGGGTTGAGGGGAATGAGAATGCGGATGAGTTGGCAAGGAAGGGTTCAAATGAGTCTTTAATAGGGCCTGAACCCTTTGTAGGGCTGTCATATGGGATGGTAACTACGGCAATTAATGCATATGTCAAAGATAGACACAGTTTCGAATGGAATGCACAGGATGGACTTACACATTCAAAGGCAATGCTTGGTGAAGACAACACCAGGTGGCCTAAAGAAATCTGCAAGTATAGCAGAATACAGACAAGAATTCTGATTGGGGCCTTGACTGGACACTTTGAAAATCGCAGTCACCTCTACAAATTAAAACTTGTCAACAGCCCTCTGTGCAGGGCTTGTGCGAAAGCAGAGGAGTCCATGAAGCACATTTTATGTTATTGTGACTCGTTGGCAAACAAGCGACTGGACCTCCTGGGATAAGCGTATCCAGACCTGGAGGACTATAGGCACTTCGCGACAGGTGATATTCTGAAGGTCATGCAGTCCTTCTTCAGAATTCCCGATGCGGGTGAGTAAGGCATTGGGGTAAGTACAAAAAAACCCAAGGTTTGAAGTACTTCCGGACCTCGGACCCCGCGTGTTAAGATAAGATAAGATGAGGGTAGTTTTACCTGTTGCCGTCCCGCTTGACGAAATGCGGGTACTGCAAGGAGAAGCAGAGGTCGAGTTCGACGTCGAGAGGCGGCACGGCGATGTCGTTGGAGGATTAAATAATCTTATTTCCATGACTATGAGGGTAGTCTTACCTGTTGCCGTCCCGCTTGACGAAATGCGGGTACTGCAAGGAGAAGCAGAGGTCGAGTTCGACGTCGAGAGGCGGCACGGCGATGTCGTTGGAGGATTAAATAATCTTATTTCCATGACTATGAGGGTAGTCTTACCTGTTGCCGTCCCGCTTGACGAAATGCGGGTACTGCAAGGAGAAGCAGAGGTCGAGTTCGACGTCGAGAGGCGGCACGGCGATGTCGTTGGAGGATTAAATAATCTTATTTTCATGACTATGAGGGTAGTCTTACCTGTTGCCGTCCCGCTTGACGAAATGCGGGTACTGCAAGGAGAAGCACAGGTCCAGTTCGACGTCGAGAGGCGGCACGGCGATGTCATTGGAGCGCAGCGTGCGCTTACTGCTGTGCATGCGCGCGGCGAGGATCACCGCGCCGGCGCCCGCGCCGCTCGCCGCGCCGCCGCCCGCTTCGCCCAACGCACCGCACACGCGCAGCCGCGTCACTCGCAAAGTGCATAGTCTGCAAAAGAAAATAAAAATGGCTTTAGTAAATCTAAAAATCAAATTAAATTGTTAAATACTCACAAAAAATCGTGACTACATAAAAAAAATCCAATAGACTTTTTAGTACACTAGCGATTTATTTACTGAATTTCAGTCTTCAGTATCTTGCTTATCAAAAGTTACCAATAATAAAGAAAATTATGCTTTGCCATGCTACTTAATTTCAACATAATCAAGAAATGCAATATTTGCCAGGTTACGTGAAGACTTGTTCATAACAATTTATTATTCAATCGGACATAGAATTATGTGTTGAACGATTGAAAGATGGCAGCGTGAGAAAAGACGATAATAAAACACGACGAATGAAGAAAGAAACGCGAGACGAATATGTTTTCTCGGTTCGTTAGCTCAGAAAATTGTTGGCTGTCGTGCCATAAAATAAGTAACTAGTGGCCGTCTTCGGTGGCTTTTACGTAATATTTTCAAGAAAGGAAATGTTATTTTCCATGAAAATGAACTGAGTGGACTCGGCACCGGATGTATAATTTTTTTGTCCGGAAATTTCTCATAAAAAACAACAAATAAGTATTGAAGGGCATAGATTTATTTAAACGTTAGTCAAGTAGTTGCTTATAGCAAATGAAAAAAAAATATATTTCAAAAGACCTGTAATGGGAAAAGGTAAGGGAGCTAAAAATGATTATGATAAATAACATTGAAGAAGAATCATCGTTAGAAGAAACATTAAAAAAGAAACATTTGAAATACAGGGTGTCTGGTGGGAACTTGTAAATTTAAAAAATTCATAAAAAAACAAATAGTAAAGTTTGCTCCATAATCTATTTATTTACTAATAGTTCAATAATGTGAGTTTTAATACTTTTAATTAAATAACATTTTCTAACTCACGACCTTCTTGCCGCAAACACTCTTCCCATATTTCACGCATATTTTCTAAAACGCATCCGCTCAGGCCGCTTTAAATTCCAATTATTTCAGTCTGAATATTTTCAGTTACGCGGTGGTGGAAGGCTGGTTTCAGTAAACTACGCCCTTCAGGTAGCCCCATAGAAAAAAGTCACATGGACTTAGATCGGGCCTCTCCTGAGCAACGTTTCATGGTGATAAAAAACTCAAAGCGTGGGCGCTTCTAACGCCGCATCCCGCACCCCTCGAAGTGCCCGTGGTCAAAAGTTATAGCGTTTTGAAATGTGCAAGTAACCAGACACCCTGTATTAGAGAGCAGATTTTGCCCTACATCGTGACTAAACTAAAACTAGCAGAGCCAAGTCTGCACAGTCCATTAGGAGGAACTTCAAAGTTCCAAGTAGTCCCACGAACTAGCACGTAAGTTTCAAACTTCCTTGGCAGGCAGACTTATTGACATTTGACAAATTTTCATTGGGAATAGAGACAGATAGGATATCGGTGTTGCGGAAACTAAAATCTTTCGATGATTTTACCTAAATATAGGCACTTTCAATTGTCATGAATTGTGATTTTCGTAAACACAACTAGCCGTGCCTCAGGCGTGAATATACAGATTATTTTCAAACAGAGATTACATTTATCATTGATATCCTATCGTAGAAACTTGGAAAAGAATATAAGTAATTAACGAATTTTGTTTCCTTAATTATAAAACTGCTATCAAAATACAGATTTTGTTCCTAAGTTCCTAAAAAAAAAAGAGCAATTTTATTCAGATTCAATTTTTTTGCAGGTAAAAATCCACAATCCGATTCCTAGAATTTTCCTCGTGCTTTTAAAAGTACCGCTGAATTCGCGCTATGTTAACATAAATTGAGTTTTCGCTAAACTTTATCTTATGTTCGCCATTTTGCCGTGGAGCGAGGAATTTGTTAATTACTTTTCAGAGATTTTAGACGTAAATCGTTCTTGGAAAATGGAGGATATTTCATTTTTCTTGCAAAAACAAATTTCGCGATAAATCAATTTCCGCGGAGCCTCGCCTCGGGGCGTCAGGGAAAATCCACAGGAAAATCTAATTGAGCCATTAAATATTTTCTTTTCTAGGTTCTAAAATGAATTTTTATAGGGTAATGAACTCTCTGCTCAACCCTAAGGTTTGACTGCCAGACAATGCTTTTAGCATTAAGTCCACCTTTTGTAGTGTACTTTTGTATGTGTGTACAATAAAGTTTAAATCTATATATATAAAAGAACAAGGGTGTTTGATAAATCAACGCCCAGCCTAAACCATAAAAAAAATAAAAAAAAAAATGATTAAAAAAAAGCATAAAAGCATAAACTTGAAATTTGGACCGAAGTTTTATGTTATTACGTAGTGCTCAGATAAGAAAGGATTTTTCAAAATTAGACCCCTAAGGGGGTTAAAATTGAGGGCAAAGTTTGTATGAAAAAAAATTAAAATCTTCACTGATTTACTTGAAACTTGGCAAGAATGCTTCTCAACAAAAATAACCAATGGCGTGTTTCAGCGTTTTTTGAAATTCAACCTCTAAAGGGGTAAAAAAGGGGAGGTAAACTAATTTTATCATCACAAAACCGAAACTATAAAAGCTATAAACGTGAAATTTGGTTAGTGTCTTCATCCATACTAATATTATAAATGCGAAAGTTTGGATGTGAGTTTGTGAGGATGTTTGTTACTCAATCACGCAAAATCTACTGGACGGATTTCGATGAAATTTGGTACAGAGGTAGATAATGACCTGGAATAGCACATAGGCTACTTTTTATCCCGGGAAAAAAGCACTGTTCCCGTGGGAAATTCACGCGGGCGAAGCCGCGGGCAAAAGCTAGTAAATAAATAAATGAAAAATGTTTAACATTACACATACTAATTATCTTTAGGATTCCGTACAAAAATGAAAAACGGAACCCTTATAGGATCACTCGTGCGTCGGTCTGTCTGTCTGTCCGTCCGTCTGTCACAGCTAAGTTTTATTATCAGTTAGATTAGGGTAATACTCTTTTACTATAAGCATCAGAAAACTTAATACATAATTCTTTTTTTATACAGTTGCATAAAAAAGACCTTTATGCGGTTATAATAGAGGCCAATTTGCTATGAATTTATCTGCTGCTGACTGTACAAACTTAGTACGCCTCTCACAAAAGCTTCATCAAAAAAATAAGCTTTTAAAACTGTAATCCTTTAAAATGAGAAAATCATGTCCCATAAAAGAAAGTGCGGAGCGAACGTTGAGTTTTTTAAGTTTTTTTAATAAAACAACTTTGAGTAAAAAAAAAAAACATCAACTTTTTCATCTGAGAATAATGAAGGAACGTTCGCGCTGTCAACGGAATATCTAATGCTTTTTCGTGTGAAAGTTTTATACAAAAAGGTGGATTTTCGGGCTTATGAGTTCGTGACACTTTTTTATAAGTAAACAAATTTTAATGAAAAACTGTTATGTGGGTATTATAAGTTTTAAGATTACATAATTCATCAGAGAGCCCACTATTCAGCTAACCGTGGCCTTCGAGTCTCACGACTCTTGGCTCTGTCTACCCCGTTAGAGTTAAAGAAGTGATTCTATGTATGTAAGATTAATTGCGTCCTTTTCAGCAATTTATGAAATCATTTTTAGTTTTAAATCAGACGTTATGAACAAAATTGCTTCTTTTGAATCCTTATGTAGTAAATGAGTTTACAGTTTCCATCTTTAGACTTTTACCAACATGAGAAATAAAAAGTGCTCATGATGCAAAACAAACCGAGCCCAAACTCGACTGTCCTAGTATTTTCCATTAGAGAGTTCCAGTACCTACGTCCCGGCTTAGGGTCGCCAGATTGGGTATTTTTTTCGCAATTCTGCTTAAAAAAGGTTTGGGACGCATCCTTTCTTATTGTAATGAAACGAACATGCATCTTACAAACGTGCAGGACATTTAATTTAACAATCATTTTCGAACGTTCAAATAATATTTATTCGTACGTTTCTGGTTCGATTCTTTGAATTCCTTCAATCTTGTTGTTGAAAAAAAAAGCTCATCAGCCGTTAGCAACACGGGCAAAAAACCGGCTGGGCCTTTGGGTAATATTAAAGAAAATAGTATCATTTTGGAGAAATATAAAATTCGATCTGGCAACCCTGCTCCATCGTGAGATCAGCTCGATGGTACCATAATATTGCATTGTCATCGGACTTACATAAGTACACTAAGTTTCAGCTCAATCGAATAACATCAAGTGGGTGAAAAATGGTTTGCAAGATTCGAAAAAAAGGGTAACTTACATACGAACATTGCAAGTAAATAAAAACTTGTAAAATAATTATACCAAAACCAAAAATGCGGATCATCGACCTCTGGGAGCTTTCACTTTTACCTCTTCTTTCCTTAATGTTTTTTAGTTATGCAATATTTATGTAATATAAACGATTATTTTTAGAAAAAAAAAATTAAAAAAATATACACGAGAAATAAGAGTCTCTCAGCGTCGCGGGGCCTAGAGTAGACGCTGCTGCAACAAAATGGATGATATTTATCTCGGCTAGACAGGAAAACACCAGTCATACATTTAAATTGCATTTTATGCATTTTATGTATGAGCATGAAAGTTTGCAGGATAGATGGAAAACGTACACTTTTTTACACGACTGACCAATAAAGGAGTGTTATGTTTTCAGGGTTTATGTACCTATGTATTGTTGTTAGATGTATGTAAGTTTTTTATTCCACCATAAGTTCTGCCTGAACGGCTAAACAGATTTTGATATGAGAGGTATTTTTAGATTCCTTACATTCCTCCGAGTGACATAAGCTATGTGAGTTGTCAGTCATGTTTTTTATTTGTTGTTCGTATGAAAACATATCGCTTGGTACTCGTATCTATCGAGTCGATATCTAATACCGGTCAATCAAATTAAGAGAGGTGACGATTCAAATTCAATATTATTCTGACACTTGAATTGCTGAATAATTTTGATGTATAACATCTATTCGCGCGACTTGGCAGTAAAATGGACTCGAATACCGTGACGGCTAATGGCATGTCGCCGTCGTGCCACGATGCTTAATTGCAGTGTGCAAGTGCACTAATGTCGCTAATGCACTGGTATGCATCGATGGGATTCCCAATTACGTGGCATTTACGGATTAATTGAGTGTTTGTAACCCTTGGTATGTATAGTTACTTCCATCAATCCAAAACCTCAATATGTTACTCTATATTATTCCACGGATCTATTTTATTTATTTTATAGGAAGACCAACAGCTACAATTTTAGTCTTAAATGTATAAATAGAATAGTTAGCAAAAGAGCCACTTAAAGGTCCTCACAGATAAAAACACAATATAAAACCTCAGTATAAAACGAAAGTCAATCTATCTAGTAAATACTGACGGTTTAGTACTTAATATAAATAAATAATCTATCTATACTTTCACACACAGATTCTATAGTATTCAGTGCTAACATTATACATATTACGAAAGTAACCCTGCCCGTCTCTTCCTACGTATTTGGTTTTGAAGATGACGCATAAACGCGAACAAATACTTGTACAATACATATAACTTAAAGCTCTATCTTTACATGTAGAGTAGTCATGATATGGTGAAAATTATATTCACGTCGTTATTCTCAAAATTGATTATTATAATCAGAGAGAAAAAAAAATCACTAAAATTATAATCGTAACATTCGCAATCGTTCAAAAACTTCATCAATCTGTTACTTTTGTATTTAATTCGAAATAAATTAGAATAAAACTTTTTCGTTTTAATACTCCATTTTCGAATTCCGAACGAACGAGCTCCAGTCAATTTCACAGCTGACAGATCCCGTCAAAGGCGTAGGTGGACTTCGGCGAAACGAAAACAAATTACATTTTTTTCTACACTTTTCCAGTATATCAACGAGATTTATTATGATACGTATCATTGGGAGCGTCACAAGAGATTTCATCAGGTATCACCGTTGATTTGTTGACGAGCTCATATTGGGATTAGATTGGAACACATTTTCTGTTACGCTGCTGTAACTAAGTATGTACAGTGCTGTATACCTTGATGCAAAAGAAGGGTGTAAAAGTTTAACAGTAATAATGGCGTTATAATATTATATATATATAACGCCATTATAGTAATCCATAGTTTTTTTTTATGGATTTATCACATTTTAAAAATTTGTATACTATTTAAAGGCGTGGTGAGTATGGCAAATCCCCCAAAATCTTGAGGGAGACCTTTATCCAGCAGTGGATATTTTGCGGTTGTAATGATGATGATGATTCAAAGGCCAAGCCTTAGTAGATTTATTTTAGTTTGTAATCTTTATTTGAGAGTTCTTAACTATGATTAAAGAACTTTTATCAGAAAGCCTTATGAAAACCGTCAGCATTTTCAGTTAGGTTCGACGGCTAAACTTGCGACCTAATTATATAACAAAATATTCTTCACTCATCAAGTTCAGATATTTTAACCATACCAACTTACATAAAACTAACAAAACCATATTTTCTCCCGAGGAACCAACAACGCACATTCAAGAGCATAGCGTTCAAAGATGAAGCGACCAGAAAAGACATCGTTCCGTGCCTAAAGCAGCCTGTCCTCAGAGAGACGAGTGAGCGCAATGCAAGCACGGGCGCCAAGTGCACCCCCACCCCCACCTCCGCCCACAAGATCCCCATCAGTAAGGGCACCAGCAGCAGGGCAAGGAAGTACCCGCCTGTACCAGTGCATGGACAAAAATTTATAGAACCAGGAGTCAAAAGACGATATTCACCGTTTCATTTTCCTGGCCAGGTAACCTCTAATAAATATTGTGATTTTAATATTCAAATTTGCGTTTGAACTTTAGTATCTAATATATTTACCCTTTGTTTCTAAAATCGCCCCAAAAAAAATACAATTAAGTTACAGACTAACAAATGACTATAAAGGACAGGAAATATTTAGAGTTCTCACGTGAAAATTAAATAAACCCTATGATAATTTCACGCGGGCGAAGCTGCGGGCATAAGCTACTAACTACTACTTTAGATACATTTCGATCGATTTCTTAGAATGAAACTAAATGTAAAGCTATATAGTCCACCATATTTACGATCTGCGCGGGAAGAAAAGCAGCTGTTTCATCAGAAGAATATTTTTTTTCCTATCAACCTCACTATGCTTACAGATAACATGGAATTGGAAAACATACTATGTACCATAAACCCTGAAAACAGCAACACTCCACAGTTGCAATTTTCCTATTGTTTCCACTATGTTTACTTCATATTACACATTCCAGTCTTGTACTCCTTTATCTTCTAAGGTTGAATTAATAACAAAGCTCCTAAATCGTCAAGATCTCTATCATCAAATTAGTGTTAAAGCCGGGATTAGGTTGGGAAAAACAAATCGCAAGTAACAAGAATCTCGTCCAGAAGCAATCCCCGGATCGGACTCTGAACCAAAACAAATTAAACCAACCACAATCCACTCTGCAAATACCTGAATGGTTAGGGTTGCCAGTTTTTCCTTCAATAAATAATATTTAAATAATCTAAAATATTAGAAGAAAGCTGACGATGATGATGAATCTGAAATATCAGATCTTTTTCAGAAAATTGGCAAGCGGATCTTAAATATTGATGAATTTATTCTATCACTGAATCACTGGGTGATCGGAGGGCCTGTGATATTATTTGGACGAACGAGTATACAAAAAGTTTTCACTGTTCAGTTTAAGAAGTTAGTCATAAATTTAAATTATTTCCATGCTATTTTCACTATTTACTACTTCTGGGCAGCTGAGTAGGCATTCATATCGAAAATTTGGAGCCCTGCTCCGAGTTTTCCTTGATGGAATAATATCTAATACTTTATTCTCATCAAAATAGTCTTGTTCAAGTCAAACCAACGGGCATTGCCAACCCTAATCACCACTCCAATTACAGGAGTGGATTGGATCTTATCCGGACGTCCCGAATGTGCCCGGGACGGTTACGATGAAGCGACGTAACGGGTTGGAAACCTGGAATATATGAAATTGGTATATTTAGTCAATAACAGATTTAACAATACATAGATCATGGTCTGTTAGCGATTATGTTAAACAAAATAAGAGTAGTAAAAACGTAATTGAAAGAAATCAATGGTGGCTGATAATGCTGACGTAGATGGATAGGAATTAGAAAACTTTGGATTCAGATTGAAAACTGAGAGATATTCAGTGGGTGTAATGCGCTGAAGCAAGGAATTTCAAAACATTTGTAGATACGCAAATGAAGAGTAGTTTATTTAAAATTAATTTGGAACACATTCTATGCCAACTTTGATACAAATAAAAATATTTGCATAATACTTGCTATCGTCCGCGGCTTTGCTTTGGATAAAATGTAGCATATCTCCTATCTATTCCAAATTAGTATTAACTTTTAGCTGTAAAAACAAGAGTAACATTAATTTTCAGATTTTTATATTTGTCTTTTAATTCAGTTGATAAATAAAAATTAGAAGAATCGAAGAGATATCCAAAAATCATTTGTTAATATTCTTCGATGCTCAAACCCCAGGAATTCCAAGCGTGACTGTAAATCCCTAAAATACCTCGTGATACCGCACGCGCCCAAGCCTTACGGGATTCCCACATATTTGCGTCTCCAATCCCTCTCTGTCCGCATTGATCTTTAATTAGACAGTGACAAACCTTCGTTCCGGTAAATCTGCTTCAATTTGTGAACAGTGTTCAAAGTATTTCCATCTTCTTATCGAGTGTGTTCTAACACTGGTGTTAGAGGTCTACTCCGTAATATAACTTATATACACGTGTAATTAACACAGAAATTGCATTTTAGTCTACAGGCGACTGGGTGGTTGCCCGGGCTGATGACATCCTCAACTGGGGTCGGAAGAACTCCATTTGGCCCCTCACCTTCGGGCTGGCCTGCTGCGCGCTAGAAATGATGCATTACGCTGCGCCGAGGCAAGTATTTGTATTACTTTTCTTTTTTTTACCAAAATCTGGTGTTCACACACCACGTTACGAGACTGAATGATAGATAAATGTATCTGCGTAAACTAGGATCTTCAATATACTCGTAACTTTAAAGTTATCTATAGGGTTGACAAACTTAGTGCTGTAAATTCTGTCATTTTTAAACTTAACGCTAGGGCTGAATTGTTCATGTGTTCACAGGAAAACAATATTCTCAGTCTTTATCACTCACGAGTGTTGGTCTGTACCAGAGGTAGAGATAGCCTCTGACTTAGCATCTTGGATCTAATGGACTTTAAACTCTCTATATTCATTCTGAAATCTAAAAGCAGTAATATTAAATCACTGATCACATACATTTTAGCAGAAAGCTCTATTAGATAACTGGGTTTGCTGCAAATGATTACATCTGCATCCTGCATTTTGAGCGTGACATTACAGTCTAATGGCTTGGGTGGCTATCAGCGACGAAAATCGGAGTCAATTATGCAAAATGCTCTCGGATTATGCGCCACAAATTTGAATGGAGACGATAAACTTAAACGTTATGTAAGAGCGATTACTATGTGTTTTATTCGTGCTATAATATGTATCATCATTAACAGTCAGTTAATATCAGTCAGGATGTTATTAACTAGCGTGCTGAATAAATACATCATACGTAACATGAATTTTCTAAATGTTCTGCCATTTCTTTTGCTTTGATTTTTTCTACTTTATATGTGCATCTGCATAACTTAATCATGATAACTACAATAACTTTGATAAAATGTAGAATAACAACCACGCGAAATTTTACCCAATTGAAAATTAAACTTGCCACCGAACAGAATAATTTTACAAGCAATTTAGTGGCAAATCAAACTTGTTATGATCAAATAAAATCTGCGAAAGTATGTTATACATATATATGTTAGTACTTTCACAACGAACAAAGTAAAGTTCGTTCACTCCGAATCCTGGTGGATGTCGTCTACAGAAATATTGCTTCGAAGCGTATTTCCAGAATTTTTGATAAATTTCGACTTCCGACAACTAGGAAATCTTTTAAGTTTCAGCTTTAAAATGTGTGATGTGGGCACCCTTAGAACATAAATTTTAATCCCAGATAGATATTGCATTATTATTTAGACTTTTAAGTTTTTCTTAGATATACTCATTAATTTCCATCTTAACGTCTACTCCACTGTCTTCCGATCCAGTAATCGATACTAGATCATAATCGAGTTACAAGAGCCTGTTATCCACACGCCAATGATCTAGTTATATTAACTTGTTGCATAATTGACGTGCTCTAACCTCATCTGATAAAATAATATCGATCCTATCTTTTTGATAGTCTAGACCAGTCGCAAATAGATTCCTTGCTTCCCCGCTACGCCTCGTTTATCACTATACCGATGCAAATTTTAGTCATAATGCATCGGTATAGTGATAACATTGCATTGTATTCTTTTTTTTATCAAAAAACTACCACACTCATGTTTTAATGCCTCTCATTATGTATCAGTTGCATAAACTACTATTTTAATATTGTATGAATTTGATGACATTATTTCGATTCAGATAGCATTATTGTGTCACTTTATCAACATAAGTAATTACTCTTTGTTTTTATAGAATTAAAGACAGGTGAGATTTAAGTACAATAAAATATCGTTGTGATGTATCCTTACGATGGAAAGTCTAAGAGCAACCAACTTTCGGTCCATAAGTTTGCGAAATAAAAGAGCGTTCATAAATCCTTTCCTTTCTTTAGTAAAATGCGAACAAAGGCAAATGTAGAGCGGAGCACATTGTTCCTTGTCATTTATTTTTATTGTTACTACTTCATAAGTTTATTCTTCACTATGCTTTTAGTTTTTATTAGGTTTACAGTTTGGACGATTTAATATGGCATGTTTATGGCCATTATTTATTACATCATTGGTTTCTACTTTATCAGTTTCTATCACTTAATCAATACGTTATTTTAGAGCCGTGTTTAAACGCATATCATTTCATGTCAGAAAATTCCCATGATGGATGAAATAAATCGGTATCATTGACACTAAATAGGCACAGTGTTTCTGTCTGTTTTCTATTGTATCCAATGCTATTGTTCGGAAATCACATATAACGAGTAAGAAGTCTCAAAGGCCAAATGTCGACATTTACTCCTGAATGTCATCGGAATGGGGTTAGACATCAATCAAGAATTTGTGATGGACAAACAAGACAGCGAGACAGGGTTTATTCATAAATTAATGGTCCAACACGAATCCGCACAGCAAGTTCTAGCTTTATGTAATCTATACATATAATAAAACAGTAAAAATATTTTGTCTGTACATTTAATATTTTTGACTGAAATGGATAGAGGGAGACCTAAAAAGAACAATAGAAAGCAAAAAAATTTTTTTGGAATTTCTTGTCTGTCTGTCTCTCTGTCTGTCTGTCTGTCTGTATGTATGTACGCGTTTCACGCAAAAACTACTGGACGGATTTGAATGAAACTTTTTTTGTTGTATAGCTATTAAGCCTGGGCAACATATAGGCTATAATTCATTTTGAAAACTGGAACACCTGATGAAGAACCATAACGGAACATCTAAACTATAAGTAATATGGATATGGTGACTTAACAAAAATCGTTCAACCTGATGAGCATTTTCTGCCGACGTATAAAAATTGAAGATCTGGAACATCTGATGAATAGCTCCAAGAGACCAACTACACTATAACATATATGGAAATGGCGCCTTAACAAAAATCGTTCAACCTGATGAGCATTTTCTGCTGACGTATAAAAATTGAAGATCTGGAACATCTGATGAAAAGCTCCAAGAGAAATTTTTCATCTAAGCGAAACTCACGCGGGCGAAGCCGCGGGCGACAGCTAGTTAGATAAATAAGAACTAAATCATCCGGTTCATCTAATAACCAGTCTAATAGTGATAGTCTAAAACTATATGTCAGATAAAGTTTATTTAAAAAAAAATGGAAAGACAACAAACGTCTTTTCATTTTTAACATAAGAATTATTCTAAGACGCACATGACATGAGCAGAGATCCCTAGAAGAATACATGGAAGTTGATGGAAGACAGAGATCTAAGACAGAGACGTAAACCTACTATCATTGCTAGCTACGAAGAAGCAGTCTGGTTTCTTCTCACTATGATTATGATGCTCAACAAGGGGCCGAATTTTTTCAGACAATGAAAATCAAAGTTTGTCATGAACTTAAGTAATAAATGTCCAATTTTTTTCAGATATGACATGGACCGTTACGGCATGGTCTTTCGCGGGACTCCGCGGCAGACGGACGTGATTATCGTGGCGGGGACGGTAACCAACAAAATGGCGCCCATCTTCCGCAAGACCTACGACCTGATGCCCGAGCCCAGATGGGTGGTGTCCATGGGCAGCTGCGCCAACGGCGGAGGATACTACCATTACACGTATTCCACTGTCAGGGGTTGCGACAGGATTGTTCCGGTAAGTTTTTACTGGCAAATATTATGTTAAATTGGATCTTTGATAAAAGTCTTTGTTTTCGCTAAAATTCGGAGGACGCAAGAACTATTTAAAAGTTCTCAAGACAAAACAATAGAAAATCCGTTCATAGTTATTTATTCATAAACAATAGATATTGTGTGTGAAATAACATTAAATTAAATAATATATAATTAACAATTTGATAGAAAATTTAACAATAATAATAATAGAAGAAATTAAATTGCCTAATTATTGATGTCAAAAAATTCGTCCACACTGTAGTAACATTTTTCTAATAACAAGTTTTGTAATGTGGCTTTAAAAACCTTTAGACTTGGCATACATTTAAAATCCACCGTGAATGCCTCACGTTGGACCACGGGTCGGTAGCGCAATATTTAGACTAGGCATAATATTTTGTTTCAGGTCTTTCCGTCTAGTACTCTCTCTAGTTTTTATTTCCTCTAAAGTCTCTGTCCTAGACAAATCTTTGTATAAGTCACAGAGCAGAACCATGATATAGAGAGGGTACAGTCAAAATTTTTAGTTTTTTAAAATGTATTATGTACTCCTAACCTAACTCCTAATGGCATAGCAAAAAGAGTTTACTGACTTTTCGATTGTCCTGAGTTCATTCTTGTCTATGTGAACTCTAATTCCGTTGGGTGATAATTAAAGTAATTTTTAAGAGAGGACAAATTACAGTTAGATGACGCAAGCCCACGACAACAATGACGCGAATGGAACGCATTGTGTGTGTTTAGTAGGGAGGGAATTGGCACTAGTTGGTTAGGATAGGACCTACAATGGCGAAATATAGGATGGGTAAATTACCTTTCTTTTAAGAGGGATTCCAGATCTCAGGCCTCAAAGGATCGCCTGATAATCTATTGTTTTCTATTGTTGACCGTGTTTGAAGGATTAATCTTAATGACGTACTTTATCATAATGGTTTAATTACGATACGGAATCCTTATCATTCCCCTCTTTCTTAGCCGAAAGACCTTAAAAAAATACGTTCATCTTAGTGAGCAGTTTTTTTTTACTTTTCAATTTCATCTTAAAACGTACGCGGCCCCCATGGGTATAGAAAATAAGCAATTCATAAAAATAATAAGTATGTCTTTTTGAATTCTTTATGAATTGAATTTTTCCTCTTGCTTTTCAATTGCAAATTATGCAACAACTATACTAAATGCCTGTGATAAATACGGAAGTTACTATCTGTCAAGATAAATTGCTGGAACAAATTTGATGAACTGTATAAAATAGAACGAAATTAGATTAATTTCTCCAGACAATCCTGACGTTAAAAGGTAATCAAAAATAATAACGGGTAATCTTAATAAGGAGGGATTCGAAGAATGTTGATGGCAAAAGAATCAAGGATCGGCCAGGAACTTAGCAAGTGGACATCTAAATCAGATATGGTTGACCACTTGCATTATGATCTTTTCTTTAATCAGGAAGACATGTAAGAGTGAAGAGTATAGAAGCCTTATTAAATTAATCTATAAGGAAGATCATAGCAAAAGCAAATCCATTGTCTATGTTTTCTATCTTTCTATCAGGTGGACATATACGTGCCTGGTTGTCCACCGACAGCAGAAGCCCTCCTGTACGGGATGCTGTTGCTGCAGAAGAAAGTAAAGAGGATGAGGGTCGTTCAGGTCTGGTATCGCCATTGAAGAATTTCCTTTTGCATTCTATTAAATTGCTCGATTTTCATTTTCTTCATTTTATTTTGTGACACAATGATTTCTGCCTTCGACAAAATATAATTGTGGAATGAAGAGTAACTCTATAGAATAGAATAAATCTGAGCTTGATTCAATACTAAGCAAACAAATAGATCACCCCGTTCTATAGAACAGTTATAACTTCATTGCGTTAAATTCGTCTATTTGTAAACTTCTCTCTCTCTCTCTCAGCCGAAAGACGTCCACGTCATCGTATTTGTAAACTAAGCAGAACATAATTAATCATTAAGTATCAATGTACTTGTTTAAAAAAAATAATTCAACTCATTTATACGTTCCGTAATAAAATAATTGAAATTTTATAACCACCCAGAGGCATTATTAATGTCATGTAGGGTAGGCACTAAATGTTATTTGGTTTCACGTAATTAATTCCTGGGCAAATAATTTCTAATTGACATCTGGAATATTAATTAAATGTAGGAGTAAGTTACTCCTACATATTATGTAAAGTGTAAGCTGACATAACATCCAACGAGCTTTTAATTGAATTTGCCTCGTCTAGTGTAGCTATATCAAGTCATGAATTTCGAAAAAGCTTCGCAAATATAGCTGAAACATCACATTAAGAAGAAAACAGCTTCTTTTGAGACAAAATATGGAAAATACTCACTCGTATATGAAGTAAAATGCACGATAAAAATAATATCTCCTTATATTAGTACCGAGAAATTGTGAAACATAGTAATCCTGGAAATCCTTGAATCGTGTGAATGAACTTTTTAATTCCCACTCACCGCTGCTGCTAAATATATAGAAATAACGGCTTCAATACCTGAAATAGAAAAAAAATTATCAGCTAAATTTGAAAACTCATGTGGCAAATTTTTTTTAAATTCAAAGGAATCATAAAAATTATTACTAAAAAATAAGTTTTACAAAGTCAACAATTTAGGAAAAGCAGATTTTTTAATAAATTTTCACATCATCCAGACAATTTTTAGAAAAAAGAAATTCCACAAAACACAAAGCTACTTAGATTTAATATTTTCAAAAGAAACATCGAATTTAATGCCAAATGTAGGAATATTTTATTCATGCGTCTCGCTCCTGAATCACGTAAATGTTGGCTATTAGTTTTTTATACATTCAGTCCTCTCCATTGCCGTGACATACAATATAATATTCGTATTCATGGAACTTCAAATATGGGACACCTATTACTTCGACAAACATAATGATTTGATCAAAATATACTGTAAATTTTTCCGGTCCAATTTCTTTCAGCAGAAGCAGCAAAAAAGCCGTCACTGAGTCTTAGTACTTTAAAGACATCTAATCTTTCCAATTATGACTGACCTTCGTCAATTTCCTCAAACATATTTTCTGACTGTGAAATGAGAGCAAAAGAACTTCAACTAGTTATAACTTCAGCAAAGTAAGTAGGAGGAGTTTAAAAACTTTTGGACTTGTAATCCGCTTATTGCGCAAAGGCCTTTACATGAAGGAAATTACATGAAGTTATACAGGCTTCTACTATACATGAAGAATCAAACAAAATATTTAAACTAAGTGAAGTAAAATTGAAATCAGAAAGAATCAATACTTATGTGAATAATAGTACTACAAACTACGAAAAGGAACACAAGGAGAGTTGATCAGATCATAGATTGAAGATTTGTATTACAATGTTGATAAATCGGATAACATAGATATGACAGAGAAACAAAATGATTTACTAGACTTACTTGTCTAGCAAAAATGATGGCATTAAAACGATAAAATACTTCATGTAGTTTCAAATGTTTCAATATTATTTTTTTATTCTTCACTTCTTGGCAGAACTTGCAAAAACATCCATCCATATCAATCCCGTTCCATAATAATAAAAGGTGCAATAAAAATGTCTTTCAGAGTAGCTTTTCAGGCAATAAAATCCGATGGTCTTAAAGATAGGAAGTAGGAGAGTAAGGTGAACCTTTTGAGTGCTTTGTGAATAAAAAATCTAAATCTGAGATATTTATTTGCCAGAATACAGTATAATGTAGGTGTAACAACCGTATTAAATGAAGCAGACTAGGTGTCTGAGAGAGAGGCCTTTGTCCAGCAGTGGACGTCTTTGGGCTGAGAGAGAGAGAGAGAGAGGTGTCTGAGATCTGAACTGGACGAATTAAGTCAAGTGCATATTTGACGTATATACAGTTTTATTGTACGGTCAATAGACTATAAGTTAAGTGCTGTCGTTAAAAATGTATTGAAATTAATTTATTTTCTCCGAATTTTGTACCAACCATTCCCGATGATTTTTCAAATAGAAAAATACTGATGTGATCTTTCTCAACCGTGACTCTTGAAGTCTTTATCGTAGACAGTAGCGGATTTAGGGGGCACGGGGGCACGTGCCCCATAGTCCACCACTTGTGCCCCCCCAGAAAAAATCTCGGGGGCCAATTCTCAAGTAATAGTAAAAGTTCACGTTCGTAAAAAATTCGAAATTCGATTTTTTTTCGAAGGTAACTCAGTTTGTGTATTCTCAGTTATTCACAATCGAAAAAGTTCGATCAAACATCGCTCGAACGCATCGAGTGCTAGAGACCAATAGAATTCTTTCGTATTTGACGTATGAAGTTTTGAAGGTTGCGTGAGGTTATAAGTTTGTTTTTGTTATGAGTATTTTTTTAAATACCACTTTTTGTTTATTAAATTATAATAATATTATAAAATAATTAGGTACGTAAAAAAAACTTTTGTCCAATTCGGAGTCACGTGCCATACGTGCATATTTCCTCAATATTTTCTGCCGAGACGAGATGGCTGAGGAGTTTATTGTTAACTTTTTTGGAGATTTGCTCGAGTCATTAGAGGACGCGCAGGCGGAACCGCCGCGGCAAAGGGCATCCGTACTCCGGGATCCCTTCGAATTGAGCAATGCGGAGTTTATCAAGCACTTCAGATTGACCAAAGCTCTGACTGTTGAATTAATACAATTAATTGAGCCTGTGATTGTGCAGCGGTCCCAAATTGATATTAAAACTAAGGTAAGCATTTAATTTTATTAACCCTACCTAAATTAATACTAGTACATGTACCTACCTATGACATTGTAATCAATCAGTGTAAAGATTACGAGTGACTGGCGTTTGAATTAAACAGAGTTTGTATCTCAGAACACCAGCCTGTCCCCACAAGGAGTAATAAGAATACTTACTTTTCTACAATACCAGAATCATATAAAAAATAAGTATAGTTATGGGTTTATAGGGTACTTAGAATAATTATTAAGGTATAGGTATAATGTGCCTACTCTTTTCACATCTTCAAAATGTTTTTTGCAGGTTTTGTGTGCATTACACTTTTTTGGCACGGGTAGCTATCAAACCCCAACAGCAAAATTATTTTGCCTGAATATTTCTCAACCGTCTGCTTCCCGGTGTATCTCAGAGGTTGTTGAGGCACTGAATCATCCAAATATATTTAACAGTTTAATCCGATTTCCAAACACTCTTGAAGAACTCCAAAATATCTCGAGAAGGTTAGTTTTACTTGCTTGCTATTCAGAAAACAAACATTGGAATTACCTGCTTTAATCAATATATATATATAACAAATAAAATATTACTCTTACTTTACCTATGTAGTTTATACATGAACATGAAAATGTATTTTAGATGCACTTTTACAAGAAAATATTAATATTTTTACAGATTCTACAGTTTATATGGATTTCCTGGCATTGTGGGTTGCATTGATTGCACCCACATTTCCATAGTGCCACCACAAAGACCCTTTGAAGAGAGGAGTTATGTAAATAGGAAAAATTACCATTCTATTAACACTCAATTGGTAAATAAATTTAAAAGAAAATATCTTTATCACATTATTATCTCTTTATCACATGCTCAGTGCAATTGTTAATTTTTTTCTAATTACCTACTTTAACAGATATGTGATGCCAATTTGAAGATTTTGAATGTCAATGCACTGTTCCCGGGTAGTACTCACGACTCCTACATTTGGAACATAGTCCGATCAACGAAGCTTTTGTAACCCGAATAATTCTCCCGCCTATGAAACTTGGCACATGGTGAAAATAGGTAATACAGATTATAGATATATAATAATCTAATAATTTTTATTACGAGAAGTTAGGTATTTTTACCTAAACATGAAAATCGTTTATAGCTCTCTGTGAAAAATTCCTCAGACTGAAATTCTTTCTGTATACGTACCTATGTACTACTTAGAATATGTTTATAAAAGTATCTAATTTTTTTCGATTTCAAAGATACCCAAAATTTAACTTTTAACATTTTGCTCTATAACTTCTACTGAAAAAATTGCTCTGCTAGTTTTTATTTTTTAATACGCTTTTATTTACATAAATAAATAGCTTTAATAAGTTATCTTAAAGATTTTTCTTTACAGTATTATAATTATGATTTTTCCGTAATTACGTTGTGTGAATAATTGCTCAGGCAAATTAATTACGTTTCTTAGTTAGGGGTCGCTCTATTATAATAGATTTTTCAATAATCTAATTAAAATTCAACTAAATAGCAAGTTTTTAAAATATCAATTTGTTAATGCCGAGTATTCACCGTGCCGCTTAGCAGTACGGGCGCGCGGGAGTGCAGAGGGGTGCGGGGCGCTCGCGCAGAAAAGCGCGGTGCCCCAGACCGGCCGCGCAGGCGCGAACCGACTAGAAAACGAAGCAGTTGTGTGTGTTTGCGTATACCGTGTACTTTGTACCGACTTGTACGAGACTGGACGTTTGCCTCAATTGTATTTACAAAAGTGACACTTGCATCAATAACATTTTGCGAAAGAGACCTTTTGTAAATGTGACCTTTTGCGAAAGTCTTTTGCGAAAGTGACGTTTTGTGCGAACTGCGAATGTGACCTTTCGCAAAAGTTACTTTATACGAAATTGACCTTTAGCAAAAGTAACATTTAGCAAAAGTGACCGTTTGCGAAAGTTACCATGCGAAAGTGACATTTTGTGAAAATGATCTTTTGCGAAGATGTCTTTTTGCAAAGTGACTTTTTGCATTACCTGTTAATAAAAAATAAATATGCACCTATTTATTGTATTTATAAAATAGGCCCAGGCGCAAAATGTCTCTTTCGCAAAATGTTCTCTAGTCCTATAATGTCTCTTTCACAGAATGCATCTTTCTCAGAATCGCTAACACACCTAATAACAATAAGCAGGGGATGGAAGTTAGTATGAAACTTTGTCATTTTGAAAGTGAAAGTGAAAATGAAATTTTAGATTCATGTTTCTGTTGCAAAAGGTCACTTCTACATAAGATAACTATCACAACACGTTTACAAAAGTTACCTTATGCGAAAGTGACCTTTTACGACATAAACATAAGCAATGACCTTTTGCGAGAGTGATCTTTTTCAAAAGTGACCATTTTCGAAAGTGAAGTTTTGCGAATGTGACCTTTTGCGAAAGTGACATTTTGTGAAAGTGCGCCTTTTGCGCAAGTAACTTTGTGCAAAAATGACATTTTGCGAATGTGGACCTTTTGAAATCAAAACCTCCAAAAATGGCAAAATAAAAATCGAATCGGAGAATGTTCGTCAGTGTGACAGGCATATTGTAATGTTAATACCTACATGGTTAATACGCACAATCGAATCTTCAAATGTTACGTTACAGGTTCTTCTTTTCCGCCCTCAAAGTCTTTCTGGGTGATCATAAAAAAAAATAACCTGAACCTAACTTCTTTTACACCCAAAAAGTCTTTCCGGGTGGTCATAAAAAAAATAACCTGAATCTAACTTCTTTTCCGCCCTCAAAGTCTTTCTGGGTGGTCATAAAAAATAATAACCTGAACCTAACTATTTTCCGCCGTCAAAGTCTTTCCGGGTGGTCATAAAAAAATAACCTAAACCTAACTTCTTCTCCACCCTCAAAGTATTTTCGGATGTTCATAAAAAAAATAACCTGAACCCAACTTATTTTCTGCCCTCAAGTCTTTCGGTCATAAAAAAAATAACCTGAACCTAACTTACAGCTCAGATCGTTTGGAGACAAACTTTCTTTTTTTTTATTAAATTCTAAAAATTTTTTATTTACTCCACTAAAAATGGCCTTGGACTACATTACATAGGTATGTGATAAACATTGATTAAATTTAACCTTTAACTATGGACGCGCGGTCTCACAGGCCGCTTAGATAGATAGATAGATAAAATCATTTATTTGATGCTACAAACACACACATACAAAGAATAGAAGTACACGAAACATTAAAACAAGAAAAGAAAAAGAAAACATGGATAGGATAACACATATTCCATAAATGTGTGTGCTTACCCTTTGCAATAATCGTATCTACCCCACTTCCCGGCATGCTCTGGTCCTATGACGCTCAGTAGCTTCAGTTTTGGTGGTAAAACGTTTTCGGAGGTGGGAGTTGTTGTCGCCGGTTACAAATTTGGTGAGTTATTTCGTTTTAAACTACGGCCGCCGTCTGTGAGACCGCGCGTCCATGATTCCCATACAAAAAAAATATGATGAGATTGTTTTTGTTTTGGGTAGAACGCAATGAAAATGTCGAAAAATATTGAAATTACTTCAAAGATATAGCAGTAGGATATTTCCTTTTTGAAAATTAGCAAGATCACATATGCAAGGATGCATTATCAACTCAAATTTGCCAAAGGAATGAATATAACACTGAAGCGAGTTTCAGGAGCGAACTTGTCTCTAAAAGACCCTCTTGCATTGGAAATGGAATCTTCAAAGTGAAAGACCTGTCGAATCTGTTCACTTAAACTGAATAAGAAGACTAACTACACTTGTGTCAGTTGCGGTCAAGCGACCTGTACCCTTCAGTGCTCTACGCCGTTGTGAAATGACTGCCAATAATTTTATTCATATTAGACCTATGTCAGAATTTTTATGTTTTAAGTTCAGAAGTTTATTTTTTGTTTTTTATGCTTGGTAAAGTTTAAATTTACAGATAATTACTTTATTTTTTTTTTAAAGATTTTTTTGAGAAAGTTGCAGTTCATTTTTTGATCTCAGGCAAATTGAAGACGGAAATGTGCCATAAATTGTTATTTGCTTAGTTTTATAAGAAAATGAATTATTATAAGCCAAAAACATTATATATTCTTTGAATTTAAGGTCCCTTAAATATATTAAAACAAATATTATTAAAAAACTGACGTTTATCTTTAAAAAATTACCTGAAAATAATAGCGGTCCGTGAGACCTCGCGTCCATGAATATGTAACAAAATTTTGACGTCCATAGTTAAAGGTTAATACCATAAAGGACAGTATCGTTGTGGAGATCTGGTGCCCGCGCTAGGTATCAAAGATCCTGTGTTGCAGGTTACCAGGTCCATCACCCGGTGTGACACATAGTCCGATCAACGAAGCTTTTGTAACCCGAATAATTCTCCCGCCTATGAAACTTGGCACATGGTGAAAATAGGTAATACAGATTATAGATATATAATAATCTAATAATTTTTATTACACATGAAAATCGTTTATAGCTCTCTGTGAAAAATTCCTCAGACTGAAATTCTTTCTGTATACGTACCTATGTACTACTTAGAATATGTTTATAAAAGTATCTAATTTTTTTTCGATTTCAAAGATACCCAAAATTTAACTTTTAACATTTTGCTCTATAACTTCTACTGAAAAATTGCTCTGCTAGTTTTTATTTTTTAATACGCTTTTATTTACATAAATAAATAGCTTTAATAAGTTATCTTAAAGATTTTTCTTTACAGTATTATAATTATGATTTTTCCGTAATTACGTTGTGTGAATAATTGCTCAGGCAAATTAATTACGTTTCTTAGTTAGGGGTCGCTCTATTATAATAGATTTTTCAATAATCTAATTAAAATTCAACTAAATAGCAAGTTTTTAAAATATCAATTTGTTAATGCCGAGTATTCACCGTGCCGCTTAGCAGTACGGGCGCGCGGGAGTGCAGAGGGTGCGGGGCGCTCGCGCAGAAAAGCGCGGTGCCCCAGACCGGCCGCGCAGGCGCGAACCGACTAGAAAACGAAGCAGTTGTGTGTGTTTGCGTATACCGTGTACTTTGTACCGACTTGTACGAGACTGGACGTTTGCCTCAATTGTATTTACAAAAGTGACACTTGCATCAATAACATTTTGCGAAAGAGACCTTTTGTAAATGTGACCTTTTGCGAAAGTGATCTTTTGCGAAAGTGACGTTTTGTGCGAACTGCGAATGTGACCTTTCGCAAAAGTTACTTTATACGAAATTGACCTTTAGCAAAAGTAACATTTAGCAAAAGTGACCGTTTGCGAAAGTTACCATGCGAAAGTGACATTTTGTGAAAATGATCTTTTGCGAAGATGTCTTTTTGCAAAGTGACTTTTTGCATTACCTGTTAATAAAAAATAAATATGCACCTATTTATTGTATTTATAAAATAGGCCCAGGCGCAAAATGTCTCTTTCGCAAAATGTTCTCTAGTCCTATAATGTCTCTTTCACAGAATGCATCTTTCTCAGAATCGCTAACACACCTAATAACAATAAGCAGGGGATGGAAGTTAGTATGAAACTTTGTCATTTTGAAAGTGAAAGTGAAAATGAAATTTTAGATTCATGTTTCTGTTGCAAAAGGTCACTTCTACATAAGATAACTATCACAACACGTTTACAAAAGTTACCTTATGCGAAAGTGACCTTTTACGACATAAACATAAGCAATGAACTTTTTGCGAGTGTGATCTTTTTCAAAAGTGACCATTTTCGAAAGTGAAGTTTTGCGAATGTGACCTTTTGCGAAAGTGACATTTTGTAAAAGTGCGCCTTTTGCGCAAGTAACTTTGTGCAAAAATGACATTTTGCGAATGTGGACCTTTTGAAATCAAAACCTCCAAAAATGGCAAAATAAAAATCGAATCGGAGAATGTTCGTCAGTGTGACAGGCATATTGTAATGTTAATACCTACATGGTTAATACGCACAATCGAATCTTCAAATGTTACGTTACAGGTTAATATTCGCAGTGTGGGACCAACTTAACAATCTACTATTTATCTAAGCGAAACTCACGCGGGCGAAGTCACAGGTAAAAGCTAGTAATCCTATAAAGTCAATTGCAGCTTTTTAGGGAACGTTCCCAGAAACAAGGGAATGTTCCCCATACATAAGTCGGGAATATTCCCCGGAAATTTGGAAATATGCCCGGGAACGTTCCCGAAAAGTAGGGAATATTGAAGATTTTTGAAAAAATGTTGTAATTATTATCTAAGGATATGTATTTAGATTATTTTATTATATTAGAAGTGATAAAAACCGCAATTATAAATTTTAATTGCAATATTCCCCAATATTTCCCCGGGAACGTTCCCTTCGTTTCCGGGAATATTCCTTCGTTCCCGGGAACGGCACATCACTAGTTTTATTTCGAAATATACCTACCTACTTCCTTGTTACAATGGCATAAGGTAATGAAAAACTCGCTACGGACATGCGCTAAACTTTTGTTACAATTTCAACCTTACAAGAGTAGTATTAAGAACGTTTCGCTGACTTTAGGCCGCGAACTGCATTTCGTCTGCCGTTTAGTAATTCCTTAAAAGTATATTATCGTTCGAAAATTTGTTAGATTATTGATAAATCTGTTTTAATATATAATCAAATGACCAATAGATATATAAGAATGGACGGAGTAATTTTTCACATGTCGTAATTAAGCAAAATTAAAAAAATATATGTTTCAAAATGAAAAACTTTTAGATAACTGAGAAAAGCTATGCATTTGAACATATAAAAGCATATTGAAAAATAAAAACCAGCAGAGCAATTTTTCAGTAGAAGTTATAATGCAAAAAGTTAAAAGTTAAATTTGGGGTATCTTGGAAGTAGAAAAAATATTAGATTCTTCTATATACATATTCTAAGTAGTACATAGGTACGTATAGAGAAAGAATTTCAGTCTGAGGAATTTTTCACAGAGAGCTATAAACGATTTTCATGTTTAGGTAAAAATACCTAACTTCTCGTAATAAAAGTTATTAGATTATTGTATATCTATAATCAGTTTTACCTATTTTTACCATGTGCTAAGTTTCATAGACAGAGGAATTATTCGGAAGTCTCCATACAACGAAACTCCTCGTTGATCGGACTAAACAGTTCCAATGTATTGCCGGTGATGGAACAATTACATTTATCCAACCAAAGTTATCACCTTATAGGTTTGTAAAATTATCATAACTATTTAAGAATTTAGTGATTAAGACACCCATCTCTGGTGGACAGGACCCAAATTCATGTCCTATCATGCCACATGAGTTTGTATACGAATCCAACTCATCTAGGTAGTTTTCATAAACCATCACTCGCTTCGAGTGAAAGAAAATGTGTGAGGAAAATAATTTACTAGTCCTTTTAGTCGTATTCCTCGTGACTGACAGTCTTGGTCATTATATGGAATGAAACACACACAACGACTATCTTGGCAATGTTTGGAGTGGTTTGCCATTGCCTTCTCCATTTCACAGACTAGCTGATAATCATCAAGCAGGTTTCCTCACTATGTTTTCCTTCAACGAAAGCAAGTGGGGGTCGATGAAAACAATCATACTTGAGTTGGATTGGTATGCAAACTTATATAGCACGAACAGGATTCAAACCTGGGACCTTTGCAGCCCTTTCACTCAAAGTTTACTAGTATGTGGCGCTAAATAGCGGCAGTTGTCTTTAAGTGTTGCTTATTAGTTGAATGCTAAATGAACTTCTATAATTCTTATCATTTATTTCAGGAGACAGTGGGTATGCCCTAAGGCCTTGGTGCTTGACACCTATATTGCACACTGAAGACAATAGTGCAGAATATAGATATACAGAGGCACTAAAACGGGCCCGCTCGACTATTGAGAGGTGCAACGGAGTCCTAAAGGGCAGATTTAGGTGCCTCCTAAAAGACAGGGTGTTGCACTATAAACCCAACAAGGCTACTAAAATAATTAATGCCTGTTGTGTGCTTCACAACATGTGCATTAGAAACAACCTGCCAGACCCAGATATTCCAGCACATGACGATCTTGGGATTATCAATCTGCCTGAACATCCAGAGAGAGAAGTGGGAACGGGAAGAGGCAACATACATTTATTCCAAGGGCGACAGAAACAAAGTCAAATAGTCAGTAGTTATTTTAATTAAACTTTACTTTTGACAACTACAATACACACAGAATGTAGTCTTTTGTCTAATTGTATCCCCCATAGAACCTATCCCAAGAATAGAAGAAAAAAAAACAATCATTAATAATGTCTCAAATATATAATCAGTCTTAAATTCTCACATTTCTAATTAGTAATTACTTTCTAATTATCACAACAAAATCAAATAATAATTTATCTGCACTAATAGTATAAAGATTTATTTTTAATGTTGGCAACAAATAAACTCAAAAACTGCTGGAAAACAAATTTTAACGAAACAAAATTAGCTTTTTCTTCACAGCAAAATCAAATTCTCAGAATGCTGTTTTTGTCTAATTGTATCCCCATAGAACTTACCTCAAGAATAGAAAAATTAAAAAAAAAACAATCATTAACAATGTCTCAAATATCTAATCAGTCTTAAATTGTCACATTTCTAATTAGTAATATTAATTAGTTTCTATTTATCACAACAAAATCAAATAATTACTTATCTGCACTAATAATATAAAGATTTATTTTTAATGTTTGCAAAAACAAACTTAACAAAAAGCAAAGTTTTAGTTAGCATCTTATCACAGCAAAATCGAACAATTACATTATATTTCTGAGTGTTTGTAACAAATAAACTCAAAAACTACTAGAAAAACATCAGTTTTCAAAAAAGTAGAGTTTTAGCATCTTATCACAGCAAAATGAATTAAATTTGTTACAAAAACTACTGGATATGTTACTGGTAACTTATTCTTACAACAGCATAAAAAAATAAATTCAATGAAGATTTTTGTTTAATTAATGTCTGTTAAAGATAAAAAAGACATTAATTAATTATTACATTACTTATTTTTTAACGAAGAGGCAATGTCTGCCAATGCTTGTACTTGAACAGTCATTAATTTTAAAAAATCTTCATAGAACTTTTTTTTTATTAAATTTTTTTCTTCGAGAGTCCTGCTCAAAGCTTGGGCTGCCTGCAGACCCTCCTCCAGCCGCCTCTGAGCCACAGGCCTGCGAGGTTTAATAATTTGTTTTCGTTGGCTTGTTTTCTGTAATGTTTCTGTAAATAAATAAAAATTATGTAAATAATTTAATTATTATTTAGCAATACATAAACGATTTGATTTTAATTATTATTTTATTTCTAACTTCGTTACAAAAAACATGAAAATGCCGGACTTACTGCCGGAGGCAATTATTATAATGGTAAGTAATCTGTGGTGCATACATTGCGCTATATCCTACAGCTGAAGAGTTTGTACGTATTTGTTTGTTGGTTTGAACATGCTACGTCCAGTTTTGTTTGAAAAATTCTTTCTGTGAAAGATGATAGCCACATCACAGAAAATATAATACTATGCTAGTAGCCATTCATGAGGAAGGCTATAAGCTTTCCAGAAACCCACGAAATTCTCACTGGATCATATGTTTACGATTTAAGTATGTGTTATGGAGATGATTAAAAATTTAAAGGGCATGATTTAATAAGAAATCAATAAATTACCAGTTTTTGTGATATTTTGTCGGGAAGATGTCAATATATTCTGTTCACTGTATGCGACCTCGGATTTTATTTGTGATGAATCTGAAAAAGGTTTTACTGAGATTTAAACTTTCATATATATGCAGTTTATCTATCAGCGAGGGACTCAATTGTTGGAAGCCTAGCTGCCCCATAAGATCATGTTTATGATATTGGAACTGAAGCGACATGTAAAATGTTAAATCTGTAGGGCAGATGAAGTCTAATTTAGCTTTCAAGATTTGACCTGATCATCCTAACTAATATTATAAAAGGAAAGTGATTTTATTTGTTTGTTTGTTACCTCTTCACGCTTTATTTACTGTACCAATCTTCCTGAAATTTTGCATACACATAGTTAGAAGTACGGAGAAGGACATAGGGTACCTTTCATCCCGGGAAAAACCACTGTTGTGTACCACTGTAATTCAAGCAGGCGAAGCCGCGGGCAAAAGCTAGTATTAAATATATTTGTAATCAAAGGAAAGACATATATTAATCCTTCAATCATGGTGCTTCACGCATTGGATTAAATGAGATTCGGCAAAGATAGAACAGGTAATCAGTTCCCAAGACATGTTATTCTTTCACATTTATAATAATAGTAGGATTACCTGTTTTTGGTGTAGCATCTTGATCCAAGCTTCCCTCTGAGTTTCCAGATGCTAAATCTACAAAAAAACAAACTTAATAACAAAATAGGAAATGCATACTTGTAGTAGGTAATCACAATATAGAATAAGATTATAATGTACAATACAATAATCCTAATCCTAACTAATATTATAAATGCGAAAGTGAGTTTGATTGTTTGTTACCTCTTCACGCTTTATCTACTGAACCAATATTCCTGAAATTTCGCATACACATAGCTGGAAGTACGGAGAAGGACATAGAGTACCTTTCATCCCGGGAAATAGCACTGTTCCCGTGGGAAATTCACGCGGGCGAAGCCGCGAAGCTAGTAATAGATAAAAAAAGTAACTTAAATCAGTTTATTTACCTATTATTGATGGGCTATTTTCATCTACATTTAGATGATTTGATAAATCTGAAATATAAACAAAATAATTAGTCATATTATATATAAATTATCCATACTAATATTATAAATGCGAAAGTTTGGTTGTGAGTTTGTGAATTTGTGAGTTTGTGAGGATGTTTGTTACTCAATCACGCAAAATCTACTGGACGGATTTCGATGAAATTTGGTACAGAGGTAGATAATGACCTGGAATAGCACATAGGCTACTTTTTATCCCGGGAAAAAGCACTGTTCCCGTGGGAAATTCACGCGGGCGAAGCCGCGGGCAAAAGCTAGTATATAAATATATATAATTTCAATAATTTAAACTAGAACATCAAATCAAAGATATTTGGCAATTCAATAGCAATATATGAAATAACTTACCAAAGAAATTAACCAAGGACTCTTGTGAGTCATTGTGACCAACCAATGATGGTTGGTCAAACGTGCTTAACACTAACGATTCTTCTAAAGTTGGGGATCTGGTGGCGGACCACCACCAGTTAAATTTGCCTGTTTTCTTATCGCGGCAAATTTTTTTTAGCGTTCGCCTTTCTGTCTTGCCATGTCTGAAAAGTATGATAGATTTACCTATTACAAAGTGCAATATGAGGAGTGTGACCAGGGAATTACTGATATTAAACAGACTTACTTTGCGCCACTCCTCCCATGTCTTGTTTGCGCCGGTGATTGAATTTAAATCATCGGCGATTTTAATCCATCTTCTTTTGGACTCAGTCTTTGTGAATGTGCTGCTAAATTTTCCACTTTTCAATTGTGGATCCGCCTCCACCAAGTGGATTAGTCGCAGCTTCTGCTCTGCACTAGCGAACTTTTTTTGCTATCCATTTTTTGATTACGAAAGAAAAATATTGGAAAAATGTATGTACCTAATTTAAAACTTCGGCCACTGACAGAAAATTTATCGAAGTTGCTCTAGCTGACATTGACAACTATTATCCATTCCGTTTTATTTGTAGGTATGTACTGAAACATTCAAAATATTTCTTTAAGATTAGAGGACAATGATAATTGTTGCAAAGGCGTTTTTTAAAACGACCAAATGGAACGTATTTTATTGTCTATGCTATGTTCGTATTGACAATACGATTGGTAAATGTTCTACGGGTGCTGAGAATAGGAGTTTTTCGAAACACTCGAACTTTTCAGTAGAACGGACAACTTCGTATACGAAAAACTCTATTACAAAAGTTCTATTACTTGAGAATCGGCTTCCTGGATCCGCCGTTGATCGTGGAAATAAACGTGGGAAAGACTACATACACACCTTAAATGCACTATCGATATATCTCAGTCTTAAAAAACTTGTTCCAACATTGTGTTACGATCGTGACACACAACATTAAATAGTCAATCTTAATTGCACTTATCACTTGGCAAAAAAACGCATAATGCAAGATCCAACTTCCTCTTTAATAACCTCATCTGTTCAGAATTATGATGTCCACATTTCATTACTTCATAACATAATGGAGAAAAATGTTATAAAGTAAAGAAATGTGGACATTAGGTGCTATAGTCTTAATTTTCGTGTATTTTTTTTAAGTTTTGCGTTTTAACTGTTACCTACTCCTTTTTGTTACTCTATCACACTTTTAACTTTAAGGAATTCAGAACGGACATCATCTCATAAGTCGTGATTCGTCTGAATACATTTTTTCTTGAACCCGCTTAAATTTCTTGGTTTAACACGAGGTCATTTCGTTTCCCCAAATTTCCAATAAACACCCTTTCACGTCTTTGAGAGCTATGCTCTTGTATTTTATTTGAATTCTTCGTAAAAGGTACGCCACACACTCCATCAAACTGACATGGGGCATTTGTAAACATGTGGGATGACGTCACACGACACCCCAGTGTCTGAGCGGTATAAGTGCTGTAATTATTGAGATATATGACAGTGTGTTAAGCTCAGGTAGGGAGCGATAATATATTATGTTCCAAACATATGTTTATCATTAAACATCTTTCTTGCAGCGCTAAGGTTATTAATTGAATGTTGAGAATCTTTGTTTTCTAAATGTTCAATCTTGTTCATTATGTTTAGGAGGGTTTAAGATATTCTCATTACTGCAACTCTCATAGAAAATTGAGTGAATCATTTTTTTCCACGAAATATTTACCAAAAATATTATACTCGTATATCCGTATTCACTCATACCAAATCCACTCAACCAATTCATTTCATGTACACAGCCTATGTGTGTACACTAGTTACCATTTTCCTGTCGGATTATGTTATTCCACAGCCCAGAATCTGAAAATAATTATGATTACACGTTGTTGCTAGGCACAGGTGAACAATCGATGAATTTATTATCGCCGCTAATCACTTCCCACGGTGTCATTGTATTATTACGTGGAAAATTGTATAACTGAAGCGCAACAGTTACTTGTTTTACTGTTGCTAAGTCAAGTCTCAAGATATAAATATATATTGAGGTAAAGCAGATGTTGTATTTAGTTTGGAATTTCAATTTCCTGTGGCTTTTTGAGCGTAGGATATATTAGCTGAAGAAAAAGCGCAATGGCAGTAGCGGTTTTTCAATAATTTCTTTTTTGGTTTGGCACAAGCGTTTTCATTTTTGGCGCCATGGGCCAGGGAGATATTGGTGCATTAAATATGTGGCAAATTATCACTACTAGAAAGAGCCAAGAACTGAAGAATATAGAACAAGCGGAAATAGTTCCAATTTAGCTAGTAAGATTAGGCCCCAAACAAACATTGCAAGATAAATAAGCTTGTAAACAAGCTAATTTAAAAAATAAAAAACACGACTGAAAACGGGTCGGTACCCATTGGTCTCCTGAAATTCGCACCCTGTGCCCATTCGTACCCTCAAATTTATGAGGTGCCCACTCGTCCCCTGATCTATTTTTTTTTTTAACATTTATATTTTCTATTCTCTCTTATTTCCCTTACAGCCTGTGGTTGTGCTACAGTCGCGTACTAAAGGTGTTAATAGTAGTTTTATATTTATTAAAAATTTAAAAAATAAAAATATTAAAAAGCAAGAAAACAAAGGATTTTTTTTTTACTTTTTAAACTTACTTTAGCTAATTAAAAAGTCATGCACAAATACATAGTAAATGGATGTAAAGCCTAACTTCTACAACTTGCTTACTACCCGTCATTTCCGGGACATGCAGGTAGCTCGCGCCAGTTGTTTGTGACCAGAAGAACACGAGTACTAAAGTATAAAGATCGTGATCAAGGACAAATCCGGGGAAACCTGGACGGATGGCAGCTATAAACAGAAACTACTTTAGAGAGTTTCAATTTTATTAGCAAAATGTAAAATGCTCTGCTCTGCGATGCAAGAGTAATTTGAGCCATACTTGTCTTAGACGATATGTAAAAGTTTTTTTTTTTTAATTTTTACGCTCTTTACTTATTAGTAGAATTCCACAAAAGTAATGTTTTGAAAAACTTATAATAATACTATCTCCCTCACTGGTTTTTATGTCCAAAATTGTCTGCAATAGCTTTACTTTGAAGCTTTCACCCATCTACCTAACAGTGGCGTAGGGTGAATAAAAATAAAGGTAAAGCCGGGTCATACCTATCTTAACTTAAAAACATGCAATAAATTACATACCATAAATTTGTGTGTAGTACAGCTGTGTAGGTAGACAACAACCTATTTTTGTACTAATGCCGCCATTTCTCACCTAACAGCCTACGTGTCGACAAGTAACAAACAAACACTACATATAATATACCACAATCAAGCTATAATCACTTATCACAATTATAAATTAGGATACGATGATGCGCGCGAAACGATGGCTAGGTGGGGTGACTGACCTGAATCGGCAACGCGAATAAGTTGCTCTGATTGGACGAAAACATTTGGGAGGCTATCTGAGATCGGGTTATAATCGCTGTTATATCGACGAGTGGTTGTATGTAGTAGTAATGTGTATGTGTGCGTGACTTGCATATATTTCAATTATTCGAATTCCCAATATTATGAGCGGGTTCCTCAGCCGCGGCAGCGTCCTACGATAGTAAAATCGTGTATGTGTGCGTTTGCGCGATTTCAAATACATTGCGTATTTTGTGTCCAGCATATTAAAGAATATATTTTCAAAGCGCGCAATGTGATTATGTGCGCTTAATTAATCACGCGCTCATATTAAATTACCTTAATGGGCAATGCCGTCGATTCTCGGCTTATAGTAAGACAGTGTCATACAGGTATATGGGTATAGATTTTTGTGCAAGAGTAGGCCGCGGGATTGAGCTATTAAAAATAATATATATTTGAATCTGATAAGGGAAGCCGGTAGGAATCGTGTTCTAAGGAGGCTTCGCCACTGCTACCTAACCTCTATTCATATGAATGATTCTCATGTTTACGAAAGTTAACCAAATATCAACATCTAACAACAATAAATAATATTTTTTTAGTTTTTATAATATGTTTATTATAGAGATCAACAACAAGTCATGAATTAAAACTAAAAAACTCACCTACATATAAGAAAATAAAAAAATAAGACACATTTTTGAAAGTCAATTGATACCCATATTGCAGTAATTTCGTTAGTGTCAAGTGTACCCTCGAAATAGCAAATAGGTAAAATAAATTTTGAAGGAAAATTATCACTGTGTGTGTGTGTGTCTGCTATACGTTAACGAGTAATAAACAATAAACATAAAAATCGTATTCGTAAAAAAAAATTCACTTGGCGCAATTTTGTCGTCATGAAAACTTAAACTTATTTTTTCACTGGCAAAAATTTAAGAAAACGAAACGTTTTATGTCAGTTTGATTCGAAATGTCAGAACTTGTCAGAATTCCACGGAATTTTTGGCACATAAATAGACCAAGAGCCCGCGACGACCAACCTGCCTTATTTCAAAAATGCTGAATGTTTCTCTGTGTGGGATATACGTTTAAAAAAGATTAGTGACTACGCATGAAGTTTGAATCTTAGTTGCTTATGCAGGTAATTATATTACAAATATAAGAAGAATTTTTAATTACTTTAGCGATCCAAAAATATTAACTTTGTTAACTTATATAACTCGATCACTTCGTAATAATGTCATGTTAAAAAATACTTACGTTGTAAAATGAACTGCTTGAACTAAATAATAATTTTCAAACTGTATTTATTACACTAACTTGAACTAAACACAAACTTTATATAAAACTACAATTAGAAATACAATGTTGATCTTAACAGAGAATAAACCCGCCAAATGTATTTTCCTATTTTTCATATTTCAATTTTTTCATAACATTATTTTTTTGTAAACGGCCAGTTCCATCTAATTGCATTATACTTTTTAAAAGTAAGATTATAAATGAGGAGCGTGCTACAAATATTATTATGTTCGGGTTAAAGAAAAAATAGTAACGTTAATTAAAATATCGTTCCTTGAATAGAAACGTGTAAATATGATCGAAGGTACGTAAATTTATATGTTTTTAAATTATTTCTTTTTTTATTTTGTTTCTATAAATTGATTGGTCACCTCATTAAAGATTTATGATTTCGATTTTGATACAGATTTTGGATTTCGATATAGATTTTAATTTATTACAATTAAGTATAAATTAATATATAACATAATTTAGTAATTACGTTACGTATACGTACATATACTAATATTTAAAACTAATTTCGCAACAGTTCTGTTCACAAGTGTACTATGTTAACGTTTTTTATGTTTTTTTTTCTATCAAGTGACCAAAAGGCACCTGAGCAGGTGACGAATTTATTATTTTTATTCCAGGTGACGAGTAGGTACATTTAAAATAATTTTTAATTGATTGGTCTCCTGCCGGGGGACGAATGGGTGCCTTTATAGGGGTCGAATCTGCAACTTTTATTCCAGGGGACGAATTTTAGGGTGCGAGTGGGTACCGACTCCTGAAAACTCACACAGCCTATGTCATTCGGGCTAATGCAAGGAATCTAAAAATATCTCTCACATCAAAATGTGTTAAGCCATTCAGGACTTATGGTGGAATAAAAAAATTACATACAGAAAAAGGAGTGTTATGTTTTCAGGGTTCATACCCTGAAAACATAACACTCCTTTTTTGGTCAGTCGTGTAAAAAACTACAAATCCCAGATGGAACTGGTTCATTTAATTTAATATTCAAACAAAACGTGCATACTAATAGAGTACAATGCTACTTTCATACAGAGTGATCCGGAGACTATTTATTTTACAGACACGTAGATCTGCCAGCTATGCTAGAACAATAGGTGTAAGAAAGCGAGATTGGAATCTATGCTACTCTCTACCACCTAGGTATTGTTGTAACTGACACTAACAAATACTTTTTGCGGCATGTCATCGTTTAATTAAATATACGTTATGTAGATTATCACAATGACCGGTTGGAAAGTGGCTTGCATCTTGATTTAGCGGTGGTGTGGTGTGTCTCCGCAGTCCGTGGCACAACTTAAGTATTAATATTACCTTAAGTGTCCTACCACCTACACACACTGAGAGATCTGTATGACGCTACGGATAATGATGTGTCGGTCAGTGGCGTCATACTGGTCTTCACAAATTTATTCGACGACCTCTGTGGCCCAAAGGTCATCATGCCGGACTGTCACACCGGAGGTCCCGTATTCGATCCCCGGTCGGGTCAAGATGGAAATAACCTTTTTCAGATTGGCCTGGGTCTTGGATGTTTATCTATATATGTATTTGTTATAAAATATAGTATCGTTGAGTTAGTATCCCATAAGACAAATCTCGACCTTACTTTGGGGCTAACTCAATCTGTGTGATTTGTCCGTATATATTTATTTAGTTTCGCTCGAGTCGTCACGCTTAAGAAGAAGAAGCGGTAAGTGAATCAGGTTATATCCCTCAATATAGAATATGATATATCACTGACTGAAGTAAATAATTACTATTGCTTCCAAGCCATACATGCAGAATGAACAGCGGCTCTCCACTGCAGCATTTTCTCCAAAGACGTCAATTTTGAAAATGTCCTAGGCTCAACTACAGGTCAAGTTGCATGGCCTCTATACGACGGCAATACTAAGCATGGAATTTGCTATTAATTTAGATGAAGACAGTACACTTTTCCGGTAACGAAAAATAGATATATTTAACGACGTGACTGTTGAACTTGATCTAGCAGAACATAAATCATTACCTACCGTGCGTGTCGTCTCTTGACTGTCTGGCCGAGGACAGCACATGTCGTGGAATGACTCATACTCAGGTATTATTGCAGCCATGGTTAGTAATAGGATGATGGTATTGACGTCAAAACTTCTTTACGATTCGAAAACGCGCGATTGCAATAAGACTGTAACATTGTATGAGTTTGCGAAATAGTGGGACTTACAGTTTGTAAAATACAGCTTGATCTCTATGACAGCAGGATGAACTGACTGATACTTTCTAAATGAGAGCGACAGAGACGAATGTATAGTTTTAATACTATTTGACACCTGTCATAGAGATCAAGCTATATTTTACAAACTGTAGCTCAATGTATTTGAACCTGAAACGTTTGGTGGGTTAGGTGACAATAATGACATAGATCTAACTCTGTCATCAAACGGGCGGTACAGTACGGTTTTATGGGTAAAGTAGCGGTCAAAATTAATCTTCAGTTGAAATTAATCACTATACTATGAACAGATAGCCAAGGAGACATAGACACAGGCGTTTTGATCCAGTTTCTACCATACAAATTAAACTAGTAAGCAATTAATTTGACAGTCACAAAAGCAGAACGGGCTCAAGGGAAACTTTACAAACAAGAATATAACTTCTAACCTGTGGCAGGCTAACTTCGCCTCGGGGGTAATAAAGCACCAAACCGTTTACGCAACAGAAAACAGAGCGTCCAGTTAGTTAAAATATCAAACAAAATTAACGTAAACACAACACTTTGAGAACTGAAATAAAACAGACCAACTAAAACAATTAGCTTGAAATGTAATGCTTTATTTTCAAAATGGAATAAACGGTGTGAACTTAAAGTATCACTATGACGTCAATAAGTTTGCCACCTGACTAAAAAGCAATTGACAAAGCGGCGCAAGAAACTCCGCTGCAACATTTGCTCCTTGGTTTTGCAAAATCACGCCGAAAGAATTTTCGTAAAAGCTTTTGATTATTACTTGCTATTTCTACCCCTAACATTCATTTTATTTATCCAGCTCATTGTACTTTAGGTCAGGTCAAAACTAAATAGAAGGTCGACCTTCATAAAGGTAATTCGTTTGTTACATGAGTAAATACGAGCCCAAAGAGTAATTTGATAAGTAAAATTGCTACCTTTGCTTCGAAAGCCGTTGTATAATCAAATAAATTGACTTTACATGTGTATGTTAATTGCATAACAGACATATATTATTACGTGAAGTAGCGAGGTGTAGAGATCTTATAGAATGTTTATTGAGATATACACATACTCTTTAGGTCTCAACCTCTCAGCTCAAAGCCAGTTTTATGCTAAGCTAACTAATATAATTAAGCTGAAGAGTTTCCTTAAAAGGGAACTCCCGCGGTTCATCTGGAATTATCGGTCCAATTTGAAAAATAATATTTCTTTCGGCTGTTTAGAATACAGAAATTCTTATAGGACCGAATTCGCGGCTACTTTACCACAACTTGGGTAAAAGAAACTAGGATAAAGTTGTACTTTACAACAATTAAGGAAATGAGGTAAAAAGTTGTCTGCTTCTTATTTTACAAGAAATGTTTTACAGCGGGATTGAGAGAGGAAATAGGAAGGTTCAAAGTTCAAGGTGTTCTTTACGTTTTACGTAAAAAACATCATGGGCATATTCTAACGTTTGTTTACATACATACATACATATTATCACGCCTTTTTCCGTGGGGGTAGGATAGGTAGAGATCTGTAAAGATCGTAGCAAGTGGAAATCGCTAGTCTCTGCCTACCCCCCACGTTTGTTTAGGCTTCGAGAATCACAGCCTGAGGATAAGGGTAATCTCACATATTTTCCTGTTTTTCTCGAAAACGAAAATGAAAACGATTAGTGCTACTACGTGAAGTGGTTTTAGGGTAAGCAGATGATGGACGAGTTATAGTTACAAAACTCTTTTAACTAATCAAAACCTTATATTCACCTTTGCCCGAGAATCAATTGCCAGATTATCCCAACCATACCCTGACCCTCACCTCCCCTTTCTGCGATAAGGCCGCCTTTTGCGCATCTTCCTTTCTTTTTTTTAGTTATAAGTTACTTTGTGTATCTAGAAATGTGATCTTGTGTGCTAATAAAGTATTCTTGTCTTGTCTTGTCTCACCAGACGGTGGAATATAGATTCCATAACCATAACCATGGATTCCATAACCATGGTCATAGGACCACTCACAAACCAAACACTGCTTGAGCATGGTAAACACTTACCGGCTCATTCATAGTTGATGGTTATAATAGCAGTATCGTTTTTGATAGAGCGTCATCACGGTTTATATCTGTTGAGGATTGTGATCATGATAATCCTCGTTTCGCCTTATATTCTTTTATTTCCGCATAATACTGGTTAAGTATTATCGAGTTGCCATCTTCATCCTTCCTTGCCCACCTGTCAAGTCCATCTGGGGGTGCCACGGGCACTTTGACATTAAAAATCCTAGACTGCTGTGCCCCGAGTTTAAATCCTATTACAATTACTCTGAAGGTTTAAAGGAAATTCCCAAAACAACCCCAGCGACGGAAGAATGGCTAAGGTATTAGAAAAAAAAATATGCCGTAATTATGCCAAACGAAATAATGATGATTAATTATGAATTTCCTTTCCTCAATGATATAACATTTATTATGAAAAAAAATATGCCACAGTCTATTCATCATAACAAAAGTTTGTACCGTTTTCATTCTTACAATTTTATTACTTTAATCAACGAATGTTCATACACATTCATCATGTTTACATCAGCATTCCGTACATTTCCGTACTGTAAACATATTATTGAAATAGACTCGACCATCACGAATTGTAATTACAACAACTGTTTATTTTTCAGTTCATTTGAACTTAGCCCGACTTCCGACATCTTTGATTTAGGAAAAGTAATCAATTCAGCGCTTTCGCTTCCGGGAATATTTTTGGAGATCTGTCCTTCGATTTGTAATTTTGATTTAGTTTAGGGTTCAAATGAAAAATCAAAGTCTTCATAATTTTTTGGCGTTTGTCTACCGGTCTACTAATGTAACTTTCTTTTAAATTTCTGTTCTTTTCTGTGATTCTCGCTATTAATAAGTAATCAAAATTTAAAGTAAACAAGGTCGCGTCTGGAATTAAAAAATCCTTCAAAATTTTAAATAGAACAACAGAAGTCACCACCGCAATGCGACTAAATGATTCAGTAAATACAGTTCATTACAATACTATATATTTCCGTTGCAGATTTGCCTAGACAATAGCTTCGACAATAACTATGATTTGATAAATAAACATACAATGACAGCTGATTATAATAAACTCTACAATCATCATCATCTAATTATAAAATAGTTTCATCCACCTCCGTTCAGTGATCATCATCAGCCTTCTAGACCTATAAATTTTCTTTAATTTCACCTGTAAACTCTTTACAATGAAGAGCACATCTATCAATTTCGTGAATCGACCCTCAGTGTGACCTTAATATTAAACTTGAGAGTTCAAAACTCTTCGGATCACGAAAACAATTTGGCTTTGATCCAAGGTCTCGATAGAACTGCAGACATTGCTAGTTGATAGAAACTGGAAGGTTATATAAAGGAAATCCAATATTGACAATTCATAGTGCAGATGCAGGTTGATATTGGTTTTTATTGGACGATAGACAAAACAAAGAGATCATAAAAAACTGACACCAGTATTAGTTATAAATGACAAACACTAAAGAAAGAGTCGATCATAAAAGAAATGTAGAGGTAGCGATTAAGATCTACAAGGATTGTAGCAAGAGGATATCCATAATCCATACCCCCGCGGGAGAGGCGTGATAATAAATTTGAATACAATATAAATAAAACATATTCATCACATAGCGACCTTGCCCTAGGTCGTTTCCGAGCCATGGATATAAATAGACTAGTGTCACCGCCGGGTGATCCTCGGCTCGGACTGGCTCGGAGACCTGCTAAAATTAGACACATCACAGTATCTATGTGGATTATTGTGGATGATGTGACAAGAGTACAATAGATACAAACGTACTTAACTTGCATGGCCTATGAATGAATAAACAATATGTGGACTGAACAATATATGGATGTGATGTGAATATGAACAATATATGGATTCCTCTCCATGTTCTTTTTTCAATCGACGACATTTTAGGGAGTCAATAAAATGTATTAGTTATGAATTAAAGAAATAGACCTTCGTCTAAAGAAAGGTTTGAGTTTTTATAAGCAGTTTCGATTATTCATGTAAACTGGTATTAATAAATAAATCGACTGGCAATAATTCATTCTAACTTTTACTCAATAAACCTCGCAACAAAACCCTGTATCTGTTATGACGCGGACGAATCGCTTCTCTCTGTGATTAATTCATAAAAGCTTTTATCCCACCGTAATGGATGTACGGCTCTGGATTCCTAGTTATTGTTTATTGATGAGTTCGCTTGATCGATGGTTCTTTATTAAATGTATTGTTTGGTCGTAACGAGGCGGAATTTTGCGGATTTATTAACACACGACCAAAACTACTCGTAGTAATGCCCAAAGACACTATAAGTACTAGTATTATTAAGATATCTGTGCCTAGAGGAAACATCATTTCATGACGAATGGGACGTGCACCTGTTTCTAATCTTTATGCTTTATCTTGTCCGGAAAATATAACTGCAATAAATATCAACACTTGGCATAATGTGCAAACCGAAGAAGAGAATCATTAATAAAATAAATCCTAGCCAGGTTATTCTGTCCAACATAAAATTAAATGTATCAATATTGATAAAATACTCTAAAGCGCTTGAATTTTATTGATACTTTATTCACAGTAAATAATTATTTTTCCAACGACTTGTTACCAATCTAAACAACTTAAAACTTCGAACTGTTCAAGGCAATGATAGGTGATACTTTTAATACCCACTAATAGATTGAAATTTGATGCACAAACATGCTCCCTCTAATAAAGACTTTCAAATGTCATCAGGTGTATTTATTCATACCTCTACGGATATGGTCATTGAATCATAAGAAATCAATAATGACCAAGAAACAAACACTGGCTATCAATCTATCCTTCCTTAGATAAAGTCTAAGGCGAAAGAGTATCTAAAAGCTTTTAGTAGTTGGTATTGATTGTTACTCTGTCTAATGGCATGAGGCGTGGCAGTTGAGCTGTCAAGGCATGCCAGGCCACAGATGATATATAGTTAGCACCCGCATCATTGTTGTTGACAAATTCACAACAGAATGATACCACAGTTATCTATTGTCGGTTGAATATGTTGAAAGCCTGTAACATGTATTTGGGTCATAGGTTTATCTCAACAATAAAATCTTTTTTATCAAGGTGTTATAGATAACACTGGTGTCAGATGACGATTCCTGAAGTCACTTTAAGGTTTCTGACATGTCAACTGAACAATCATTAGTGTTTTTTGTTGTTTAGGTTTCCTCACGATATTTTCCTTCACCGGAAGCAGTTGATGGTCAATGAAAATGACTTAGACCTCCTACCCACAAAATGAAGTGCTTAGTCAGCGCGCCTAAAGAGATTTTCAATTCAAAAAATGCTTGTATAATAATAAACTTAATATTGCATTTGGTCCGTGCACTACAGAATATTTTTGCTACACTGAATATTTGACATGACCACTTTAAAATCGACCGGTGGAAATATTTGGACGATTTCCAAAATGTTATTGCTAAGCACGGATCATAGAGCAACACGGACTCCTTACGGAGGGAGAAGCCATAGCGACATGTTTAAATTCAAATCTTTCTGGCATTTTTTGCGGGGGGAGGGAAATTCACGCAAGCGCTGTTCGGTACACACATACATAATGAAAATCTGTAATTACGACAAATTACGACACCACATATGAAAAATAAAACAGTACATTGACAAATCTGTCACCACCCGTCAGATTTTTGTGTACGAATATAAGACAGAACACACATTAACATATTTTTGACTTTGTTTTCAATAGTGAATGGCAAAAATGTAATTCTGCATTATCGATGAATTATAAATTATCGAATTTCTCGGGCCTTAAACTATATAATCAATAGAAATATAAATATTTATTTGTTAAAATCAATAGCTTTAATAAAATCTGTGGAGTGGTTTAGCCGTGAGTATAACAGTATTACTTCGCATTTATTATATTTATTGCTAAGGAAGTATGGAAATATGTATACGTTCTTATGAATGACATACCCGGGGCTCTTGCAGTAATTTGCATTTTTTATATACTAGTGATTCTATCTGTAGGTCTGACGTAGAATGTGCACTTCGCAAAACGTACAGTCGAACAAAAGGTGGTTTTCGCAATTGGTGCACTTCGCAGAGTGTGCACTTCGCAGAATTAGCATAATCCTAACTATATATTATAAATGCGAAAGTGAGTTTGTTTGTTCCTTTTGACACTTTATCTACTGAAACAATCTTCTAGAATTTTCGCATACACATAGCTGGAAATACAGAAAAGGACATAGGGTACCTTTCATCCCGGGAAAAAGCACTGTTCCCGTGGGAAATCCACGCGGGCGAAGCCGCGGGCGAAAACTAGTAATAAATAAAATCACAGTTGCAAAGTTATCACGTTTATTAGTTAAGTACCACAAAGACAAGAAAGGAATACTTATAAAATTTAAATTATCTAAATATAACTTAACTATTTCTAATAATTTTCTCTTGTTCAATTTAGTCTTGTTCATCCGAGCTGACTAACACCATTCGTGGAAATCAGATGCCTTATAATGAGCTAAACAAACGGGACTTGTCTTTTTGGCATCCCAGGTTTGCTAGTTGTTGCACTAGTTTTTCCATACACACATCTCGAAGTAGGTATTTTTAGGAAAGCTGTAAAAAAGTAAGAAAATACACGTTACAACATACAACAATTTAAAACTACATCTATCGCAGTTTATAGATATAGGACTATAACACACAATGTAAGCAAAGTAACATCACTAAATCTAGATGTTGGACGGAATTATCACTCGACAAATCCGTGTTTCTATAGGCGACTGGACTGATGTTGGTAAACAAATCCAACAATGACATTATAATAAAATGTATGAATTTTTGTTTAATTTATAATCATATGATAAGAATTTACTTACAAGAGAAATGTAACACCATCTTACTGTAAAATAGATGTCCCAGACCTCTTTTTGCAGCACAAAATTAAACAATCCGGAATTTTTTGTATTGCGGCCTATGTGTCATTCACACTGACTGATGGATTCTGTCTAGCGAAAAGTCCGAATGCAAACAGTTTTTATAAACGCTCAAGTCCACCTGGACCTAAGCTTTGCCAGAGGGGAAAGACATCTATGGCGCCTCCCTTCCGGGCCGCGCGCGGAAGTCCTTGTTGCTCGAAGGCACGGATAGATAAGATTTTGGCACGGTTATCTGTTTGCTGATATATTTATATTATCGCTTTTATCTCTACGGTATCATTGTTTTTTATGCGGAAAATAGAATGCATTACATTGTTGTAGCATTTCCTTTTTATGTCAGAAAGTGCCCATCCGTTTATTGAAGTTCTTTTAATTACACCTACTTGTTATTTCATCTCGTTTATTACGTCTTTCCGCAAATCAGCTATTTCAAATGATATTGCTAAAAAAGATATATCGGCAACTCTATCATATGAGTCAACCTGAAAATTGCAGACAGTTTACTTAACTTCTTTTTCACCGAGTGGTTTTCCTTGGTCACTTCACCCGTGCTGTCAGAGATTCCGAATCAACTGATTGCAAACTAATTGTAATTAAACGTGCCTCCTCAAGAACATCTTGCACATTCCTTGGTTTCAATGTGATTTAAGCATCGTCACAAGACAAAACTAAGCAGTGTACGACGATTGGTCACATTTTTGCCATCGAGTGCAAATGTACCTGCGACATTATGTGTGTTTTTGTGTATGTACTAACACTAGGTTTTAAGTTATCTGTGCTACTAACAAATTATGATCCCTGTTGGTCGAAATAAAAGATTAT